>CAUDMG010004108.1:700000-745000 GCA_958450375.1 Homarus gammarus
CCCTAAGATCTTGTAGACCGCACTATAGTACCACCGTTTGGTCTGTGTACGGAACCTATTCAGAATTGTTCCTCTCTGCAGCCAATGAAGATACGGATCGTTAACGACATTCACGAGCAAATTGCGTGTGTGGTTGAGAACTTTCCCTTGACATCCTTAAGAGAAAGTTGACATCTTAATTGTACTGACATCTAGCACCTCTGTGTGAGGGTCAGCCCTATAATTACCGCCAGCACACCTCTTGAGTTTAATGATCTGACCTCACAGAGCGACTCGGCCAAGAATCTCTCTCTCTCTCTCTCTCTCTCTCTCTCTCTCTCTCTCTCCTCATTCAGCCTTAAAGGATCACATAAAGAATATCCACCCCAGCTTATTTTACCTACACATTAACCACCCAAACACTAACTTATCCAAACCTAAGCTAACCTGTCACTAACCTAGCCTAACTTAACATAACATGAGCTAACCTGTCACTAACCTAACCTATCTTAACCTAAGCTAACCTAACCTGTCACTAGCCTAACCTAACTTAACCTAACCTAAGCAAACCTAACCTGTCACTAGCCTAGCCTAACTTAACCTAAGCTAACCTAGCACTAACCTAACCTAACTTAACCTAACCTAAGCTAACCTATCCTGTCACTAACTTAACCAAACCAAACCTAAGCTAATCTAGCACTATCCTAACCTAACCTAACTTAATTTAACCTAACCTAACATAAAACTAACCTAATCTAACCAAACCTAACCCAAATAGTTTTAGAGACACAAGTATGAGTAGATGGTTGGAGAGAGAGAGAGAGAGAGAGAGAGAGAGAGAGAGAGAGAGAGAGAGAGAGGCTACATCAACACAACAGTAGTGGCCACAGGATGAGTTGCTGTGGTTGACCGAGTGACACTCTCTCTCTCTCTCTCTCTCTCTCTCTCTCTCTCTCTCTCTCTCTCTGTTGAAAATAATTATGAATAATGCTTATGCACTTTACTATCCAATATTTAAACACACACACACACACACACACACACACACACACACACACACACACACACACACCGTCACCACTGAAGCGAACTATGTCATCATGTCAGTGGGATTCGGTAAAGATTCTGGTCTACTTACGGTGTCTGGTGGGGGATTGGAGAGGGAGGGAGGGATGGAGGGGGAGGGGGAGGGGGAGGGAGAGAGGGATGGAGGGGGAGGGAGGACTTGAATGAATGGGTGGAAGAGGGAGAGAAAGAAGGAGGTAGAGACAGAGAGAAGGAAGGGAGGGGTGGTAGGAAAGAAGAGATGGAAGAAGAGATAGAAGGAGAGAGGGTGATAGGAAGGGAAGGAGGGAGGAAAGAAAGGAAGAGAGATAGAGGTTAAAAGTGAGAGAATAATACTCACAACATCTTATAGTACAACAACTGCTCAGTGACCCGGTAAACGTCTCTTACATGAACCTGACTTATGAACTGCTAAGACGTGTTATGTTCCTATTAGACAAAGGTAAAGTCTTCAGTTAATGAGCTTACCAAATACTGTACCTGGATTACTGCAACATTAGACCACTACTACTACTACTATTACTACTACTAATAATGATAATTCTACTATTACTACTACTACTACAAGAATTTGGGACTATTATTATTATTATTATTATTATTATTATTATTATTATTATTGTTGTTGTTGTTGTTGTTGTTGTTGTTGTTGTTGTTGTTGTTGTTGTGCTGCTGCTGTTGTTGTTGTTGTTGTTGTTGCTGTTGTTGTTGTTGTTGTTGCTGCTGCTGTTGTTGTTGTTGCTGTTGTTGTTGTCATTACTACACTTATCATTCTCAACTGCTGACTAGAATGAACAAAAATAGATACCCCTCAATATCTATACTCAGGAATGACTTCGATAAATCACCACTTAGTTTAAGATTAGGTTAAGTTAGGTTGGTTTTGGTTAAGTTTGGTTGGGTTTCGTTAGGTTAGGTTTGGTTGGGTTTGGTTAGGTAAAGTTTGGTTAGGTTAGGTTAGGTTAGGTTAGGTTAGGTCAGGCCAGGTTAGGTTAGGTTAGGTTACGTCAGGTCAGGTCAGGCCAGGTTAGGTTAGGTTAGGTTAGGTTAGGTCAGGCCAGGTTAGGTTAGGTTAGGTTAGGTTAGGTTAGGCCAGGTTAGGTTAGGTTAGGTTAGGCCAGGTTAGGTTAGGTTAGGTCAGGCCAGGTTAGGTTAGGTTAGGTTAGGTTAGGTTAGGTTAGGTCAGGTTAGGTTAGGTTAGGTTAGGTTAGGTTAGATCAGGCCAGGTTAGGTTAGGTTAGGTTAGGTTAGGTTAGGTTAGGTTAGATAGCCTTTATATCACACCAATTCATGAACCGCCGCTCTCATTAGGTAACTATTTTGGCGCTGTATTTTTCTGTAACGTCTTAAGTTACAAAAACATATGTATCACCGTTAAGTTTATGTTTTGTGGGATACAGGTTACAAAACACATAAATCATCACGTCCATTAGGTATCTTTTATGTAACGTGCATGTTGTGAGGTTACAGAATACATGAATCACCCAGTCAAATGAGGAGAGAGTTGTGGTAGGTAGTGGTGGTGGTAGTGGTTGGGGTGGTGGTAGTGGTTGAGGTGGTGGTAGTGGTGGTGGTGGTAGTGGTTGGGGTGGTGGTAGTGGTTGAGGTGGTGGTAGTGGTTGGGGTGGTGGTAGTGGTAGTGGTAGTGGTGGTGGTGGTGGTAGTGGTGGTGATGGTGGTGGTAGTGGTGGTGGTGGTTGAGGTGGTGGTAGTGGTGGTGGTGGTGGTAGTGGTTATAGTGGTGGTAGTTGTGGTAGTTGTAGTGGTGGTGGTAGTTGTGGTGGTGCTGGTAGTTGTGGTGGTGGTGGTAGTGGTGGTGGTGGTCGTGGTGGTTATAGTGGTGGTAGTTGTGGTGGTGGTGGTAGTGGTGGTGGTGGTCGTAGTGGTTGGGGTGGTGGTAGTTGTGGTGGTGGTGGTAGTGGTGGTGGTGGTAGTGGTTGGGGTGGTGGTAGTGGTTGAGGTGGTGGTAGTGGTTGGGGTGGTGGTAGTGGTAGTTGTGGTGGTGGTGGTAGTTGTGGTGGTGGTGGTAGTGGTGGTGGTAGTGGTTATAGTGGTGGTAGTTGTGGTGGTGGTAGTGGTGGTGGTGGTGGTAGTGGTCGTAGTGGTTATAGTGGTGGTAGTTGTGGTAGTTGTAGTGGTAGTAGTAGTCATAAGTAATAGTGGTGGGTCTTTCTCTGATCACTGATAAACAAACCGTAATTACATTGGATCGTTTCTTCATCACCTGAACACCTGATGAATTGTTGCCCCTCTCTCTCTCTCTCTCTCTCTCTCTCTCTCCTTCACCAATAATAATAATAATAATAATAATAATAATAATAATAATCCATATATAATTCTACATCAATTTACTGTTAAGTCAAAGTTCCCTAAATTGAACAAAGAAATATAAATTAATTAATAAATAATATCTTATCTAATCTCTTATTGGTCATATACTGTAACTCCAATCAATGCCGCTGTCATGAGTGTGTGACTGACTGTCATGAGTGTGTGACTGTCATGAATGTGTGACTGACTGTCATAAGTGTGTGACTGTCATGAGTGCGTGACTGTCATGAGTGCGTGACTGACTGTCATAAGTGCGTGACTGTCATGAGTGTGTGACTGTCATGAGTGTGTGACTCTCATGAATGTGTGACTGACTGTCATAAGTGCGTGACTGTCATGAGTGCGTGAGTGTCATGTGTGCGTGACTGTCAACCCGCCCCCCCCCCCCCCCCCCCAGTGGTCGCCAGGGAGCGGGGTGGAAGGAGGAGCTGTACTGGCCCAAATCTCTGGCCTAAACCCTGACATTACTAACACACACACACACACACACACACACACACACACACACGTGACGTAACACCCCCCCCCCCACCACCACCAAGTAATACAGTTACCTTGATGAGGAGGAAGTGGGGGAAGCGTATGTTACGTGAGTAGTGATGATAACAGATGTACAGTCCGTTTACATAATCTGCTGTTGGATTCTTGTCTTCTAACCGCACTGACGAGAATGACTACACACACACACACACACACACACACACACACACACACACACACACACACACACACACAAACTGTCAGCACCAATGAATGTAATAGCTAGTTATGAATGGGTTAATAATAATACGACTACCTGATCATGACACAGTGTGAGAGACAGAAGTACTGAGGAAGGTGACCACGAGAACAGGTGTTGTACTCTGGTCATTAACCTGTCGACTAAACTCCTCCAATTCTTCTCTGGCCTGACACACGTGGTCACACTGACACGGCCACTGAGGCAACCAACCTCGTGTCCCCGCCATAATCGTCGACAATGCTAAAATGTTTCAACCATTTCTCTAAACAATCTCCACACGTGGTTGGCCGAGTGAGGCTCCCAGGTGACCATTGTGTACGTGAAAGATATAAACGATTGGTCCACTACTGGGAAAGGCTGTCAGTAGGTCAGCTGATCTATCGACAAACTGCAGCTGCCTAATTGTGTCTGTTCTTTTTATCGGACAGCTGATTGAAAGATGGTAACTCAGCCTCACTTCCTTCTCCCATATTGCTAAATCGACGTCTTGTTTTGTCTAATATTTGTTTTAAAGGAGTTAAGATCTTTCTGCTACTAACTTATGGACTGTGTGGTAATACCTGGCGTGAAGAGCCGTCATTAGAGAGCGGGGCGGTCGATAGGTCAGTTCCATCAATCAGCCTCCACCCCCCCCTGCACAACTGTGGTCTGTCAGCGCTTCAGCCTCACCTTACTACACCTCGTTCACGTGTGGCGACCATGACGTCTTTACCTGGCACCGGGTACCTCGGAAATGCCTGAATCCAGAAGCTATTAAGTGGCGTCGGTGAGTGTAAGTTACGGAACACACCACAAGACAGCTCACACCCTTGGCAGGTAGACCGACAGACAGAAGGAGGCCAGCGACCGTTCGACTGGCGTACAAAAACTTCCACGAGCTTGTTAAAACCCCCACTAAGGCGGCCCTATCACAATGTTTCCCCTTGCAGAGATAGAGAGTGAAATAATCCAAGCAACGAAACTTTTCATAGCTGTACATGTCTAACCATGGCGGCAAACTTGTGTCTGCC
Source organism: Homarus gammarus (assembly GCA_958450375.1). NCBI lineage: Eukaryota > Metazoa > Arthropoda > Malacostraca > Decapoda > Nephropidae > Homarus > Homarus gammarus. The sequence goes on from CAUDMG010004108.1 coordinate 705,128, forward strand.
AGTACCAGAGAAAACAGTTCCGTGTTTTTACTTCAAGAAAAAGAGATGAAAGAGAGAGAGAGAGAGATGACCCAATATGACGTCCTTAACATAACAGTATCTCTCTAGCAGTGGCGACAGACGTGGGTCATCTGGCGGGGAAGGAATGAAACAGTTCCGTGAGTTGATTCGTGTTGTCCTCCTTCCCACACCGTGAACTAATGCACCGAACTAGACCACCACCACGCCTCAGGGGGTCGCTTACACCACAATGTTCCTGGGTCACGCGGCCAGCCAACACACACACACACACACACACACACACACACACACACACACCCACACAGTATTAAGCTGCTATTATAATTATTTATAAGAAGTTTAACAGACTTTTTCACATACACACACACACACACAAAAAAACATACATACATACATACTGTACACACATGCACACACCATTATAAAAACACATATTTACTATATATATACATAAATACATATATAATTAATTTTACAGTCACACAACATAGAAACACGATTTATACACAAACATACACAAATAAACATAAGCTTGGGCAAAAGACACACATACAGTATATACGCTACAATCTGTACACACAATACACAATCATACACACAATTATGACATAAATACTCATATACCTCTCAACACACTCATACACAAACACTGAATCACAAACACAAATATTAAAACATTGACACAAACACATAACACATACAAATACAATCACACATGAAGATACGTCTTACATATAAAAAATAATGGCAGCGAATATAAATGGCAGCGAATATAAATGGCAGCGAATAAATGTCACCGTATATAAATGGCATCGTATATAAGACAAAGGCGAGAGGGTGATAAGCACAGTAGGTCCCTGACAGAGGAACGATACAAAGGTCAGTGTACTTTTACTTTCTAGAGTGGCGTCAGAAGGGTGGTGAGGTGGATAGGGGGGAGGGGGGAATAGAGATGGGAGGAAGAGGGAAAGGTAGGGGAAGGATAGGGGAGGGAAGTGAGGGAAGAAGTGTAGATAGGGAGGGAGAGGTGGAGGAAGAGGGGATAAAGTTCAAAGGAAGGTGAAGGAAGAGGGGAGATGGGGAGGGAGGAATGGGGAGAGAAGGGAAATAAGGGAGGGAAGGGAAGGAAGGGAGGGGGAGGGAAGAAAGGGAGGGTAGGAGAGGGGGGGAGATGCTCTGAGCCAAGCCTCCTAAATCCTTCTCTTCCTCACATACCTTTCTCAAACCAGTTCTCCCTCCCTCTCTCCCTAGATCCCTCCCTCCCTAGCTCCCTACCTCCCTAGGTCCCTACCTCCTTAGCTCCCTACTTCCCTAGGTCCCTACCTCCCTAGCTCCCTCCTTCCCTCCCTCCCTCCTTCCCTCCCTCCCTAGGCCCCTACCTCCTTAGCTCCCTACTTCCCTAGGTCCCTACCTCCCTACCTCCCTCCTTCCCTCCCTCCCTAGCTTCCTACCTCCCTAGGTCCCTACCTCATTAGCTCCCTACTTCCCTCCCTCCCTCCCTCCCTCTCTAGATCCCTCCCTAGATCCCTCCCTCCCTAGGTCCCTACCTCCCTAGCTCTCTACCTCCCTACCTCCCTCCCTCACTACCTCCCTAGCTCCCTACCTCCCTTCCTACCTCCCTCCTTTCCTAGCTCCCTACCTCCCTAGCTCCCTCCTTCCCTAGTACCCTACCTCCCTATCTCCCTACCTCACCTACCTCCGTAGCTCCCTCCTTCCCTAGCACCCTACCTCCCTAGCTCCCTCCTTCCATAGTACCCTACCTCCCTATCTCCCTACCTCCGTAGCTCCCTCCTTCCCTAGCACCCTACCTCCCTAGCTCCCTACCTCCCTAGCTCCCTCCTTCCATAGTACCCTATCTCCCTAGCTCCCTACCTCCCTATCTCCGTAGCTCCCTCCTTCCCTAGCACCCTAGCACCCTACCTCCCTAGCTCCCTCCTTCCCTAGCACCCTACCTCCCTAGCACCCTACCTCCCTAGCTCCCTACCTCCGTAGCTCCCTCCTTCCCTAGCACCCTACCTCCCTAGCTCCCTAGAAGTGTAAGTAACAAGAGTGCAGAGGTCATATTGCAACTATATCTTGCGCTAGTCAGGCCGCACCTCCATTATGCGGTTCAGTTCTGGTGCCCTTATTATAGAATGGATATAAATTCACTGGAGTCGGTGCAGCGAAGAATGACGAAAATGATTCCGGGACTTAGAAACCTTCCATATCAGGATAGGTTAAAGAAACCTAACTTGCATTCCCTAGAATGACGAAGAGTGCGGGGAGATATGATAGAAGTACTTAAGTGGGTGAAAGGAATCAATAAAGGCGATATAGATAAAGTTCTTATAATATCCGAGCAAGATAGGACTCGGAGCAACGGATTTAAGTTGGATAAGTTTAGGTTTAGGAGGGAGATAGGAAGGAACTGGTTCACAAATAGGGTAGTGGACGAGTGGAACAAGCTTAGCAACTTTGTAGTAAGTGCAGGAACGCTGGATAGTTTCAAAAGGAGGCTGGATAGATTCATGGATGATAGAGAGTGGTAGTAACTCTCGACAGGAGCTGCCATGCACAGGCCAACCGGCCTATTGCAGACTCAGTATTTCCTTATGTTCTACCTCCGTAGCTCCCTCCTTCCCTAGCTCCCTACCTCCCTAGCTCCCTCCTTCCCTAGCACCATACCTCCCTAGCTCCCTACTTCCGTAGCTCCCTCCTTCCCTAGCACCCTACCTCCCTAGCTCCCTACCTTCCTCTCTCCCTAGCTCCTTACCTCCCTAGCTCTTTACCTCCCTAGCTCCCTCCTTCCCTAGCACCCTACCTCCCTAGCTCCCTCCTTCCCTAGCACCCTACCTCCCTAGCTCCCTCCTTCCCTAGCACCCTACCTCCCTAGCTCCCTCTCTCCCTAGGGCCTTCCCTCCCTCCTTCCTTAATCCCCTCCCTAGATCTCCCCTTCCATACACTCTTTGCATCCCTCCCCCTCCCCTTACAATCCTCTCTCCCTCCTACCCCTTACCCTCCCCCCCCTCCCTACCTCTCCCCACACTCATGTCTTCAGGCACTCACGATCTCTCCTCCACCTACCTAATACATGTGTGTGTGTGTGTCTGTGTGTGTGTGTGTGTGTGTGTGTGTGTGTGTGTGTGTGTGTGTGTGTGGTTAGGATTCTCGGGATTTACTAGGGGAGTTTTTTTATATCTTATTCATATTAACATAATAATAATAATAATATCATCATTATCATTATTATTATTATTATTATTATTATTATTATTATCTACTCACCTTATCCTTTCTTAGCTCTCCCTCCCTTCCTCGCTCCCTCTCCTCCTCACTCCCTGTCTTTCTCAATTCCTCCCTACCTCCCTCATTCGCCCCCTTTCCTCCCTCACTCCCTCCCTTCCTCACTGCCCCCTTCCCTCCCTCCATCCTTGGTTCCCACATTCGCTTCCTCTCTTCCTCCCTCCCTCATTCCCTTCCTCGCCCCCTCCCTCCCTCGCTCCCTCTCTTCCCCACTCCCTCTCTTCCTCATTTCCTCCCTACCATCCTCGTTCGCCCCCTTTCCTCCCTCACCACTCACCCCGTTACAGTCCCAGACAGGCTCCCCACCGCCACTACTCCTCAGGACCTGTTCTTCTACCTGTCGTCGTCTCAGGTTGCCGTCACCACCGACCGTCCACTGACCAAGCTCACCCTCCAACACCTACCCCTACCCTACCCCCTACCCTCACCCCTACCCTCACCCCTCCCCCCTACCCGCCAAAAAAAAAAATAAATGATAAAAATAATAAATAAATAAAAAAAAATTACCCTCCCAGACGCTCACTAGACCAAAACGATATTTATCCCAATAAGTAACTAATATAATTTTATATATTTCAAGGGTTTTTACGTTATATTATTTTAACAAACATAATAATATATATTTATCGTGGTGATGAAGACACGTACAACAGTAACAACATCACGATGGTTAATGTCTTAGAGAGATGAATTAACAGAAATTCTCCTCTTAGACGATAATAACGAGATGCTATTTTAATTAGTCTTTAAGGAACAATAATTAAGGAACTTTAATTTAAACTAATTATCTATAATTTTACTCTTAAGCAAAATATTAAACTTTAAGGAATATAAATAAAATTACATGAAAATAAAATTGATAGTTACACTCAGACTCGCTGACTAAACCAATAAATAAGTAAATAAGTAAATAAATAAATAAATAAATAAGTAAATAAATAAAATAAATAAATAAATAAATAAATAAGTAAATAAATAAACAAATATGAATATTGTTTTAATTAGTAAATAAAATAATGTTGATGGTTTGTGAAGGTAAGTGATTAGGTTACAACACTAGAGAGGAAACATTATCCTTCCACACACACACACACACACACACACACACCCACACACACACACACACACACACACCCACACACACACACACACACACACCCACACACACACACACACACACACACACACACACACACACCCACACACACACACACACACACCCACACACACACACACACACACACACACACACCCACACACACACACACACACACACACACACACACACACACACACACACACACACTTTATTCCATATATGGTACACTAATAAAGACGAGGTTCAATAAAGATGTCATTTTACTCCATCTTATCATAGACAAAATTATAAAATAAATAAAATAAATAAAATAAAAAATAAATTCAACTCATATGTTCTATAAATAATAATACTGTAGAATGATATAAGTGATTAAAGATGTGGTTTTACTGTATCATATCACAAATATATTGATTAAGTATCTATTAATAAAAGCTGAGCTAAATAAAGGTCTTACATTAATAAAAGCCGAGCTAAAAAAAAATCTCCTTAAATTAATAAAAGCTGAGCTAAAAAAAAGATCTCATCTCCTTGCAGTAACAAAAGCTGTCTAGTGAGTTATAAAGATCTAACTTTTTATCGATGAACACCCCCCCTGCCCCCCCCCCCCCTAAAAAACCCCACTATAATTCGTCTGATAAATTCTTTCTTCACCGGAGCAGAAGGATTGACGCAGATCTTTTAAATTAAATTATAACAGATAACTGAGGCGATTTTGATGAGTTTTAGAGATATGGGATTATCTTCCTTCCCAACAGACGCCTTAAGAGTGTTATTCCTTTAATGGATGATTTACTAGAGCCCTCCCCCCCCCCCCAAAAAAAAACGATTAAAAAATGTACCGTTTTAATCAGAATTCTCCTTAGGTTAGGTTAGGTTAGGTTAGGTTAGGTTAGGTTAGGTCAGGTCAGGTCAGGTTAGGTTAAGTGGAGATTTTTCAGGTGAGCCAAAGGTTTAAACAGAGACAACAATCACTGCGTCATTAAATTCACAGCCATTGGTAGTGAGGTCATCAGACAACGACCAGCATTAACCACACATAACCTTAACCTGTGACCCGGGACGTATTGTATGGTCCGTGGCGTTAACTCTCCCGTGTTCATTTTGGCGGGAAATTATCAAAACAAAGTAATGAATAACAACAGAAAAATCACATAATAATTGGTCATAATCCAGTAATTTCCACATACAACATTTTTTCACCTTAATTATCAAGGTGGTTATTATGTGAGACTGTATCGCTGTGGTGAGAGATTTACGGCTTTTCCTCGGAACCAGAAATCCGATCGAACCGAGACGCATCACCCCTCCCCCACACCCCTCCCTCACCAGCAGGAAAGAACACAACAGACAACCTCCCTAGACCAGCATCCGCCAGTAGGGTCAGCGGAATAGGAAATAAGGCCGTTAAAACACCCATATATGGGATAGGGTAGGATGTCTAGTGCCTGTACCGACAGACAATAACTAATCCATGACACAACCCTAACACACTATTAGCTTAGCTAGGCGGTCAGCCCGCCCTCTCTTACCTCCTCCTTAACTTCTTCAATTTCCGAACTATAACCTCCTTCCCCCACCTCTAATCTTCTTTCACCTTCCTTTCTCTAAAAAAAAGAAAAAAAAATCCTTCACACCCCCTCCCCCCCAGCATGTTTATTATGTGTAACGGGGTGGACATGTGTGGTAATGACTGTCTCTGCTTTCATGATTAAATGAACGGTGCTTAATAACCCTGGTATTGAAGCACCTAAATGAAACACCAAATTAACGGTGCTTAATAAACCTTGGTAGTTGAAGCACCTAAGACAACAGTGATATTACTGCATTTCTTTAACAAATAAATATCTTGTCAGCTACGCATGCTAAGAATGTGATGTATACTGTAATCCGTATACTGTAATGCGTATACTGTAGCTTGATCATGAAATACCACGTACAGAACATGGTGAATAATATGACCCCCAATAACTAAACAATGTATATTATTCTTACTTCTATGTATATATATAACAAATAACATGACATGACGGTAGGTAGACGCACAAGAGAAACAGATCGCCAACATATTATATCAGGATTCAGTGGAGTGTACAGCGGGATCATGTCACCATCACAGGTCGTTCGTTACCACAATCCGGATCTTGTTTCTTAAAGGAATCTGATCCTATTACACGAACCCTACGCCTCTCCCCCCCCCCCTCACCTCCTTCCCCAACGTAATACGGTAGTAAAAATAAACCCGGCGACTCGCTAGGTTTTTTTAAGACCCTCGCTTATAATAACGAAACATTCTAAAATTTGAGCCAAGGAAAAATATCAATAATTCAAACCGGTTGTCCCTTCACACGTCTACTGAGGGTTCCAATGGCCTTTACCGCCTGAGAATTTGAGAAAGATTCGTTGACTCAATATTCACACATATTTATTCACTTATAATACTTTTACTACTACTACTACTACAGTGTACTACTACTATGAGCACTGTGGTTAGACTATCTCAAACAACAACACCAACAACAACAATAATAATAATAATAATAATAATAATAATAATAATAATAATAATAATAATAACAACAATAATAATAGCAATAATAATAATTTTCTTCATATGTAATTTAAGGCACCGACATTACTGGTACTGTCATCACACGGACATCCTTAAACTTGTCTAAAATCCTTAAATATGTTCTTGTAATATTATTGTTCTTCCCAGGCTGGAGGGTGTTAATGCCGGGGGACGAAATAACAGCCTACACGTATACTGTACCTTACCCCGGGAGGAAAGAGTCCACACACACGTACTGTACCTTACCCCGGGAGGAAAGAGTCCACACACACACGTACTGTACCTTACCCCGGGAGGAAAGAGTCCACACACACGTATACTGTACCTTACCCCGGGAGGAAAGAGTCCACACACACGTACTGTACCTTACCCCGGGAGGAAAGAGTCCACACACACGTACTGTACCTTACCCCGGGAGGAAAGAGTCCACACACACACGTACTGTACCTTACCCCGGGAGGAAAGAGTCCACACACACACGTATTGTACCTTACCCCGGGAGGAAAGAGTCCACACACACGTACTGTACCTTACCCCGGGAGGAAAGAGTCCACACACACGTACTGTACCTTACCCCGGGAGGAAAGAGTCCACACACACGTACTGTACCTTACCCCGGGAGGAAAGAGTCCACACACACGTACTGTACCTTACCCCGGGAGGAAAGAGTCCACACACACGTATACTGTACCTTACCCCGGGAGGAAAGAGTCCACACACACACGTACTGTACCTTACCCCGGGAGGAAAGAGTCCACACACACGTACTGTACCTTACCCCGGGAGGAAAGAGTCCACACACACGTACTGTACCTTACCCCGGGAGGAAAGAGTCCACACACACACGTACTGTACCTTACCCCGGGAGGAAAGAGTCCACACACACGTACTGTACCTTACCCCGGGAGGAAAGAGTCCACACACACGTACTGTACCTTACCCCGGGAGGAAAGAGTCCACACACACGTACTGTACCTTACCCCGGGAGGAAAGAGTCCACACACACACGTATTGTACCTTACCCCGGGAGGAAAGAGTCCACACACACGTACTGTACCTTACCCCGGGAGGAAAGAGTCCACACACACGTACTGTACCTTACCCCGGGAGGAAAGAGTCCACACACACGTACTGTACCTTACCCCGGGAGGAAAGAGTCCACACACACGTACTGTACCTTACCCCGGGAGGAAAGAGTCCACACACACACGTATTGTACCTTACCCCGGGAGGAAAGAGTCCACACACACGTACTGTACCTTACCCCGGGAGGAAAGAGTCCACACACACGTACTGTACCTTAGCCCGGGAGGAAAGAGTCCACACACACGTACTGTACCTTACCCCGGGAGGAAAGAGTCCACACACACGTACTGTACCTTACCCCGGGAGGAAAGAGTCCACACACACACGTATTGTACCTTACCCCGGCAGGAAAGAGTCCACACACACACGTATTGTACCTTACCCTGGGAGGAAAGAGTCCACACACACGTACTGTACCTTACCCCGGGAGGAAAGAGTCCACACACACGTACTGTACCTTACCCCGAGAGGAAAGAGTCCACACACACGTACTGTACCTTACCCCGGGAGGAAAGAGTCCACACACACGTACTGTACCTTACCCCGGGAGGAAAGAGTCCACACACACGTACTGTACCTTACCCCGGGAGGAAAGAGTCCACACACACGTACTGTACCTTACCCCGGCAGGAAAGAGTCCACACACACGTACTGTACCTTACCCCGGGAGGAAAGAGTCCACACACACGTACTGTACCTTACCCCGGGAGGAAAGAGTCCACACACACGTACTGTACCTTACCCCGGGAGGAAAGAGTCCACACACACGTACTGTACCTTACCCCGGGAGGAAAGAGTCCACACACACGTACTGTACCTTACCCCGGGAGGAAAGAGTCCACACACACACGTACTGTACCTTACCCCGGGAGGAAAGAGTCCACACACACGTACTGTACCTTACCCCGGGAGGAAAGAGTCCACACACACGTACTGTACCTTACCCCGGCAGGAAAGAGTCCACACACACACGTACTGTACCTTACCCCGGGAGGAAAGAGTCCACACACACGTACTGTACCTTACCCCGGGAGGAAAGAGTCCACACACACACGTACTGTACCTTACCCCGGGAGGAAAGAGTCCACACACACGTACTGTACCTTACCCCGGCAGGAAAGAGTCCACACACACGTACTGTACCTTACCCCGGGAGGAAAGAGTCCACACACACGTACTGTACCTTACCCCGGGAGGAAAGAGTCCACACACACACGTACTGTACCTTACCCCGGGAGGAAAGAGTCCACACACACGTACTGTACCTTACCCCGGGAGGAAAGAGTCCACACACACGTACTGTACCTTACCCCGGGAGGAAAGAGTCCACACACACGTACTGTACCTTACCCCGGGAGGAAGGAACTCATATTATCTCGGCGTCTTGTTATTCATCACTCATCTCACACCATTCATTAGCAGTTCCTTCCTCAACAGTCAGTCTTCCACCATACATCAACGCATCATTATTATTCATCATTATATTCTAATTAGGAAAGGTAACTCAGGGAGATGAACGAGTTAAGAAGCTACATTTACGGAGAGATCTACATGTCTGTCTGTGTGTGTGTGTATGGACGTCAGCCGTATATGATGTGAGGAAGGAAGAGAAGGAGAAAAAGAGAAAAAATATACATAAGAGAGTGAGAGGAGAGAGATGAACGGAGAGAGTGAGAGGAGAGTGATACTTGGTATAAACGACGTCAGGTTCTGGAAGCACCGTTCACTAACTCTCGGTTTCTACATTAAAAAAACATGTATTCAGAATAAAGATCACTGCCGTCTGCTGTTGGCGGTGGACTTCTGAGCTCCACCAACTAAGATCTTCAACACAGTGGACTAATCGTCTTCAGTACGGAATTAATTGTTTACTTAGTGATGCCACTAACTCTTTGTTTACTTTTTATATATACAAAATCACCAACCGCAGGAATAAATACTAAAACAGTTCCTCTTCCTCTCATACTGTGTTGTAACAAGCCCGGCCCGTACAGGAAGACGAAGGAGTGTTCCCTTGCTGCGACTCTTCACAACAATAAGTCGTGTTTCTTAGTTTAGACTCGAAACAACAAGTGACCTGAACCTCATCACAACTGATGTAACACTGCACCTTCACAAACACGGGAAAATTTACTGCGAAATTTGATTTTGGGGATAATTTGCAAATTTCTCTGCCACGTAACACTAAAGACATCACTTAGAACGCGGAGGTCGAGCGGATACAGCACTCACCTCCTGTTCCATGGGTGGTTGGTTCGAACACCCAGGTACCCACAATTCACCCAGCAGTAAATGGGTATTTAATTTTATAACTTGATTTCCTATATTTCTAGTAAACTAACCCGCCTTCCTCTTCCCCTCCCCCTTCTCTTCCCCTCCCCTTCTCTCCCCCCCTCCCCCTTCTCTTTCCCTCCCCCCCCCCAAAAAAACCGAAAAACTCAGAAATAAACAACTTAAAAACCAAGATGACGGAGAACAATAAGTCACAGTGACATAAAAAAGAATTCCCAGCACACACACACACACACACACACACCTCAGTGACATACCTAGTGGTCACTGGCCCCTGAAGATACCCAAAGAATTAAGTCAAACTTGTATCCCAGATGGACTTGAGCAGGGAACCAAACCAGATCCCCCATAACTAATCCGCTTGTTTTGTTGGGTTAGGTTAGGTTAGGTTAGGATTTTTAACGCTTATACGGTCAACCCTTCATCAGGTGACTAGTGCCATAGGGAAGAGAGGAGAGTCCCTAAAAACACCCTTAGTGAAAGTGAACCTTGATTACTTTTTTGCGTCTCACCGCGGGACTTGTGGCACGCTACGGGAGAGGGGGTAAATTACAGCTTGTATTAGGATAGTTTGGTAATAAAATGTGTGAAGTTTTGGTTATAAGGGGAGGATGGAGGCCAGTAAAAAAAATAGTAGTAGTTAGTAGCAGTAGTAGGCCGTGTGGACGTCAGTGGATTCTAGACGCAGGGACAGCGAGTCTTCTTTGACAATAAGGATTTTCGACCCCTTGGCCACATGACACTGTTACCTATCTCTCGATGCTGCACACAAGAGGAACAAGAATGACAAGAACAGGGGGTAAGGGGAGAGAATTCAGAATGTTGATCAAGGCAGCTTCACTCCTCTGGTGTTCACAACCTCGGGAGGGATGGGACCAAGTGCATGCAAGATGTTTCTATGCAAGACTGGCCGAGGTGTTATCCCAACAGAAGCAGCAGCCCAGAAGCCACGGTGCAGCTTGGTTGAACTGTCGACTGTCCTTCTCTCTGCTTAGGTTTGCAATGCTTTGCCTCAGGAGAACGAGATTTTCGGCCCAAAACCGACAACAGTCGCAGATATTGATACAGGGGCAACAGTCACTAAATGCCGCATAGATCTGCGGCTCAACTAACTCAACACAGCTAGGGTAGTTACTTTTGTGTTAGGATATTTAATTTTAAGGTAATAAAATGGCGGCGAAGGTGTGGCTATTGGGGGAGGCTGGAGGCGACGATTTGAAAAAAACAGCAGCAGCAGCAGCAGCAGCAGCAGCAGCAGCAGCAGTAGTAGTAACAGCAGGGATAGTAGTAGGTGTAGTAGTAGCCTCCAGTAACCTGTCTTCATCCACCTCCCCTCCACTAATACGCTTCACCATTCACAACAAGGTCCTCCCTCTCTCACACACCTGACCTCGGTGGCTCGCTCAGCTGGGCACCACAACAACACCCACCCTGAGAGCCAGCCAGCCACCCTCCCTAGACCCGTCAGACTCGTATATCGACTCCTTAGTCTTCCCGGTGCGTAGGTTATGAGATGGATTACTGGCTGATTGGGGTGAAAGGGGTAGATGAGGGGGCACAAGGAGAAGGAGGAAGGGGAGGACAGGTGAAGAAATGAAAGAATGATAAGTGAGACGGAATAACGGGAGAAATGGAGAATGAATGATGAATAATATAATGTGAAAAACAAATGAACGTTGATGAAAACATAACACGTTAGGAAAAAGGAAAAAAAATCAATAATACAAATAAAATAAAAATGCATCTCCAAAACATGATAAAATACCTACAAAAAATCCCAGGAAAAACAATGTTAAACAAGCACATTAAAAACAGGTCATATAAACGTTAAAATATAAACAGTAAAATTGTGCTCTGAAAATCATATAAAAAATATCTCTCCTCGGCACCCCAGCGGTAGACCCCAAAAGGCCATCCATAGACTCTGGCTAGATTACCTTAGGCGGATTATTATTGTAAGCCGTCTGGGGTGAGTATTACTGTGGTGGATCTGTAGGGATAAATTTAGCGGTAATCCATTGGTGTTTACTCGGGTGCCATCAATGTTCATAGACGGACGCAGACACATGGACACAGGTACGAACGGATGGACACAGGTACGAACGGACGCAACCACAGATGGACACAGGTACGAACAGATGCAGACACAGATGGACACAGGTACGAACGGACGCAACCACAGATGGACACAGGTACGAACGGATGCAGACACAGATGGACACAGGTACGAACGGATGCAACCACAGATGGACACAGGTACGAACGGACGCAACCACAGATGGACACAGGTACGAACGGATGCAGACACGAATGGACACAGGTACGAACGGGCGAACAGGTGGATGCGAGGGCGCAGACAAGGACAGACGCAGACACGATTGGATACAAGAAAAGAGGGACGCAAGCACGTATGGACGCAACCACGGACGGAAGCAAGCAAGCACAGACGGAAACATGCACGGACATAACGTATCACAAAACGCATATATTCTTAAATCCTCCTTTAAATGGGAGAGAGAGAGAGAGAGAGAGAGAGAGAGAGAGAGAGTCGAACCATACAAGAGGAGCACCCAACAGACGCCTTCCCTCACTCCTCCTCCTGTTATCAGATAAGTGGTTCTCAAAGACCAAGACCGTAATATAACTCCTCTCGACTTCCTCATTTGTTTACCAAGATCAGCTGACGCCCCAAGGCAGCTATTAAATGCCGTAAATCTTAACAACAACAGCGCAGCCACGCCTCGTATTCTCAACACGCCCTTTTCTTTCAACAGCGGACCCTTGAAAACGACCAAGACACCAGCTCGTTCCACTTCAGCATTAAATACCCTAATGTTAACCTAACCTAACCTAACCTAACCTACTCCAATATAATCTAAACTAATCTAACCTAATCTAATCTAACTTAACCCCCTCCACCCCAAGGTAGCGTTAGGGTGTTTGGTCGTCAGGTGGAATAAGCATTTACACAGGTAGGCAGAGACAACATTAACCTTACAAGTCAGTCAGTTTCAATCAGTAAGTCATTCAGCGGGGGGGAAAAAAAATACTCTGTCAGTGAACGAATCAGTCAGTCAGTAAGTAACCCAGTCACGTCTTGAGGAGCTGCCAGAGTTATGAGGAAAATATTGTATTGTTCCCTCCACACACACACACACACACACAGAGCCCCCAGGTAAGGGAAGTTCTACATACAAGGTCCTCACTATACCTCACGCCTCCCCACCATCCTCTGCAATTTTCCATCCACACACACACACACACACACACACACACTTGACCGACCGACATTTTTGCGGGGTCTGTCGTGTTCCTTGACCGACCGAGGCTTTTACCCTTCCGCGTGGGAAAATAGTGTGCGAAGTTGTTCCTCCACCTCCCACCGTCTTCATACCTTGCCCTGGGGTAGTCGGGGGGATCCTAGGTTATATTTTCACGCCTAACACATGTGAGAACGTATATATCGGCTCGTTAGGTTACGATACTTTACGATACAGATGAGTCTTACAGTTGCTTACGTTATATTGTCACTCCTAGTAGCTGTAAGAACGTATATATCGGCTCGTTAGGTTACGATACTTTACGATACAGATGACTCTTACAGTTTCTTACTTTTTCACTCCTAGTAGACATGAGAGTGTTTGTATGACTCACCTAAAGTACGCACGCTTGGAACTGAACTCACTTACGCACTTTGAGTACGATGACTTCACTCCCTGACTACAATGACTTCACTCCCTTGGCTATGATGACTTCACTCCCTTGGCTATGATGACTTCACTCCATTGAGTACGATGACTTCACTCCCTTGACTACGATGACTTCACTCCCTTGACTACGATGACTTCACCCCCCCCCCCGAGTACCATGTCATCTTACTCATCCCAATGGTTTAGCTATGCAAAGGCTTAAATCATCGTCCTCAAGGGGTTAAATCATCGTCCTCAAGGGGTTAAATCATCGTCCTCAAGGAGTTAAGTCATCGTCCTCAAGGGGTTAAATCATCGTCCTCAAGAGGTTAAGTCATCATCCTCAAAGGGTTAAGTCATATTCCTCAAAGAATTAAGACATCGCCCGAAAGGGGTTAAGTCATCGTCCTCAAGGGGTTGCCATCGTCCTCAAGGGGTTAAGTCATCGTCCTAAAGGGGTTAAGTCATCGCCCTCAAGGGGTGTCATCGTCCTCAAGGGGTTGCCATCGTCCTCAAGGGGTTAAGTCATCGTCCTCAAAGGGTTAAATCATCATCCTCCAGGGGTTAAATCATCATCCTCAAGGGGTTAAGTCATCATCCTCCAGGGGTTGCCATCATCCTCAAGGGGTTAAGTCATCGTCCTCCAGGGGTAAAGTCATCGTCCTCAAGGGGTTAAGTCATCATCCTCCAGGGGTTGCCATCATCCTCAAGGGGTTAAGTCATCGTCCTCCAGGGGTAAAGTCATCGTCCTCAAGGGACTAAGTCATCATCCTCAAGGGGTTAAGTCATCGTCCTCCAGGGGTAAAGTCATCGTCCTCAGGGGGTTAAGTCATCGTCCTCAAGGGGTTAAGTCATCGTCCTCAAGGGGTAAGTTATCGTCCTCAAGGGGTAAAGTCATCGTCCTCAGGGGGTTAAGTTATCGTCCTCCAGGGGTAAAGTCATCGTCCTCAGGGGGTTAAGTCATCGTCCTCAAGGGGTAAAGTCATCGTCCTCAAGGGGTAAGTCATCGTCCTCAAGGGGTTAAGTCATCGTCCTCAAGGGTTAAGTCATCGTCCTCAAGGGGTTAAGTCATCGTCCTCAAGGGGTAAGTCATCGTCCTCAAGGGGTTAAGACATCATACTCAACGGACTAACTTACTGTACCTAGGGTGTTGTCGCCGTCCTGGAGAGGTTAAGATGGCCACATGTGATACTGACCTGTTTGCCAGCGGCCCTCAGGACATCAACATAATTTATGGTATTTTTTGGGCTGTGAAGGAGACACTGGCTGAAGGTCTCTCTCGCTATCCGACACCACCATCAAGGATTTACTTAATTGTAACAACCTGCACCGAGATCTTTATTTATCTTTTAACTTATGTGTGTCAGAAAATTTTTACTGTAAGTTAAATAAATTCATCCAAATTTAAACATCAGATATTTTTTTTTAATTTAGACTAAAAGTCCTGCTAACAGTTGCAAATTTTTCTTTTATTTAAATTGTTCCCCCCACATAACATATTTTTTTTTCACCCCCCCAAAAAATGACAATACCCAGAGTGTTTTGAGTTAACAGAAGACAGACGTGGCAAGCTAGCTGGCCCTGGCGTCACCTAGATCGGTGCCATCAAAAGGTCAACTTACAGAAGAAAAAAAGACAATAATGGCAAGCAACTCCGGTAACCACATTCTCTAAACATGTACTGAGGTCACCTGGGAGTTACCTTGACTTACCCTAATTCTCGCCCTCCTGACTTAACGAGTAAAATGTCTTCCTTGTGAGGGATGATTGATGTTATATATTCATTGGAAGTAATTAATCTATTCTTATTCATCTTTATTGTTCTTATAAAATGGGATGACATGAAGATTAGCCACCCCAGTTAATTTCACCTCATGATTAAATTACCTTTTACGATACCTACGTGAGGGGGTTAGGTTAGGTTAGGTTAGGTTAGGTTAGGTTATTTTTAGGTTAAGTGAGTTAATTTTAAGGTGAACCAAGGTGGGTTAGGTTAGGTTAGGTTAGGTTAAGTGAGTATATTTTAAGGTGAACCAAGGTGGGTTAGGTTAGGTTAAGTGAGTTAATTTTAAGGTGAACCAAGATGGGTTAGGTTAGGTTAAGTGAGTTAATTTTAAGGTGAACCAAGGTGGGTTAGGTTAGGTTAGGTTAAGTGAGTATATTTTAAGGTGAACCAAGGTGGGTTAGGTTAGGTTAAGTGAGTTAATTTTAAGGTGAACCAAGGTGGGTTAGGTTAGGTTAAGTGAGTTAATTTTAAGGTGAACCAAGGTGGGTTAGGTTAGGTTAGGTTAAGTGAGTATATTTTAAGGTGAACCAAGGTGGGTTAGGTTAGGTTAAGTGAGTTAATTTTAAGGTGAACCAAGGTGGGTTAGGTTAGGTTAGGTTAAGTGAGTATATTTTAAGGTGAACCAAGGTGGGTTAGGTTAGGTTAAGTGAGTATATTTTAAGGTGAACCAAGGTGGGTTAGGTTAGGTTAAGTGAGTTAATTTTAAGGTGAACCAAGGTGGGTTAGGTTAGGTTAAGTGAGTTAATCTTAAGGTGAACCAAGGTGGGTTAGGTTAGGTTAAGTGAGTATATTTTAAGGTGAACCAAGGTGGGTTAGGTTAGGTTAAGTGAGTTAATCTTAAGGTGAACCAAGGTGGGTTAGGTTAGGTTAAGTGAGTATATTTTAAGGTGAACCAAGGTGGGTTAGGTTAGGTTAGGTTAGGTTAAGTGAGTTAATCTTAAGGTGAACCAAGGTGGGTTAGGTTAGGTTAAGTGAGTATATTTTAAGGTGAACCAAGGTGGGTTAGGTTAGGTTAGGTTAAGTGAGTATATTTTAAGGTGAACCAAGGTGGGTTAGGTTAGGTTAAGTGAGTATATTTTAAGGTGAACCAAGGTGGGTTAGGTTAGGTTAAGTGAGTTAATCTTAAGGTGAACCAAGGTGGGTTAGGTTAGGTTAAGTGAGTTAATCTTAAGGTGAACCAAGGTGGGTTAGGTTAGGTTAAGTGAGTATATTTTAAGGTGAACCAAGGTGGGTTAGGTTAGGTTAAGTGAGTTAATCTTAAGGTGAACCAAGGTGGGTTAGGTTAGGTTAAGTGAGTATATTTTAAGGTGAACCAAGGTGGGTTAGGTTAGGTTAGGTTAGGTTAAGTGAGTTAATCTTAAGGTGAACCAAGGTGGGTTAGGTTAGGTTAAGTGAGTATATTTTAAGGTGAACCAAGGTGGGTTAGGTTAGGTTAGGTTAGGTTAAGTGAGTTAATCTTAAGGTGAACCAAGGTGGGTTAGGTTAGGTTAAGTGAGTTAATCTTAAGGTGAACCAAGGTGGGTTAGGTTAGGTTAAGTGAGTTAATCTTAAGGTGAACCAAGGTGGGTTAGGTTAGGTTAAGTGAGTTAATCTTTAGGTGAACCAAGGTGGGTTAGGTTAGGTTAAGTGAGTATATTTTAAGGTGAACCAAGGTGGGTTAGGTTAGGTTAGGTTAGGTTAGGTTAGGTTAAGTGAGTTAATCTTAAGGTGAACCAAGGTGGGTTAGGTTAGGTTAAGTGAGTTAATCTTAAGGTGAACCAAGGTGGGTTAGGTTAGGTTAAGTGAGTTAATCTTAAGGTGAACCAAGGTGGGTTAGGTTAGGTTAAGTGAGTATATTTTAAGGTGAACCAAGGTGGGTTAGGTTAGGTTAGGTTAGGTTAGGTTAGTTAATCTTAAGGTGAACCAAGGTGGGTTAGGTTAGGTTAAGTGAGTTAATCTTAAGGTGAACCAAGGTGGGTTAGGTTAGGTTAGGTTAGGTTAGGTTAGGTTAGGTCAAGTGAGTTAATCTTAAGGTGAACCAAGGTGGGTTAGGTTAGGTTAAGTGAGTTAATCTTAAGGTGAACCAAGGTGGGTTAGGTTAGGTTAAGTGAGTTAATCTTAAGGTGAACCAAGGTGGGTTAGGTTAGGTTAGGTTAAGTGAGTATATTTTAAGGTGAACCAAGGTGGGTTAGGCTAGGTTAAGTGAGTTAATCTTAAGGTGAACCAAGGTGGGTTAGGCTAGGTTAAGTGAGTTAATCTTAAGGTGAACCAAGATGGGTTAGGTTAGGTTAGGTTAGGTTAGGTTAGGTTAGGTTAAGTGAGTTAATCTTAAGGTGAACCAAGGTGGGTTAGGTTAGGTTAAGTGAGTTAATCTTAAGGTGAACCAAGGTGGGTTAGGTTAGGTTAGGTTAGGTTAGGTTAGGTTAGGTTAAGTGAGTTAATCTTAAGGTGAACCAAGGTGGGTTAGGCTAGGTTAAGTGAGTTAATCTTAAGGTGAACCAAGATGGGTTAGGTTAGGTTAGGTTAGGTTAGGTTAGGTTAAGTGAGTTAATCTTAAGGTGAACCAAGGTGGGTTAGGTTAGGTTAAGTGAGTTAATCTTAAGGTGAACCAAGGTGGGTTAGGTTAGGTTAGGTTAGGTTAGGTTAGGTTAGGTTAAGTGAGTTAATCTTAAGGTGAACCAAGGTGGGTTAGGTTAGGTTAAGTGAGTTAATCTTAAGGTGAACCAAGGTGGGTTAGGTTAGGTTAAGTGAGTTAATCTTAAGGTGAACCAAGGTGGGTTAGGCTAGGTTAAGTGAGTTAATCTTAAGGTGAACCAAGATGGGTTAGGTTAGGTTAGGTTAGGTTAGGTTAGGTTAGGTTAAGTGAGTTAATCTTAAGGTGAACCAAGGTGGGTTAGGTTAGGTTAAGTGAGTTAATCTTAAGGTGAACCAAGGTGGGTTAGGTTAGGTTAGGTTAGGTTAGGTTAGGTTAAGTGAGTTAATCTTAAGGTGAACCAAGGTGCGTTAGGTTAGGTTAAGTGAGTTAATCTTAAGGTGAACCAAGGTGGGTTAGGTTAGGTTAAGTGAGTTAATCTTAAGGTGAACCAAGGTGGGTTAGGTTAGGTTAGGTTAGGTTAAGTGAGTTAATCTTAAGGTGAACCAAGGTGGGTTAGGTTAGGTTAAGTGAGTTAATCTTAAGGTGAACCAAGATGGGTTAGGTTAGGTTAAGTGAGTTAATCTTAAGGTGAACCAAGGTGGGTTAGGTTAGGTTAAGTGAGTATATTTTAAGGTGAACCAAGGTGGGTTAGGTTAGGTTAAGTGAGTATATTTTAAGGTGAACCAAGGTGGGTTAGGCTAGGTTAAGTGAGTTAATCTTAAGGTGAACCAAGGTGGGTTAGGTTAGGTTAAGTGAGTATATTTTAAGGTGAACCAAGGTGGGTTAGGTTAGGTTAAGTGAGTTAATCTTAAGGTGAACCAAGGTGGGTTAGGTTAGGTTAGGTTAAGTGAGTATATTTTAAGGTGAACCAAGGTGGGTTAGGTTAGGTTAAGTGAGTTAATCTTAAGGTGAACCAAGATGGGTTAGGTTAGGTTAGGTTAGGTTAGGTTAGGTTAGGTTAAGTGAGTTAATCTTAAGGTGAACCAAGGTGGGGTGGTAATCTTCGTGTGGTGATGATCGCTGGCGGGTGTTTCTATATTTATGAAGTGTTTGTTTCTGCTTCTGGTCTAGGCTGTTAAGAACCGGTTGTTTACTGTATTACATGAATACTAATGTGCTTTAAGTATAGTGTGTGTCTGTATGGTGTGTGTGTGTGTGTGTGTCTGTATGGTGTGTGTGTGTGTGTGTGTGTGTGTGTGTGTGTGTGTGTGTGTGTGTGTGTGTGTGTGTGTGTGTGTGTCTGTATGGTGTGTGTCTGTATGGTGTGTGTCTGTATGGTGTGTGTCTGTATGGTGTGTGTCTGTATGGTGTGTGTCTGTATGGTGTGTGTCTGTATGGTGTGTGTCTGTATGGTGTGTGTCTGTATGGTGTGTGTGTGTGTGTGTGTGTGTGTCTGTATGGTGTGTGTCTGTATGGTGTGTGTGTGTGTGTGTCTGTATGGTGTGTGTCTGTATGGTGTGTGCCTGTATGGTGTGTGCCTGTATGGTGTGTGTCTGTATGGTGTGTGTGTGTGTGTGTGTCTGTATGGTGTGTGTCTGTATGGTGTGTGCCTGTATGGTGTGTGCCTGTATGGTGTGTGTCTGTATGGTGTGTGTGTGTGTGTGTGTCTGTATGGTGTGTGCCTGTATGGTGTGTGCCTGTATGGTGTGTGTGTGTGTGTGTGTCTGTATGGTGTGTGTCTGTATGGTGCGTGTGTGTGTGTGTGTGTCTGTATGGTGTGTACCTGTATGGTGTGTGTGTGTGTGTGTGTGTGTCTGTATGGTGTGTGTCTGTATGGTGTGTGCCTGTATGGTGTGTGCCTGCATGGTGTGTGTGTGTGTGTGGGTGTGTCTGTATGGTGTGTGTCTGTATGGTGTGTGTGTGTGTGTGTGTGTCTGTATGGTGTGTACCTGTATGGTGTGTGTGTGTGTGTGTGTCTGTATGGTTGTGTGGAGGGGGACAGGTGTGGAGGTGAATAGGTGTGGAGGTAAACAGGTGTGGAGGTAAACAGGTGTGGAGGTGAACAGGTGTGGAGGTGAACAGGTGTGGAGGTGAACAGGTGTGGAGATGAACAGGTATGGAGGTGAACAGGTGTGAAGGTGAACAGGTGTGGAGGTGAACAGGTGTGGAGGTAAACAGGTATGGAGGTGAACAGGTGTGGAGGTAAACGGGTATGGAGGTGAACAGGTGTGAAGGTGAACAGGTGTGGAGGTGAACAGGTGTGGAGGTGAACAGGTGTGGAGGTGAACAGGTGTGAAGGTGAACAGGTGTGGAGGTAAACGGGTATGGAGGTGAACAGGTGTGGAGGTAAACGGGTGTGAAGGTGAACAGGTGTGAAGGTGAACAGGTGTGAAGGTGAACAGGTGTGGAGGTAAACGGGTGTGAAGGTGAACAGGTGTGAAGGTGAACAGGTATGGAGGTGAACAGGTGTGGAGGTAAACGGGTATGGAGGTGAACAGGTGTGAAGGTGAACAGGTGTGGAGGTGAACAGGTATGGAGGTAAACAGGTGTGGAGGTAAACAGGTGTGGAGGTGAACAGGTGTGAAGGTGAACAGGTGTGGAGGTGAACAGGTATGGAGGTGAACAGGTGTGGAGGTGAACAGGTGTGGAGGTGAACAGGTGTGGAGGTGAACAGGTATGGAGGTAAACAGGTGTGAAGGTGAACAGGTGTGAAGGTAAACAGGTGTGGAGGTGAACAGGTGTGGAGGTGAACAGGTGTGGAGGTGAACAGGTGTGGAGGTGAACAGGTGTGGAGGAGAACAGGTGTGGAGGTGAACAGGTGTGGAGATGGACATATGTGCAGGAGTGCATGTGGACAGGTGGAGTGGAAGAAAAGTGGTCAGGTATCGAGGTGGTGGGCAGGTGGGGCGGTGGGCAGGTGGGGCGGTGGGCAGGTGTGGAAGTGGGCAAATTTGGGCAGGGACGGAGAGGACCCACGACCATGAAGGTAGTTAGTCAAGCGAGAACCCACGATATACTAAGTGGTCAAACGAGCTCCTAGGAGACAGAAAAACCTTACCAGGGTCACTAATAACATCCTCCTGCTCCCTCCTTCTTCCTCCTTCTTCCCTTGCTCCTCTTCCTCCCCTACTCCCCCTCCTCCTCCTTCCTCCTCCCCCTCCTCCTCCTCCTCCTCTACCTCCTTCCCTTGCTCCTCCTCCTCCTCCTCCCACTCCTCTTCTCCACAAGGACCAGACAAGGGGGACAGGATACCTAAGACTCCTCCTATGCCCCCCCCCCCCCTTCCCTTTCCCTTTCCTACACCTCCTCCCCTCCCCCACCCTCATCCCCCTCCCCTCCCCCAACCTCATCCCCCTCCCCTCCCCCACCCTCATCCCCCTCCCCTCCCCCACCCTCATCCCCCTCCCCTTCCCCCCCCCCCCGAAAGACTTATTTGTGGTGATATGAGTCAATGGTTGAAGGGAGTAGCCGAGTGTGTTGGAGTCATAAGGCGTACGGGAGGGAGGGACACGGAGGGAGATGGAGGGACACGGAGGGAGATGGAGGGACACGGAGGGAGATGGAGGGACACGGAAGGAGGTGGAGGGACACGGAGGGAGATGGAGGGACACGGAGGGAGGTGGAGGGACACGGAGGGAGATGGAGGGACACGGAGGGAGATGGAGGGACACGGAGGGAGATGGAGGGACACGGAGGGAGATGGAGGGACACGGAGGGAGATGAAGGGAGATGGAGGGACACGGAGGGAGATGGAGGGACACGGAGGGAGGTGGAGGGACACGGAGGGAGATGGAGGGACACGGAGGGAGATGGAGGGACACGGAGGGACACGGAGGGAGATGGAGGGACACGGAGGGAGATGGAGGGACACGGAGGGAGATGGAGGGACACGGAGGGAGACGGAGGGACACGGAGGGACACGGAGGGAGATGGAGGGACACGGAGGGAGATGGAGGGACACGGAGGGAGATGAAGGGACACGGAGGGAGGTGGAGCGACACGGAGGGAGATGGAGGGACACGGAGGGAGATGGAGGGACACGGAGGGAGATGGAGGGACACGGAGGGAGACGGAGGGACACGGAGGGAGATGGAGGGACACGGAGGGAGATGGAGGGACACGGAGGGAGATGGAGGGACACGGAGGGAGGTGGAGCGACACGGAGGGAGATGGAGGGACACGGAGGGAGATGGAGGGACACGGAGGGAGATGGAGGGAGACGGAGGGAGATGGAGGGACACGGAGGGAGATGGAGGGACACGGAGGGAGATGAAGGGACACGGAGGGAGGTGGAGGGACACGGAGGGAGATGGAGGGACACGGAGGGAGATTGAGGGACACGAAGGGAGATGGAGGGACACGGAGGGAGATGGAGGGACATGGAGGGAGATGGAGGGAGGTGGAGGGACACGGAGGGAGATGGAGGGACACGGAGGGAGAAGGAGGGACACGGAGGGAGAAGGAGGGACACGGAGGGAGACGGAGGGACACGGAGGGAGATGGAGGGACACGGAGGGAGATGGAGGGACACGGAGGGAGATGGAGGGACACGGAGGGAGGTGGAGGGACACGGAGGGAGATGAAGGGACACGGAGGGAGATGGAGGGACACGGAGGGAGATGAAGGGACACGGAGGGAGATGGAGGACACGGAGGGAGATGAAGGGACACGGAGGGAGATGAAGGGAGATGGAGGGACACGGAGGGAGATGGAGGGACACGGAGGGAGATGAAGGGACACGGAGGGAGGTGGAGGGAAACGGAGGAGGTGGAGGGACACGGAGGGAGATGGAGGGACACGGAGGGAGATGGAGGGACACGGAGGGAGATGGAGGGAACGGAGGGAGATGGAGGGACACGGAGGGAGATGGAGGGACACGGAGGGAGATGGAGGGACACGGAGGGAGATGGAGGGACACGGAGGGAGATGAGGGACACGGAGGGAGATGGAGGGACACGGAGGGAGATGGAGGGACACGGAGGGAGGTGGAGGGACACGGAGGGAGATGGAGGGACACGGAGGGAGATGGAGGGACACGGAGGGAGATGAGGGACACGGAGGGAGATGGAGGGACACGGAGGGAGATGGAGGGACACGGAGGGAGATGGAGGGACACGGAGGGAGATGGAGGGACACGGAGGGAGGTGGAGGGACACGGAGGGAGATGGAGGGACACGGAGGGAGATGGAGGGACACGGAGGGAGATGGAGGGACACGGAGGGAGATGGAGGGACACGGAGGGAGATGGAGGGACACGGAGGGAGATGGAGGGACACGGAGGGAGATGGAGGGACACGGAGGGAGATGGAGGGACACGGAGGGAGATGGAGGGACACGGAGGGAGATGGAGGGACACGGAGGGAGATGGAGGGACACGGAGGGAGATGGAGGGACACGGAGGGACACGGAGGGAGATGGAGGGACACGGAGGGAGATGGAGGGACACGGAGGGAGATGGAGGGACACGGAGGGAGATGGAGGGACACGGAGGGAGATGGAGGGACACGGAGGGAGATGGAGGGACACGGAGGGAGATGGAGGGACACGGAGGGAGATGGAGGGACACGGAGGGAGATGGAGGGACACGGAGGGAGATGGAGGGACACGGAGGGAGATGGAGGGACACGGAGGGAGATGGAGGGACACGGAGGGAGATGGAGGGACACGGAGGGAGATGGAGGGACACGGAGGGAGATGGAGGGACACGGAGGGAGATGGAGGGACACGGGGGGAGATGGAGGGACACGGAGGGAGATGGAGGGACACGGAGGGAGATGAGGGACACGGAGGGAGGTGGAGGGACACGGAGGGAGATGGAGGGACACGGAGGGAGATGGAGGGACACGGAGGGAGATGGAGGGACACGGAGGGAGATGGAGGGACACGGAGGGAGATGGAGGGACACGGAGGGAGATGGAGGGACACGGAGGGAGATGGAGGGACACGGAGGGAGATGGAGGGACACGGAGGGAGATGGAGGGACACGGAGGGAGATGGAGGGACACGGAGGGAGATGGAGGGACACTGAGGAGATGGGGACACGGAGGGAGATGGAGGGACACGGAGGGAGATGGAGGGACACGGAGGGAGATGGAGGGACACGGAGGGAGATGGAGGGACACGGAGGGAGATGGAGGGACACGGAGGGAGATGGAGGGACACGGAGGGAGATGGAGGGACACGGAGGGAGATGGAGGGACACGGAGGGAGATGGAGGGACACGGAGGGAGATGGAGGGACACGGAGGGAGATGGAGGGACACGGAGGGAGATGGAGGGACACGGAGGGAGATGGAGGGACACGGAGGGAGATGGAGGGACACGGAGGGAGATGGAGGGACACGGAGGGAGATGAGGGACACGGAGGGAGATGGAGGGACACGGAGGGAGATGGAGGGACACGGAGGGAGATGGAGGGACACGGAGGGAGATGGAGGGACACGGAGGGAGATGGAGGGACACGGAGGGAGATGGAGGGACACGGAGGGAGATGGAGGGACACGGAGGGAGATGGAGGGACACGGAGGGAGATGGAGGGACACGGAGGGAGATGGAGGGACACGGAGGGAGATGGAGGGACACGGAGGGAGATGGAGGGACACGGAGGGAGATGGAGGGACACGGAGGAGATGGAGGGACACGGAGGGAGATGGAGGGACACGGAGGGAGATGGAGGGACACGGAGGGAGATGGAGGGACACGGAGGGAGATGGAGGGACACGGAGGGAGATGGAGGGACACGGAGGGAGATGGAGGGACACGGAGGGAGGTGGAGGGACACGGAGGGAGATGGAGGGACACGGAGGGAGATGGAGGGACACGGAGGGAGATGGAGGGACACGGAGGGAGATGGAGGGACACGGAGGGAGATGGAGGGACACGGAGGGAGATGGAGGGACACGGAGGGAGATGGAGGGACACGGAGGGAGATGGAGGGACACGGAGGGAGATGGAGGGACACGGAGGGAGATGGAGGGACACGGAGGGAGATGGAGGGACACGGAGGGAGATGGAGGGACACGGAGGAGATGGAGGGACACGGAGGGAGATGGAGGGACACGGAGGGAGATGGAGGGACACGGAGGGAGATGGAGGGACACGGAGGGAGATGGAGGGACACGGAGGGAGATGGAGGGACACGGAGGGAGATGGAGGGACACGGAGGGAGATGGAGGGACACGGAGGGAGATGGAGGGACACGGAGGGAGATGGAGGGACACGGAGGGAGATGGAGGGACACGGAGGGAGATGGAGGGACACGGAGGGAGATGGAGGGACACGGAGGGAGGGACACGGAGGGAGATGGAGGGACACGGAGGGAGATGGAGGGACACGGAGGGAGATGGAGGGACACGGAGGGAGATGGAGGGACACGGAGGGATGGAGCACGGAGGGAGAGGAGGGACACGGAGGGAGATGGAGGGACACGGAGGGAGATGGAGGGACACGGAGGGAGATGGAGGGACACGGAGGGAGATGGAGGGACACGGAGGGAGATGGAGGGACACGGAGGGAGATGGAGGGACACGGAGGGAGATGGAGGGACACGGAGGGAGATGGAGGGACACGGAGGGAGATGGAGGGACACGGAGGGAGATGGAGGGACACGGAGGGAGATGGAGGGACACGGAGGGAGATGGAGGGACACGGAGGGAGATGGAGGGACACGGAGGGAGATGGAGGGACACGGAGGGAGATGGAGGGACACGGAGGGAGATGGAGGGACACGGAGGGAGATGGAGGGACACGGAGGGAGATGAGGGAGATGGAGGGATGAGGACACGGAGGGAGATGGAGGGACACGGAGGGAGATGGAGGGACACGGAGGGAGATGGAGGGACACGGAGGGAGATGGAGGGACACGGAGGGAGATGGAGGGACACGGAGGGAGATGGAGGGACACGGAGGGAGATGGAGGGACACGGAGGGAGATGGAGGGACACGGAGGGAGATGGAGGGACACGGAGGGAGATGGAGGGACACGGGTGGAGGGACACGGAGGGAGATGGAGGGACACGGAGGGAGATGGAGGGACACGGAGGGAGATGGAGGGACACGGAGGGAGATGAAGGGACACGGAGGGAGATGGAGGGACACGGAGGGATGGGGACACGGATGGAGAGGAGGACACGGAGGGAGATGAGGGACACGGAGGGAGATGGAGGGACACGGAGGGAGATGGAGGGACACGGAGGGAGATGAAGGGACACGGAGGGAGATGGAGGGACACGGAGGGAGATGGAGGGACACGGAGGCTGATGGAGGGACACGGAGGGAGATGGAGGGACACGGAGGGAGATGGAGGGACACGGAGGGCTGATGGAGTGACTCGGAGTGAGGGGGAGGGAGGGAGGGACACGGAGGGAGATGGAGGGACACGGAGGGATGGAGGACACGGAGGCGTGAGGCGGAGTGGAGGGACACGGAGGGAAATGGAGGGACACGTAGGGAGATGGAGGGACACGGAGGCTGATGGAGGGACACGGAGGGAGATGGAGGGACACGGAGGGAGGTGGAGGCAGGGAGGGACACGGAGGGAGATGGAGGGACACGGAGGGAGATGGAGGGACACGGAGGGAGATGGAGGAACACGGAGGCTGATGAAGGGACACGGAGGGAGATGGAGGGACACGGAGGGAGATGAAGGGACACGGAGGGAGATGGAGGGTGTGATATGGTGTGTGTGTGTGTGTGTGTGTGTGTGTGTGTGTGTGTGTGTGTGTGTGTGTGTGTTTGTGTGTGTGTGTGTGTGTGACAGATGGCTAGCTCTGGGTGTTAAGTGAGTGAAAATCCTAAATGAGTAAACCAGAGAATGACTAACTGACCGATTATTATATGACTGACTGACAGACAGACTGGCAGACTGACTGACTGAGCTAAAAATACCGATACAGGAAAGAGATCAAACTTACAAACATAACAAAACTAAATAAAACATAATTAAACACAATAAAACATAATTAAACAAAATAAAACATAATTAAACACAATAAAACATAACAAAACGTAATAAAAGATAATAAAACAATAAAATCCGTCTAAAACAACATGAAATAAAAACTAAAAATAATCATGTTTTACCTTAGTGTTTAATTAGTGTTTATCTCGCGTTGTGTCTGTGTGGTTTGGTGCATAATAGAACTGGTGGAGGAAAAATACTGTCAAGATATAGTGAGTGAGTGGGTGGGTGAGTGAGTGGGTGGGTGAGTGGGTGAGTGAGTGAGTGGGTGAGTGAGTGAGTGGGTGGGTGGGTGGGTGAGTGAGTGAGTGGGTGAGTGAGTGGGTGTGGTGAGTGAGTGAGTGGGTGGGTGAGTGGGTGGGTGAGTGGGTGAGTGAGTGAGTGAGTGAGTGGGTGGGTGAGTGGGTGAGTGGGTGAGTGAGTGGATGGGTGAGTGAGTGGATGGGTGAGTGGGTGAGTGGGTGAGTGAGTGATTGGGTGGGTGAGTGGGTGGGTGAGTGGGTGGGTGAGTGGGTGGGTGAGTGAGTGAGTGAGTGGGTGAGTGAGTGGGTGGGTGAGTGGGTGGGTGAGTGGGTGAGTGAGTGGGTGGGTGAGTGGGTGAGTGAGTGAGTGAGTGAGTGGGTGTGGTGAGTGAGTGAGTGGGTGGGTGAGTGGGTGGGTGATTGGGTGAGTGAGTGAGTGAGTGAGTGAGTGGGTGGGTGAGTGGGTGAGTGAGTGAGTGGGTGAGTGAGTGAGTGGGTGGGTGGGTGGGTGAGTGAGTGGGTGAGTGGGTGAGTGGGTGGGTGGGTGGGTGGGTGAGTGAGTGAGTGGGTGAGTGAGTGGATGGGTGAGTGAGTGGATGGGTGAGTGGGTGAGTGGGTGAGTGAGTGAGTGGGTGGGTGAGTGGGTGGGTGAGTGGGTGGGTGAGTGGGTGAGTGAGTGAGTGAGTGAGTGAGGTGAGTGGGTGGGTGAGTGGGTGGGTGAGTGGGTGAGTGGGTGAGTGAGTGAGTGAGTGAGTGAGTGGGTGAGTGAGTGAGTGGGTGAGTGAGTGGGTGAGTGAGTGAGTGAGTGAGTGGGTGGGTGAGTGGGTGAGTGGGTGAGTGAGTGAGTGAGTGGGTGAGTGAGTGGGTGGGTGAGTGGATGGATGGGTGGGTGAGTGAGTGAGTGAAAAGGTTACTGGGTGGGTGAAAGGGTGAGTGAGTGAGTGGGCGGGAGAGTGGATGGGTTGAAAGGGTTAGTGGGTGAGTGGGCGGGTGAGTGGATGGGTGGAAAGGTCATTGGGTTAAGTGGATGGATAGATTAAGTGAATTATATTTTACACAAACTTTAAAAAAAATATTAATTATAAACAAAACAAAATTATTCATATATTAAAAAAAATAAAGAAACAACATCCATTTATATTTAACAAACAACAGAGTAAAATTACTTCCTTATACTCAAAACAACAAATAAACCCAAACAGATATGTAAACCAACCAATTAAAAACCAGATATAAACCCTAAGATATATGTATACGGTAAAAATAAGGAATTAAAACACAAAAACCTCGAGAAAAAAACATATATGAAATTAAACACAAAAGATCTCCCCGACTACATAATGAACCCTTAGGAACAAAGCTTTAAAACACATGACACAATAAACCGAATCCTTCAAAGCCTCTTCACTGCTCACGAAGCTCAAACGAACCCACGAGAGAGTTTAATTACATAGTCAACACTGATGAACGTTGACTTTCACGTCCCACCGTTAACCAGAGTCACAAATGAACCCAAAAGAACCATTCCACTCAGAAATGAACCCAAATAGAACCATTACACTCAGAAATGAACCCAAATAGAACTATTACACTCAGAAATGAACCCAAAAAGAACTATTACACTCAGAAATGAACCCCAAAAGAACCATTAGACTCCCAAAATGAACCCAAAGAGAACCATTACTCTCAAGTGATTCCAAAATAGAACTATAAGACTCTCAAATTAAACCAAACTAACTAGACTCCCAAATGAGCCTCACCCAAACAGAAACCTTAGACACAAGAGTCACATCCATCAATGAGCATCAGGCCATGATAAGGAGTCACTGTAAGAGTCTTTATCATCCCTAAGAGTTAATTCCTTTAATGGAGTCTTAAGTTAATTATTCTGGGTTCATGAATAAAATGGAACCCAAAGAATGTTGTTAAATTCATCTCTTCTGATCATTAAGATAATAATAATAATAATAATAATGATAATAATGATAATAATAATAATAATAATAATAATAATGATAATAATAATAATAATAATAATAATAATAATAATAATAATAATAATAATAATAATAACAACTGCAACAACAACAACAATAATAATAATAATAATAATAATAATAGTAATAATAATAATAATAATAATAATAAATTGAGAAATATGATTAATTATATTTCTGATACTAAACAGTAATGTAATGATAAAAATAATAATGTTGGGAAATCTATTAAAAATGAGGAGGATTAGCAAACAAGCAAGAGAATAACGATTATGTGTTGTGCAGTGAAGAGTAGAGTGATAGAAAGACAAAAATAAGATGTAGTTGAGAGAGATAGAGATGAAAAACGTAACGAGAGAAAATACAGAATAGTGGAGATTGAAGATGACGCGAGAGACGACCCGGAATCAACAAACGTGGCACCAATAAACGAGTAAATAAACAAATATAACATAACAACTTGCCTTTATTAACTAAATTTACGATCTGTGACGCTTTTATTTTTTCCTACGTAAAAAATAACTAAATATACGAATATTAAACACATGAGAATGCATTTTGGGCGGGAAATACACGTCATCAATAAACACATTTAAAACGCCTATTTTTGGCGGGAAACACACATCATCAATAAACACACTTAAAACGCCTATTTTTGGCGGGAAATACACGTCATCAATAAACACACTTAAAACGCCTATTTTTGGCGGGAAATAACCATCACTAAATAATTTTAAAAAACATACGCGACGGGGAAAATTATCTCCGTGTCATCAGTGAGGCTTTTATTAGCAGTGACAGTCATTATACGAAAAACACTACCACACATATGCAAATTTCCATCGGCTGCCCTTGAGTTTCATTAAAATGGACTTTAGTTCCGAGACGGGTTGTTGACGCTGTAAAATTCTCTTCTGATAAGGATTAAATTTACTTCTTTTTTATACTTAAGTGGACTTGAACATGTTTTATAGGCGACTGAACTTAGTACATGAGTCAACTTAGCACATGACTCAACTGGTATACAAGATGACTCAACTAGTGCATAAGGCGACTTAGTACATGAGTCAACTTAGCACATGACTCAACTGGTATACAAGATGACTCAACTAGTGCATAAGGCGACTTAGTACATGAGTCAACTTAGCACATGACTCAACTGGTATACAAGATGACTCAACTAGTGCATAAGGCGACTTAGTACATGAGTCAACTTAGCACATGACTCAACTGGTATATAAGATGACTCAACTAGTGCATAAGGCGACTTAGTACATGAGTCAACTTAGCACATGACTCAACTGGTATACAAGATGACTCAACTAGTGCATAAGGCGACTTAGTACATGAGTCAACTTAGCACATGACTCAACTGGTATACAAGATGACTCAACTAGTGCATAAGGCGACTTAGTACATGAGTCAACTTAGCACATGACTCAACTGGTATACAAGATGACTCAACTAGTGCATAAGGCGACTTAGTACATGAGTCAACTTAGCACATGACTCAACTGGTATACAAGATGACTCAACTAGTGCATAAGGCGACTTAGTACATGAGTCAACTTAGCACATGACTCAACTGGTATACAAGATGACTCAACTAGTGCATAAG
Organism: Homarus gammarus; assembly: GCA_958450375.1. Taxonomy (NCBI): domain Eukaryota; kingdom Metazoa; phylum Arthropoda; class Malacostraca; order Decapoda; family Nephropidae; genus Homarus; species Homarus gammarus. The sequence continues at coordinate 736,327 of CAUDMG010004108.1, forward strand.
GCGACTTAGTACATGAGTCAACTTAGCACATGACTCAACTGGTATACAAGATGACTCAACTAGTGCATAAGGCGACTTAGTACATGAGTCAACTTAGCACATGACTCAACTGGTATACAAGATGACTCAACTAGTGCATAAGGCGACTTAGTACATGAGTCAACTTAGCACATGACTCAACTGGTATACAAGATGACTCAACTAGTGCATAAGGCGACTTAGTACATGAGTCAACTTAGCACATGACTCAACTGGTATACAAGATGACTCAACTAGTGCATAAGGCGACTTAGTACATGAGTCAACTTAGCACATGACTCAACTGGTATACAAGATGACTCAACTAGTGCATAAGGCGACTTAGTACATGAGTCAACTTAGCACATGACTCAACTGGTATACAAGATGACTCAACTAGTGCATAAGGCGACTTAGTACATGAGTCAACTTAGCACATGACTCAACTGGTATACAAGATGACTCAACTAGTGCATAAGGCGACTTAGTACATGAGTCAACTTAGCACATGACTCAACTGGTATACAAGATGACTCAACTAGTGCATAAGGCGACTTAGTACATGAGTCAACTTAGCACATGACTCAACTGGTATACAAGATGACTCAACTAGTGCATAAGGCGACTTAGTACATGAGTCAACTTAGCACATGACTCAACTGGTATACAAGATGACTCAACTAGTGCATAAGGCGACTTAGTACATGAGTCAACTTAGCACATGACTCAACTGGTATACAAGATGACTCAACTAGTGCATAAGGCGACTTAGTACATGAGTCAACTTAGCACATGACTCAACTGGTATACAAGATGATTCAACTAGTGCATAAGGCGACTTAGTACATGAGTCAACTTAGCACATGACTCAACTGGTATACAAGATGACTCAACTAGTGCATAAGGCGACTTAGTACATGAGTCAACTTAGCACATGACTCAACTGGTATACAAGATGACTCAACTAGTGCATAAGGCGACTTAGTACATGAGTCAACTTAGCACATGACTCAACTGGTATACAAGATGACTCAACTAGTGCATAAGGCGACTTAGTACATGAGTCAACTTAGCACATGACTCAACTGGTATACAAGATGACTCAACTAGTGCATAAGGCGACTTAGTACATGAGTCAACTTAGCACATGACTCAACTGGTATACAAGATGATTCAACTAGTGCATAAGGCGACTTAGTACATGAGTCAACTTAGCACATGACTCAACTGGTATACAAGATGACTCAACTAGTGCATAAGGCGACTTAGTACATGAGTCAACTTAGCACATAACTCAACTGGTATACAAGATGACTCAACTAGTGCATAAGGCGACTTAGTATATGAGTCAACTTAGTACATACGATGACTCAACAAGCACATGTGATGACTCGTTACCACTGACTAACACAGCCAGAGCATAAAAGAAGATTAATTTTACGTACCCTATCCTCACCTCCACCCTGGCCACTACCCACCTATCCTCACCTCCACCCCACCCACCCTGGCCACTACCCAACTATCCTCACCACCACCCTATCCACCCTGGCCACCACCCACCTATCCTCACCACCACCTCACCCACCCTGGCCACCACCCACCTATCCTCACCACCACCCACCTATCCTCACCACCACCTCACCCACCCTGGCCACTTCCAACCTATCCTCACCTCCACCCCACCCCCCACCTATCCTCACCACCATCCCAACCACCCAGACCACCCACCCACCTATCCTCACCCCCCACTCACCAATCCTCCCCACCACCCCATCCACCCAGACCACCTATCCTCACCACCATCCCACCCACCCTGGCCACCACCATCCCACCCACCCAGACCACCCACCCACCTATCCTCACCACCACCCAAATCCACCCACCCACCTATCCTCACCACCACCCCACCCACCGCTAGAAACACCAATAACTTGCACCAGGTAACCAGGAACTGTAGCTACTATCCCCACAACGAGGCTGCCAGTACACTCCCACACCAGAACCGTAAGCAGTCTATTAGGTCTTGGGAAGTTATCGAACAGGATGGATGGATGGATGGATGGAGATGGATGGATGGATGGAGATGGATGGAGATGGATGGATGGATGAATGGATGGAGATGGATGGATGGAGATAGGTGGATGGAGATGGATAAATGGATGGATAAATGGATAAATGGATGGATAAATGGATGGATAAATGGATGGATGGATGGATGGGTAAATGGATGGATAAATGGATTGATGGAGATGGATAAATGGATGGATAAATGGATGGATAAATGGATGGAGATGGATGGCGATAGGTGGATGGAGATGGATGGCGATAGGTGGATGGAGATGGATGGCGATAGGTGGATGGAGATGGATGGATAGATGGAGAGACGGAAGGATGGACAGATGGAAAACCGGATGAATGGATGGACTAATAGATGAATGGATGGACACAGACAGACGGACGGACGGATAGAGAGAGAAACGGACGGACGGACGGACTTATAATCATTTTTGTCATTAATTAAAAAAAAATACAATCAGTGAGGAAACTTGTCTCTTACGCCCTCTCCTTCACAGTTCATTATTACCTGAAGTGTTTGGTCTTATTACTCAAGATTAAACCCACCAAACACATCTCATATGGCTAAACGCACAAAGACATAAGCCATTTCATGTTAGTTCAGCTAGAGTTAAATTGGTGCAGTGTTAATTTTTTATATGCCTGTTATCGAGATATAATTAAGAATAAAACCAAGATGATGTTATAATCCCTTAGCGATTGATGTTGTTCGTCTTGAAAGTATTACAGAAAAAATAATCTAAATAAATAAATAAGAAAAAGAAAAAGTGGACAAAACAATAGTAAGTTACAAGTCTTAACAATCACCAACCACCTATCGCTGCGTATATATGGACCCTCATTATCACAACGTCGTAATTTGAGGTTAACCACACTTACACTCTACCCACCCACCCACCCACCCCCTCCACCCGCCCAGTCTACTGAAGAAGAACACAACAGTATGTAAACATGTTAACCTTTCCCTTCCCTTCTTGACAATATTATCTTCAACAATAACAACAACCATGGTGCCGACACACACACGACCCTCTCTCTCTCTCTCTCTCTCTCTCTCTCTCTCTCTCTCTCTGTGTAAGGTAAAAACGTTCATGTCATCAGCCGTGGGAGATGTTGCAGCCAGTAAGAAAAACAGTTCCGCTCCTAACAACACTTACGAGGATGCCGTAAACCTTTTGTCGGTCTCTCACTGACTCCCTCCTCCCTCGGTCCCACCTTCTCCCTACCTGCATCTCCCTCCCTCCCTCCCTCCCTCCCTCCCTCCCTCCATCCCCTCATACCTCCTTCCTAACCCGTCTCCCTCCCTCCCTCCCTCCTGCCTTGCTACACCACCACCTAGTAAGAGCAGCAGTAACACTCACCACCGATGCTGTTGCTATCATCTTCCGTGGTCGGGAGAGAAGGTCGGGACGGCTAGCGGTGGGTGTGCAAGTTCCGTATTTTATTTTTTATTTTTTATATTTTTTTTTTTTACCTCATAGGAGTCGTGGTGCGTCCTAGCCCAGTCTCGTGCTTCTTATCTCGGTGGGATGGCTCGGGCGGGTCTGGAAGGTAAAAGGCTTCCATATTAGTACGCCTAGAGTGACTTAATCCTCTTTGATTATCACAGATAGCATATAATGGCCCCTCGACACACAAAGAGACAGATAACTCCACTACTTATTTTCTACGTTAATTCCAAGTAAAAATACATAGCAGTTTGGATGATGGAAAATAATTTGTGTTAAGGGTTGGTAACTGAGGTGTTGGTGCTGGACGTCTGGGCAAGTGAGGCCGCCGCCGCTTACCCCAACCTGGCTATCTTATTACCTGGGGGAGAAGGTGACGGCGAGCCAACACACCCCAGCCAAGCCAACCAAGGTGTACTAACCCACACCATCTTGACTATTGGTACTACTACTACTACTACTACTACTACTACTACTACTATTTAGCTCCTACTTCCTCTCCTTCCCTCTCCTCCCCCCTCTTCCTCCTCCTAGTTCTACCATGGTCGTCTGGGTAGGTTAGCTTGAGTCGTGACCTCACCAATATCACCTCACAGCTTGTGTGTCGTGGTGTGACTGTGATGGAGAGAGATTACCAGGAAGGATAAAGGTGAGGGAGGTGGATGGTGGAGGTGGATGTTGGAGATGAGGATAGTAGTTGAGGATATGTGGATGCTGGGAGGCGTAGAGTGACCATGAATGTAAAGTGTGGGTGAAGAGTGACCATGGGTGTAAGCTGTGGGCGTAGAGTGACCATGGGTGTAAGCTGTGGGCGTAGAGTGACCATGGGTGTAAAGTGTTGGCGTAGAGTGACCATGGGTGTAAGCTGTGGGCGTAGAGTGACCATGGGTGTAAGCTGTGGGCGTAGAGTGACCATGGGTGTAAGCTGTGGGCGTAGAGTGACCATGGGTGTAAAGTGTGGGCGTAGAGTGAACCATGGGTGTAAGCTGTGGGCGTAGAGTGACCATGAGTGTAAAGTGTGGGTGAAGAGTGACCATGGGTGTAAGCTGTGGGCGTAGAGTGACCATGAGTGTAACGTGTGAGCGTAGAGTGACCATGGGTGTAAGCTGTGGGCGTAGAGTGACCATGGGTGTAAGCTGTGGGCGTAGAGTGACCATGGGTGTAAAGTGTGGGTGTAGAGTGACCATGGGTGTAAGCTGTGGGCGTAGAGTGACCATGGGTGTAAAGTGTTGGCGTAGAGTGACCATGGGTGTAAGGTGTGGGCGTAGAGTGACCATGGGTGTAAAGTGTGGGCGTAGAGTGACCATGGGTGTAAAGTGTTGGGGTAGAGTGACCATGGGTGTAAGCTGTGGGCGTAGAGTGACCATGGGTGTAAAGTGTGGGCGTAGAGTGACCATGGGTGTAAAGTGTTGGGGTAGAGTGACCATGGGTGTAAGCTGTGGGCGTAGAGTGACCATGGGTGTAAAGTGTGGGCGTAGAGTGACCATGGGTGTAAGCTGTGGGCGTAGAGTGACCATGGGTGTAAAGTGTGGGCGTAGAGTGACCATGGGTGTAAGCTGTGGGCGTAGAGTGACCATGGGTGTAAAGTGTGGGTGAAGAGTGACCAAGAGTGTAAGGTGTGGGCGTAGAGTGACCATGGATGTAAGCTGTGGGGGTAGTGACCATGGATGTAAGCTGTGGGCGTAGAGTAACCATGGATGTAAGCTGTGGGCGTAGAGTGACCATGGATGTAAGCTGTGGGCGTAGAGTGACCATGAGTGTAAGCTGTGGGCGTAGAGTGACCATGAGTGTAGGCTGTGGGCGTAGAGTGACCATGAGTGTAAAGTGTGGGTGAAGAGTGACTATGGGTGTAAGGTGTAGGCGTAGAGTGACCATGGATGTAAGCTGTGGGCGTAGAGTAACCATGGATGTAAGCTGTGGGCGTAGAGTGACCATGGATGTAAGCTGTGGGCGTAGAGTGACCATGAGTGTAAGCTGTGGGCGTAGAGTGACCATGAGTGTAGGCTGTGGGCGTAGAGTGACCATGAGTGTAAAGTGTGGGTGAAGAGTGACCATGAGTGTAAAGTGTGGGCGTAGAGTGACCATGGGTGTAAGCTGTGGGCGTAGAGTGACCATGGGTGTAAGGTGTAGGCGTAGAGTGACCAAGGGTGTAAGGTGTAGGCGTAGAGTGACCATGGATGTAAGGTGTGGGCGTAGAGTGACCATGGGTGGAGGTTGTGGGCGGGACCAGGGCCACCCACTACACCTCGCCATGACTCTCCATCTTGGGTGGTGGTGTAAAGACTCCCTCTAGCGTCGGTCTGGTTAACCTTTACCATCACGGGGCCACCACTCCCGTAAACAACAACAACAACAACACCACCACCAACAACACCACCACCACCAACAAAAACAACAACAACTACAGTAAACCACCAACAACACCACCACCACCACCAACAACAACAACAACAACTACAGTAAACCACCAACAACACCACCACCACCAACAACAACAACAACAACTACAGTACACCAACAACAACAACAACAACAACAACTACACCAACAACACCACCACCACCAACAACAACAACAACAACTACAGTAAACCACCACCAACAACAACAACAACTACACCAACAACACCACCACCACCACCAACAACAACAACAACAACAACAACTACATCAACAACACCACCACCACCCACAACAACAACACCCACAACAACAACAACAACCAAACACTAAGTAATAAAAGAAAATAACTTAATTATATTTCAGCTCAGTAAATATCTGATGTCAAGTCTTTTACACGAAGTCTCAAAAGAAAAACAGTAAAGTCTTGTACAACTTTCTACCTCTGTGTGTACATTATGCTCTGCCTCTTTTCCTTTAACCAAAATTAAACATAAAATATCACGTTGAGAAAATAACAATTGATTCAAATTTTGCATCAGCTGGTACAGTAGGTAACTAATAGCCGTCTCAGTCTTGGTTAATAGTTCCACAAGACGCAGTATGGTTTAAAGTAATCTGGATTTTAAATAACGTTTATTATATTAAACTTTGCTAAACGTCCCGTAAACACAAAACATTATACACAGTTAACAAAAGACTTCACGCGGGAAAGACTAGTCTCATTCACTAATCACTCAGGTGTCACGGGTAAACAATGGGTGTCTCTCAATCTCCCTCACAGTTCACTTGACAGAAAACAAAAAGTAACTAAGAATGAATCGGCCAGGTTCCCGTGAAAACAATAAGGGAAGAAAACCTGGAGAAGAAACAAGTGAAGGTATAGGTTATGAAACACTTACGATCCGCTCTTAATCGTTTATAAAAAGGATCGTAACGTTGTATACCTTTCATAACATACTGAAATCCTCTATTGTGATCCTTGCCTTGACGAAGATAAACCTTGATCACCTATAGTCTATACAAATAATACGGCGTGGAACACCTCTTTACATATAGCATTCTCGAATCCCCTTTTGCAGGGTTATGAAGTGAGAATAATGATGCTTGGCTATAGTCGTTGGTCAAGGAATAACAAAACAGTACTTTATTTATGGTGACTGGTTGCATCGTGTATTATTCTTCTTGAGTATAAAGGAATTAAACATTTATATAAAGGGTTCAATCCGACTTATCAAAGGTTCATCGTATACTGAAAGGGTTAACTTCTCGTACATAAGGGATTAAATTCTTATATACAAAGAGATTAAATCATCGTACTCAACGGTTCAATTAGTTGCGTAAAGTTCTTGTACTCAAAGGGTCAACCTGTCGTACTCAAGGGTTCAAGTTATAGTATTCGAGATGTTTTAATCCCGGGAAGAACTTGTTTCACTAGCTGGGTTATACAACAGTAAGACAGGTAGATACCGTGTTGAGGTAAGGGAGAAGGGAGGGCAAGAGGGAGAGAAGGAGGGAGGGCAAGAGGGAGAGAAGGGAGGAGGGCAAGAGGGAGGGAAGAGAGGAGGGCAAGAGGGAGAGAAGGGAGAGGGCAAGAGGGAGAGAAGAGAGGAGGGCAAGATGGAGAGAAGAGAGGAGGGCAAGAGGGAGAGAAGGGAGGAGGGCAAGAGGGAGGAGGGCAAGAGGGAGAGAAGGGAGGAGGGCAAGAGGGAGAGAAGGGAGGAGGGCAAGAGGGAGAGAAGGGAGGAGGGCAGGAAGGGATATAGCGTGTTTAGTTTGACCTCGGTTGTCATGCCTCAAGGAAAACTCATTAACAGTGATTCAACCAATCTCGTTATCTCTCTCTCTCTCTCTCTCTCTCTCTCTCTCTCTCTCTACCCACCCATCAGTACATCAGTAGCAGGTATAGGCCCACCGGTACTTACACACACACACACACACACACCTTCCAAACCACCCTAACAAGACCGAACTATCCAAAAGGTCACCTAATCCCACAAGTTAGAGTTTCTCCCCTTTAACTGGCAGGGACCCAACATGTAGTTATGGTAGAGTCACGGCGAAGTTACGACAATCTTTACGACTACCAGTTACGTGTCGTAGGTTAAGGAAGGTCGTTAATAATTTTTTTTTCTCGCGTCTCTGTTTACGGTGAGAAATTGAACGTAAACATAAGGATATGGATTCAGAAAGATTCGATATTTTTTTTTCCTTGAAACTAATAGTAACTTAGCGTAGAGTCTGAGTGTAATTCTAGAACCATTTTAAACGATATTCCTGGAAAAAGCTTTTACCTAGATAATTTAATACACGGAACATTAACCATACGAAGAGATTTAGAATTAAACAGGGGATCAATCAACTTAATCTAACCTAACCTAACCTAACCCAACGAGGTGATTGAGAATTAAACTGTGGATCAACTTAACCTAACCTCACCTAACCTAACCTAACCTAACCCTACGAAGCGATTGAGAATTAAACAATGGATATTCTTAACCTAACCTAACCTAACCTAACCTAACCAAACCAAACCCAGCCCAACCTAAACTACACTAACCTAACCTAACCTAACCTAACCCAACGAGGTGATTGAGAATTAAACAGTGGATCAACTTAATCTAACCTAACCTACGAAGTGATTGGGAATTAAACAGTGGATCAACTTAACCTAACCTAACCTAACCCTACGAAGCGATTGAGAATTAAACAGTGGATCAACTTAATCTAACC
>CAUDMG010004108.1:752500-1130000 GCA_958450375.1 Homarus gammarus
ATCGTCGTCATCGTCGGCATCGTCACCATCGTCGTCATCGTCATCGTCGTCATCGTCGTCATCGTCACCATCGTCGTCATCGTCGTCATCGTCGTCATCCTCATCACCGTCGTCATCGTCGTCATCGTCGTCATCGTCGTCATCGTCATCGTCGTCATCGTCGGCATCGTCACCATCGTCGTCATCGTCGTCATCGTTATCATCGTCGTCATCCTCATCACCGTCGTCATCGTCGTCATCGTCGGCATCATCATCATCGTCACCATCGTCATCGTCGTCATCGTCGTCATCGTCATCATCGTTATCATCATCGTCGTCGTGTGCCTGTTCTGACCATACCGAATACCACAACCAAACAGTATAGTGTGATTAACCTGGTGTTCATATTCTCTACTGTAAATACATAGAAAGCAATTTGAACCATCGATATTTACACGTCCCAAGTATATTATATATAAATAATGGTTGCCCCTCGTGTACGAGGATGACCGGCCCTTGGGTCACCTACAGTAGGCGTGATTTTGTTTAAGGTGTAGAAGCTGTCGCCAACACAACAACCACACCCTGAGTTAGCGAGCTGCATGACCCAGTGTCAAGGTATAGTCGGAGAAGACCGGACAACTCGCCAACTGCACTGACTAACCATTGCGGAACACGATCCGCAAATCGATTACCATTCACGTTCCCAATTACCGCTGGGTAGACGGAGGCAATTGAAATTGAAATGTTTTATTGACAATAAAAAACTACCACATCAAAGGTACAGGGTAGTACTTCTGGTAGTCAGAGGTAAATGGCGTAAAGAAACTCGCCCATAGATTCATCCTGACCGGGGATCCAACTCACTTGTGAGGTGAGTATACTGGCCACATGTGTAATGGTCCCAAGTACACACACACACCAGGACCATTATTAACTTCCAGTCCATCCAGGTTCCAGCACCCCAGACACACACCAAGTGCCTGGATTCACACCGAGCTGGGAGTTAAAGAGACCCTAACCGGCTTGCTCACAAAGGCCTGGACACTCCTGCGGTCAAGGTCTTATCGGCTCAAATACTCTCTTATCTCCCTCAACACAACGACCCAGGCGGGTTCAAGGCTGGTCGAGGAACACACGTCAACGTGGGGGTTTTTCTCCCTCTCTCTTGTGTCCACATTTAAAGTATACAGACATACGTGCATTATTCGCTAACCTAACGTCACATTATATAACCTAACTTAATATTATCTAACCTAACCTAAACTCCCAGGTAGCGTTAGTGTTTAATCATGAGGCAGGATAAGCTAGGGAGACCAATGTACGAGAATATGTGATCTTATTCTCGTGTAGTGTCAGACTATCCCACCAAATTTACTAATCGTCTGTTCACTGCTTCCTCTATTATTATTTTTTTCCTCAGACTGAGTATCGGATAGAAATAATTTTCAACTGATAATTAAGACGTCAAGCAGATGGACACACCTTTCAGGTTCACTCAAGTCGAGGTATTTAGCGAAGGGTGACCACTAAAGGCCAACTATTTGTTGATATTGCCAGTTCAGTGAATCCAGAGGTCGTGTTTATTCCTTTCCACACAGTCAGTACAATACAAAAGAATTTATATACTGATTCCCTCAACATTAATGTTCGTATGGTGTGTGCGACCTATGAGTCAACATAAATATCACTATCACCTCTTTACCGGACGTGGACAAAGAACTGGCACTGTGAACTTTACAAATATAAATGCATAAGGGACTTACATATTTGCACGTTGAAATAATATTAAAACAAGTGAGCATTGTTCCTGACATTGTTAGTGAGGGAAGGATGACGAGCCAATTTAACTAACACTAGAACCTCAAACTGAAAAAATTACCTAAGAATGAGAAGGAAAGGTCAAGTCAGGTCAGTCCGCTGCAGTCACGGTTTCGAACTTAGGTTTCCTTTTAAAAGTCAGGTTAAAAATCCCTCGGAGAATAAGGTCGCCCTTCACTTGCAGATAACCTGTTAGTTACGTGCAGCCTTACTCAACCCTGCCGGCACCAAGAGGATTTGGTCGTGAGTCAGTGTAGGCTGAACCGAGTGTGTGAGGCAGTGTTCTAACAGGAGATTCACATTCTCGTTATCACGGTTGAAGCTCCTTGCTGAACACATTCGTGATGCTCGGCTGCTTCTAAACGACGTTATACCCTGGTGTTTATACTACCTAAACCATCACACTTGAGTATGAATTTTACTTCAGGATGTTACGTCCTCAAACTAAGATTCTGGGCTACTACTGTACAGATATGTCATCTTAACTGTGACTTTGATCTGAGTATTATAATTATGGCTTTAAAATTGTATTCATAATGAGACGAGAAAAATTATAACCTTCTCTACAAACACAAGAATCAGCGTCACAATTATCTGACACTGTCTGCAGTTATACACAGTTACAGTTGAGAGCGGTTGTATCCGGTTCCACCCAGTGTGTTGGCTGATTCAACTGTGCATTTGCCGAGTTAATTATGACTATAACATGAGAACTCCCGCCAGGAAACGGGGAAATTCACGGCTGATGGAGATTTACGCTGTTCCTTCAGCACCAGTTTACTGTACTTTTCCCGTCGTTTTCCAAAAATTCTTCGTTACTTCCACCATCATTACACATTCATAAAGAAGTTCACCTAAAATTCTAGAACTAACAGTAATATTTGTCTATAAGGCATACACAAAGAAGCACATACTGTTTATATATTCTGTTTCTCACAATAATCGCTGATGATTTTCCGGACTTCAGTATTTGAAATTCTTTATGAAGACTTAAGTGAAGTATTGGAACACGGATAAAAAAAAAGATACACACGAGGCAACTGATATCACCTGTATTTCTCACTGTTATAGATGATTATGTGTCATGGTTGAGTATCTGAATATTGCCATGAAGAACGTTTAGACAGAAGAACCTGGTAGCTGAAGTTCCCATCACAAACGACCCTTTCAAGGACGTCACAGCTTTCTTGCCAGGAATGACGGGAATAATTAAGTGATTACCGCTGATTCCCTTGTGTAAATATCTCCCTCCATTATCCTTCCATTATCTCAAGGGCTTCCTCTACCTTTTTCAACTTCCACCTAATACATGGGAACTATTGTCAACAAACTTTCCGCCTCAGTCTTGACACTTGAATACACACGGGGACCATTGTCAACAAGTTCCCCGCTATGATGTTAGAACTATCTGAGTATGAGAGGGAATTACTGATAATAAACTTTCCCGCCAAAATCTTTACAGTTAATTCTTGGCGGGAAACACTGTCAACAAACTTTCCCGCCAAAATCTTGACAAATAATTATTCTTAGCGGTAAACACTGTCAACAAACTTTCCCGCCAAAATATTGACATTTGAGTAGACGCCGGAGCGACCGTCAACACACTTTACAGCCAAAATATTGACATTTGACTTGGGTATACGAGGGAAATGAGAGACAAAACTTTTATTTTGTTCACCAAACACTGACCGGGATGACTATATAAAGACATCTTGTGAAAGGAGTCAAGTAAATTATAATCAGACATACTGCACTACTAGCTTACCGTATACAGAGAACTTGTTTCGCGTATAAAATATTGTGAAATTAATGCTTGCATGTATAAGATATATTAAAGAAAAAATCCCCATATTGTAATAAAAAATATTGAACATTTATAAACAGCAATGTAGTGGAAACTGTGCTGTATACCTGTTATGTAAAGCTGTGAAATTAAGTGTTTAGGTAGAGAAATGTGGCATAGATATCGTGACGTCTGAAACATACATACATACATACATACATACATACATACATACATACACGTTAATAAGTCCTACATTACGAGTCTCCAAACGTATAAATAAGTCGCCATCACCAGTGGGAGGAAACCTGCACTCTTTAACTGCCGGTGAAAATAAGCTTGCTGTCCGTCTGACCTTTTCCCTTCACAGCGAAAGTGCCGGCGTGGGTGGGTGGGTGTGTGGAGTGGGTGGGTTGGTGGATGGCTGGGGTGGATGGGTGGGTGGGTCGGTGGCTAGAATGGGTGGATGAATGGCTGGAGTGGGTGGGAAGGTGGGTGGGTAGGTACATGTTAGTGAAGAAGAGCCAATTCAAGAAGGGTCAAAAAGTTCTTTCTGTGAGTGAGTGAGTCAGTCAGTAAGTTCAGTCAGTCAGTCAGCGCGTCAGTTAGTTACTCAGAAAGCCAGCCAGCCAGTCAGTCAGTCATTTAAACATTTGGGCGGATAGGCGAACCGAAGTGAGAGGAACGATCGACTCACAGAACCAGTCATAAGGTGAGTGAGTTAGTTAATGAACCACGCTAAAGGGCAGGGGAGGGAGAGAGAGAGAGAGAGAGAGAGAGAGAGAGAGAGAGAGAGAGAGAGAGAGAGAGGTTGTGGCAGTGCGAGCTAGTTAAAGGAGAGGAGAGAGAAAAACAGACACAAACAGACAGACAGACAGGCAGACAGACAGGCAGACAGACAGGAAGGAAAATGAGACTGGAATGAAAGAAGAAAGATGGAAATAGAATGAAGAAAAATTAAAATAGTTAGGGGATATATGTCGTCCCTTCCCCCCATAACACCTACACCTCACCCTTCAGCACCACACCCTTCAGCACCTCACCCTTCGGCACCTCACCTTTCAGCACCTTACCCTACACAACCTCACCCTTCAGCACCTTACCCTACACCACCTCACCCTTCAGCACCTTACCTTTCAGCACCTCACCCTTCAGCACCTCACCTTTCAGCACCTCATCCTTCAGCACCTCACCCTTCAGCACCTCACCCTCCAGCACCTTCTCTGACACCTATACCTGACCCTTCAGCACCTCACCTTTCAGCACCTCACCCTTCGGCACCTCACCTTTCAGCACCTCACCGTTCAGCTCCTCACCCTTCAGCACCTCACCTTTCAGCACCTTCTCTGACACCTACACCTCACCCTTCAGCACCTCACCCTTCAGCACTTCACCCTTCAGCACCTCACCTTGCAACACCTTCTCTGACACCTACACCTCACCCTTCAGCACCTCACCTTTCAGCATCTCACCCTTCAGCACCTCACCCTTAAGCACCTCACCCTTCAGCACCTCACCCTCCAGCACCTTCTCTGACACCTATACCTGACCCTTCAGCACCTCACCCTCCAGCACCTTCTCTGACACCTATACCTGACCCTTCAGCACCTCACCTTTCAGCACCTCACCCTTCGGCACCTCACCTTTCAGCACCTCACCGTTCAGCTCCTCACCCTTCAGCACCTCACCTTTCAGCACCTTCTCTGACACCTACACCTCACCCTTCAGCACCTCACCCTTCAGCACTTCACCCTTCAGCACCTCACCTTGCAGCACCTTCTCTGACACCTACACCTCACCCTTCAGCACCTCACCTTTCAGCATCTCACCCTTCAGCACCTCACCCTTCAGCACCTCACCCTTCAGCACCTCACCCTTCAGCACCTCACCTTGCAGCACCTTCTCTGACACCTACACCTCACCCTTCAGCACCTCACCTTTCAGCATCTCACCCTTCAGCACCTCACCCTCCAGCACCTTCTCTGACACCTATACCTCACCCTCCAGCACCACCTTAGCCTCCACCAGCACCTCCTCCACGCTGCCCTACACCCCTAGGTAACAAGCCTCGGGGGTCACCTTCAGGGTAACCCTAGTGCCTGGGGCCACTGCCTTGGGTGGCATTCTCTCCACCGCCGGGTCTAGCGAGGCTAAGAGACCAAGGGCAGGAGGGGGGGGAGGGAAGGCAATAATAAGGGAGGAAAGAATGGACTATAAGGCTTAGGGAGAGAGTGAGGGAGGGAGGGAAACCCTGAGGGAGAGAGGGAAGGAAGGTTAAAGGAGGGAGACAGGGAGGGAAGGTTAAAGGAGGGAGACAGGGAGGGAAGGTTAAAGGGAGGGAGACAGGGAGGGAAGGTTAAAGGAGGGAGACAGGGAGGGAAGGTTAAAGGAAGGGAGACAGGGAGGGAAGGTTAAAGAGAGGGAGACAGGGAGGGAAGGTTAAAGGGAGGGAGACAGGGAGGGAGGGAAACCCTGAGGGAGAGAGGGAAGGAAGGTTAAAGGAGGGAGACAGGGAGGGAAGGTTAAAGGAAGGGAGACAGGGAGGGAAGGTTAAAGAGAGGGAGACAGAGAAGGAAGGTTAAAGGGAGGGAGACAGAGAAGGAAGGTTAAAGGAGGGAGACAGAGAAGGAAGGTTAAAGGAGGGAGACAGGGAGGGAAGGTTAAAGGGAGGGAGACAGGGAGGGAAGGTTAAAGGAGGGAGACAGGGAGGGAAGGTTAAAGGAGGGAGACAGAGAGGGAAGGTTAAAGGAGGGAGACAGGGAGGGAAGGTTAAAGGAGGGAGACAGAGAAGGAAGGTTAAAGGGAGGGAGACAGAGAGGGAAGGTTAAAGGAGGGAGACAGGGAGGGAAGGTTAAAGGAGGGAGACAGGGAGGGAAGGTTAAAGGGAGGGAGACAGGGAGGGAAGGTTAAAGGAGGGAGACAGAGAGGGAAGGTTAAAGGAGGGAGACAGAGAGGGAAGGTTAAAGGAGGGAGACAGAGAAGGAAGGTTAAAGGAAGGGAGACAGGGAGGGAAGGTTAAAGGGGGGAGACAGGGAGGGAAGGTTAAAGGAGGGAGACAGAGAAGGAAGGTTAAAGGAGGGAGACAGGGAGGGAAGGTTAAAGGAGGGAGACAGGGAGGGAAGGTTAAAGGAGGGAGACAGAGAAGGAAGGTTAAAGGAGGGAGACAGGGAGGGAAGGTTAAAGAGAGGGAGACAGGGAGGAAAGGTTAAAGGGAGGGAGACAGAGAAGGAAGGTTAAAGGAGGGAGACAGGGAGGGAAGGTTAAAGGGAGGGAGACAGGGAGGGAAGGTTAAAGGAAGGGAGACAGGGAGGGAAGGTTAAAGGGAGGGAGACAGGGAAGGATGGTTAAAGGAAGGGAGACAGGGGAGGGAAGGTTAAAGGAAGGGAGACAGGGAGGGAAGGTTAAAGGGAGGGAGACAGAGAAGGAAGGTTAAAGGAGGGAGACAGGGAGGGAAGGTTAAAGGAAGGGAGACAGGGAGGGAAGGTTAAAGAGAGGGAGGGTAGTTTTTATGGGGTCTTTGTGAAGGACCTCATTATCACTCGTTATGTGGCGGCTGTTCACACTGTTTTCTCTCTCTCTCTCTCTCTCTCTCTCTCTCTCTCTCTAACACACTGAAACACCTCCAAATACCTTCAAACACATCCATATATATACTTTCCAACTCACTCCCCTCCCACACACATATTTACTGCCGAGGTCAACACAGAGTAACAAGAATGAATAGATTGAGACAGAAAAAAAAGATACCTCGAGTTATTTCTCACCTCACCAAGGCCTTTTGGTTATTTCTTTTAATTGGCATGTGAGAGAGAGAGAGAGAGAGAGAGAGAGAGAGAGAGAGAGAGAGAGAGAGAGAGAGAGAGAGAGAGAGAGAGAGTTTTCTTCAAATATTCTTAAACCAACCAAACAACCAACTTTAGTCTCTCAAAGTTTTACTATTCAAAAAATCCTTTTCTTCTAAATTTCCCCCAAAACCCAATTGAAACACTTAAACCTAACCTAAACCTAACCAAACTCAACTTAACCTAACCTAACCTAACCAAACTCAATTTAACCTAACCTAACCTAAACCTGACATAACCTAACCTAACCTAAACCTGACATAACCTAACCAAACTCAACTTAACCTAACCTAACCTAACCTAAACCTAACCTAACCTAAACCTAACCTAACCAAACCCAACTTAAGCCAACCTCCTAAGAAGCGAGAGAAAAGAAAAACCAACATCAAAATAATGCCGACAGCTGTAAGAGATGAACCTCCCAACAGCTGTTCCCACGAAACGACCTAATTGCCTTGTAACGACAGCCACCAGACCAGCCGTAGTGTGATACTCAAAGTCTCTCACAAGATCCTACTGTGGGAGGGGGAGAAGGAGGGGGGGGGGTAATTATCTTTATCTTGTGGTGATGGGGAGAGAGAGAGAGGAATATTAGAGGGTGGGGAGGAAGAGTAGATGGAGAGGAAGAACAGAGGGTGAGGGGGAGAGAAGAGATGAGATGGAGGAATATTAGAGGGTGGGGGAGAGAGTGAGAGGATGGGGAGGGAGGGAGGGAGGGAGGGAGGGAGGGAGGGAGGGAAGAGGGTGGGGAGGGAATGAGAGGAGAGGGAGTTTTTTAACTGTTAACAAATTTATTGGCAAAGCTTGTAGTACAGTTTGTCTATTCTGAGGAATTCAGTCAGGTCTTGACACTGAGGGTGGTATCACTGTTCACTGCCACACAGGACAGAGGTTCATATACAGTAGAAGTCATATTCTATTTGAGGACTAATCAGTGTGGGCTAGCAAATTTTGGATTGACAGCAAGAATGTCCTCAAGCACTCCTGATTCAATGTAGTAATTACGTAGTTCATGATACAATAAGCCAGGTGGCCTGAAGTCTTTGACAGTGTCACATTCAATGGGAGGGGGAAGAAGAGAGGGAGGCGTAGGAAGAGGTGTGGAGGGAGTAAGAGAAGCGGGAGGGAGGGAGGGAGGATGAAGATAAAGGAAGATTGCGGAGTGGTGGGAGAAGAGAAGAGGAAGGAGATGGGGGAAGAGAAGAGGAAGGAGATGGAGGAAGAAGAGAGGGTGGAAGGGGAGGTGGAAGAAGGTAGTGAAGGGGGAGGTAAAAGATAGGAGAGGGAGGAAGCAGAGAGCAGGTTAAGTTAGTTTAGGTTAGGTTAGTTCTAGCAAATTTAAGTGTGTGTGTGTGTGTGTGTGTGTGTGTGTGTGTGTGTGTGTGTGTGTGTGTGTGATAAATAATAATAATAATAATTAACGGTTTATTGAAAAAGTTCTGCAGCCCGAAGGCTGAAAATATACATTGGACATAAATGACTTATTACATACATTGGTGTTTTAACAAAAGCCTTCATTAGAGAAAGGTAAAGGAACATACAGTGAACATACAGATTAATGTAGGTGTTGAACAGCAAAAACGTAGTGTAGTAATTCCCTCACAGATGGTGCTATGAAGGACCTCACGTGGTGTAGTAATTCCCTCACAGATGGTGTTATGAGGGGCCTGACGTGGTGTAGTAATTCCCTCACGGATGGTGTTATGAGGGACCTGACGTGGTGTAGAAATTCCCTCACAGATGTTGTTATGAGGGGCCTGACGTGGTGTAGTAATTCCCTCACATATGGTGTTATGAGGGACCTCACGTGGTGTAGTAATTCCCTCACAGATGTGTTATGAGGGACCTCACGTGGTATAGCAATTCCCTCACAGATGGTGTTATGAGGGACCTCACGTGGTGTAGTAATTCCCTCACCGATGGTGTTATGAGGGACCTTACGTGGTGTAGTAATTCCCTCACAGATGTGTTATGAGGGACCTGACGTGGTGTTGTAACTCCCTCACAGATGGTGTTATGAGGGACCTGACGTGGTGTAGTAATTCCCTCACAGATGTGTTATGAGGGACCTCACGTGGTGTAGTAATTCCCTCACAGATGGTGTTATGAGGGGCCTGACGTGGTGTAGTAATTCCCTCACAGATGGTGTTATGAGGGACCTCACGTGGTGTAGTAATTCCCTCACGGATGGTGTTATGAGGGACCTCACGTGGTGTAGTAATTCCCTCACAGATGTGTTATGAGGGACCTCACGTGGTGTAGTAATTCCCTCACAGATGGTGTTATGAGGGACCTTACGTGGTGTAGTAATTCCCTCACAGATGGTGTTATGAGGGACCTTACGTGGTGTAGTAATTCCCTCACAGATGTGTTATGAGGGACCTCACGTGGTGTAGCAATTCCCTCAGAGATGGTGTTATGAGGGACCTCACGTGGTGTAGTAATTCCCTCACAGATGGTGTTTTGAGGGACCTTACGTGGTGTAGTAATTCCCTCACAGATGTGTTATGAGGGACCTGACGTGGTGTTGTAACTCCCTCACAGATGGTGTTATGAGGGACCTGACGTGGTGTAGTAATTCCCTCACAGATGTGTTATGAGGGGCCTCACGTGGTGTAGTAATTCCCTCACCGATGTGTTATATGAGTGAGGTGTGGTCCCAGGCCTTCCTATCGTAAACGGATTAACACATTGCTGGTTGTTGTTGGGTCTCACGGGCAGTTATCACTGGGTACCTGGGACCTCACTGTGTGAAGGTTAACCTGGGTACGACTCAGCTGTTACTGTTGAGTTGTTCTCACTGACTTAAACACTGTTCACCTCTGTTAAACACTGGTTCCATTCCTTTCCTAAATGAACTTGTAACTTCTGGCGAAAACTTGTTGATATTCCCAGAGGAGCGCCAGGTACGTCTTGACCATTCAGTGTGTGTGTGTGTGTGTTATTACTCTATAGTACATACATGTATTCCTGAAACTGCAAGTGACTTTGAGTAGGCCGATACATAATGATTGTGTGAAAAATTTTATACCAAAGGATTTCCCCAGTTAAAAATACATATAACTTCCTGTATTTCAAATAGACTTATAAATATACGTCCAAGGTATAAATTTTTCATAATTTATAAAAGTTTTTAAAGTAATAATTAACTCTATGTAGGTTGTGGTAGACGTTAATGCATGTGTTAGGTGTTGTGATCTAGGAACGATGTGTTAGTAAGTAAACTGGTGTTATTCCCGAGTTGAATTATTCACCGTAAAGATTTGTTTTAACGTCCCCTTCGTGTAACGTGAATTATCGTACCCTAGCGACTACTGCTGGTCACAAAACTTTCTCTCTCCCTCTCTCTATGATCTACTTTCATACTCTGTTTCACATATCCACGTCTCTCTATGACCTCAAAATCATTTAACCTTCGCGCCAGCAAGTAAAATTCTTCAGTGATTGTGTCAAAACAAGAAGAGATTGAGAAAATTTACAAAATTCCACCGTTAATGCCAAAAACCTAAAAGACACTGACCTCTACTCTGACTCTTCGCCATCTTACGTAAAAAATGGATTTCTTATCACCATGGTCAGTCAGGCAAACAATAAACAAAAACTCAGGGGCAAATCGCTTGTCCCCTCTGGCGGTGTCTAGAAGAACTACGAGTTTCCCGCGCCAACATTTATCCCGATGATGTAATTCTGGCTTAGGTTGACTATATATATATATATATGTCGGTCAAGTGCAAAATAATCTTGGTGTCAGGTTATTGGCTCCCATGTGAACTCGCCGACGACAATAAAATTACCCTGACCCGATAAATATTATGATTATGGAATGATTTGCGAGGGAAAGGCGCCAGAAGTCACGTCTCGGGTTCAATGTCGAACGCTCAGGGGTACAGCTTTCATGACGTCAGAGCGTCATTACTACCTCGCTCTCGTGATATGCTTGCCGCTGTCTCTTTTATTTATTTATTTTTATTTTTTTGCTAAGTCAGGGTGAGAAAAATCTTGAACTCAGGTATTTTGGTATCTTATGAAAGTGAATAACTGAGGCTAAATAATATGAAATCTACTGAACTGTTCCAATGACAGACTAAACAAAGGATTGCTATGTTATAGTAAATATTCTCAATATCTCTGAGTTTTTCACTATAAAAAAATGTATGAAGTTTTAATTTTGGTGTTTTTCTACTTTAATAATAATAATAATAATAATAATCAATGAGTAAATAATTCGCATATAATACTTATTGTTTGCATGACATTTAAAAATTTCATTGTGACAAACTATTGAAAACCAAAATATTTAATCGAAAAACAACAGAGGAAAAACATTACTCATCACTGAGCAACAAAGGTCATGTCAAACCTGCTAAAGTAATATATATGGGGAGTGAAGCGAAGTTTACCTAGCGTTATACACATATGGAGTCACCACCTAACACATGTGCACCTCACCTAACACAAACCCACATGTGCACACAGGGTTAAACACACATCAATACATCTAATTAATGTTTTAATGTACTTATTATATCATTTACGCACATATTTGATGATTCAGGAACTCTGTAAAATGATGCACACTTCAACACCCACCCACCCCCTCACACAATGTACACCCAGATTCATACACCCCCACCAGATATTGTAGATCCGTAATAAAACACGTGTACGTACACCCAGTAGGTTAATAACACGCCTGACAACAACACACTCGTTTACAAGGGCGTGGCCACACAGCCTAAGTGGGCGTGGACACACCGCCTAAGTCGGCGTTATCGTACCCTTGGTAGCCTCGACCCCTGACAGAGGTACAACAATGTCTCAAACCTTTCTTGTTGAGAAATAAAACTGTCACCAAGAATAATTTAAGATTAAGAAAACAGAACACAATTTTTTTTTTTTTTTTGCCGTTCATTTGATACAGAGTCTGCCTCTCCTGACCTGACTGATAATGTTTTATTTTTCACACAAGGGGAGTTTTCTCTCGATTATGTGTAGTTTTATTATTATTATTATTATTATTATTATTATTATTATTGTTACTCTTGGTGCTTTAATACTGGTTTAAATCTTACATTAGGAGAGTACTGGTGTGTGGTGATTAGTTAGAAAGGGCGGATCCTAAATGGTCTCAGTCGGTCAGTAACATTATCAGTCAGTCAGTTAACCAGGCAGTCAGTCAGAGGTAGCATTTAGAGAACTGACAGAAGCGGCAACAACTTTTCACATTATCATCAAATAATAAAATCAAATAAACCACGCCCTTCCTAACAATCTACAGTATAATAACGTAGGTCACAACTATATTTTACGAGCTATAAGATTCATTGAGTCATACCCTGATTTAAGGTATATACTGTATATTTCTGGGTTACCTAAATCAATTACATATTATAAAAGTATTAAATAAAAACATATTCCCTAAACATATTGATTATAAATTTGTAAGTCGTGTTAATGAGAACTGCCACACAAAAGTCTGAAGCACTATAGGTTATAATTATCAGCGAAATAACTGTAGTTGTTCTATACTCCAGTTTCAACTATCAAGCAATGGTCATCACAACACAACCTGCACTAATTACAAACACTATCATACACTCTACTATCATACACTTTACTATCATACACTTTATTATCATACACTTTACTGTCATACACTTTACTATCATACACTTTATTATCATACACTTTACTATCATACACTTTACTATCATACACTCTACTATCATACACTTTACTATCATACACTTTATTATCATACACTTTACTATCATACACTTTACTATCATACACTCTACTATCACACACTTTACTATCATACACTTTACTATCATACACTTTACTATCATACACTTTACTATCATACACTTTACTATCATACACTCTACTATCATACACTTTACTAATCTCAAAGCCAGGGATATTAAAGTTAACATAACAATAAATTATCAAATGTAGGAAATTATCAGGGAAATACATATAAGGGAGATGATCAAGTCGTTGTGAGTGTCAGGTGTTTGTAGTGCCTCTTTGTGCTAGTGACCACCAATAGCTTTATCTTACCTCAGCGTTAACAAGGAGGTTCTTCAATATATCGGGGGCTTGATTTTTGCTAACAATGTTTCCATCTGCTGAAAAGGCAAGTTGTTGTGGTTTGTCTTAAATCCAACGTTAAAATTTTAAATATATAGTCGTTGTTCGTGTGTTTCCAGTCACAGGCACAGGCGCGCACGCACACACACCATGATAGTAACCAACCCTTGTCACCTCGGCCGCCCGGGTGCAACTAATCTTGAGCTACGGACGAAGCAGCAGTAGACGCGCAGCTCAGGCGTACAGCTGCCATCTATTGGTGGAGCCCAGAACTACCACTACAGGAGCCTCCTTCAGATTTACTTTTTCACTCTTATTAAATGAACTGTGTTATCTGTGGTATATTTATTTTATGATTAATACGATTTTTTTATCAGATTTATTTATACAGATATACATATTTACAAGATTAAATTATATAAGAGTGCTTCACTTTCATCTGTGGAGACTCGATGACCCATCCACGACTGGAGCGAAAGGGAAAGTAAGGTGAAGATCGCCTGCCTTTTTTTGGACGTGGACAAAATAATGTAATTTACCTGCCAAGATTGCAAAATACTGAGTCCCACGGAATCTTCCGGGTCACCAGCATCACGAGGACCTATGAGATTATACCCAACACCAGATTATGACAGTTGGAAACAAATAGCAGCGAGTGGTAGCGGTTCCTGCTCCACCTCTCTCTCCTTGAGATGTTATGGTCTCCCGGGCTTATAAGGTGGTGATGCAGGCACGCCACGACACTCACTGTTGTGTTGTTGTTCTTGTTGTTGCAGTGCATTTATGTGTTCGAGCATTACTGAAGATCAACATATTTAACGCTTTCCCAGTTGATTTTACTAACGCATACATCGATACGGTCTTAGAGAAGCTGATGAACCTACCGACACCCCAGCTAACACATAACGTAATTGCAACGTTTCTAAAACGTTGTATAACGATGAGATGGTTTGTGTCTAATGTTGGCACAACATTGTGGCAACGAAGGTAAATCACCTAATAAAAAACTTTTTGTATAACGCTTAATAAACGTAACAGTGATTATGAACCATTATTCTTTTATCCTCTTCACCATTGATCGGCTCGTTAACCGCTTGGGCGATCGGTCACATCTCTGTTACGCACTGTTGGCAAGTACTGGGCATGCACCGGCTACTGAATGTACCTGAACCTGCTCCAGTGTTGGTCAAGTTGGTCTGATCTTGAAAGAGCTCACACTCGGTGCCGTCACAACACTCTCTGGTAGATTGTTCCAAGAGCTTACAACCCTCACTCCGAAAAAGTTTACTCTCACAGTTTTCTCGACTTTTCGGCTTCTTCAATCTTGAGCTGTGACTCCTTGAGGGGCGAGCGTCCGCCAGCTCCAAGTAAGAATACTCGACTGAGTAGTGCCCCTTGAGATGCTTATACACCTCAATTAGCTCGCCCCTTGCCCGTCTGTAGTATAAGCAAGGCAAGTGCAGGCACTCCAATCTCTCAGGGTAGTTGAGGTGCCGAAGTGCAGGCACCAGTCTGGTTGCCCTCCTTTGAACATTTTCAACCAACTGACAGTCCCTAGCATATCTCGGGGACCAGACGGAGTGACAGTACTCCAGATGGGGAAGCACTTCACTCCTGAAGGTTCGTTACGAGGGACGGACCGTCTAGATATCTAAACGACCTTCTTATAAGACCCAATAATTTATTTGCCTGATTTACCTTCTTCTCGCAATAGCCCGAGAACTTCAGCTCATTGTCAACATACACACCTAGGTCCTTCTCACATTCAGTCTCAAATAGTGGAGTTTCTTCATCCCGTTGGGACATATGATACTCCTCCTTACCGTTGGTACGCCCCAGGTGCATCCTCTTACACTTCGTGACATTGAATCTCAGCAGCCATTTCTTCGACCATTCTTGGAGCTCACAGAGATCCTTCTGCAGCTCTTCACAGTCCGCATGATTCTTGATTTCCCGAAATAACTTGGCGTCATCGGCAAACATTTGTATGGAGGAGTGTACAACGTCAGACATGTCATTTATGAAACAAACAAACAACAGCGGGCCCAATACACTGCCCTGTGGTACCCCACTTGTGACAAGTACAGATGATGATTTCGTGCCATTAATCACCACACACTGCTTGCGATCATGTAGAAAGTCTTTTATCCATGTTAGGACATTTCCCCGAATTCCGTACCCTTCCAGTTTGATTTTCAGCCTTTCGTGGGATACACTGTCGAAAGTCTTGGCAAAATCTAGGTAAATATTGTCGATATTACCACCCCGTTCCAGAATATGGGTCCAAATATCCAATACCTTGAGCAATTGTGTTAAGCAGGAGCGCCCCGGCATAAAACCGTGTAGGCAATCCTTTACAAGGTTGTTTCGTATTAGATGTTTCATTGCGGCATCTCTGATAATACTCTCAAGTACTTTACATATTATGCTGGTCAGGCTCACCGGTCTATAGCTGTTCGTGGAGTAACGATCGACCTTCTTGAAGATAGGACTCACATAAGCCACTTTCCATTCACTGGGGACCTTTTGTTCATCCAGGCATTAACAAAACAGGATCTTCAGGGGCTCGGCAAGCTCGTTGCACAACTCTCTTAGCACTCTGGGATGCACCATGTCAAGGCCGGGACTCTTATGGACCTTTAGCTATGACAGTTTATTTCTAATACCTTCTTCTGTGAACACAATGTGGGTCAGTGCTGTGTCGAACCGTCTGTCCTCAAACGCAGGAAGGTTAGTTGCATCCTCTCTTGTGAACACTGAGGAAAAGAAGCTGTTCAATGCCTCAGCTTTATCCTGGTCAGAATCTGCGTAACTACCATCTTCAAGCCTCAGGTCTGATGCTCCTACTGTACAGTACTTGCGTTGTTAATTTCGACTTTGTATAGCAGTAAAACGCCTTTGGGTTTGACTTGACCTCGCTTGCAACCAGCCTCTGGAACTCCTTTTCAGCCCTCCTACACTCTATCTTTGCTTGGTTTCTGGCTCTTGTATACATCCTCCTGTCCTGCTTATCGTTTGACCCAACCCACGTCTTGAATTTCTGGGTTTTCTTCTTAACTCTGTCGACCGCCGCATGGTTCATGTGTAGTGATCCCCTCGTATTCCTAGAGGCACTGGGTTTGGTCTTGGGTATGTATTTATCGATCAAATGGGTCACTTTACTAGTTATGATATTCATCATAGTGTCTGCGTTCTTGTACCTTAATGAGTCAGGCCAGTGGATACCCCTCATCTCTTCTCTCATCCCGTTGTAATTTCCCTTGTAATATTTGCACCTTGGCCTGGCCTTATCTTGAACTAGGTAACAGTTAAATGTGAATGACAACACTATATGGTGACTGGTGCCAACTGGGGCAAAGTGTTCCAGTTTGTCCACCATACCCTCCTCGTTTGTTATGATGAGGTCTAGTGGCTTGGGTGTTTGCTCCCCTCTGTAATGTGTCGGGTCTCTAACAGGTTGGAACAGAAAATTATCTCTCAGAGTTTCTACAAAAAGAATAGCAGGGTTATTCAAGTCATTTGGGGTGAACTCGTTTCTCCAGTCGATGTCGCCATAGTTAAAGTCCCCCATGATAAGGAGGTGGCTAGGGTTGAGCATTGCCGCGTTGTTTATTATTATCACGCACTCGATCATGGCCATATACATACATACATAAAACAGGGGTGGCTAATCTTCAGGTTAAATAAGCTGGGGTGGCTAATCTTCAGGTTAAATAAGCTGGGGTGGCTAATCTTCAGGTGAAATAAGCTGGAGTGGCTAATCTTCAAGTTAAATAAGCTGGGGTGGCTAATCTTCAAGTGAAATAAGCTGGGGTGGCTAATCTTCAGGTTAAATAAGCTGGAGTGGCTAATCTTCAAGTGAAATAAACTGGGGTGGCTAATTTTAAGGTGAAATAAGCTGGAGTGGCTAATCTTCAAGTGAAATAAACTGGGGTGGCTAATCTTCAGGTGAAATAAGCTGGAGTGGCTAATCTTCAGGTTAAAAAAGCTGAGGTGGCTAATCTTCAAGTGAAATAAGCTGGGGTGGCTAATCTTCAGGTGAAATAAGCTGGAGTGGCTAATCTTCAGGTTAAATAAGCTGAGGTGGCTAATCTTCAAGTGAAATAAGCTGGGGTGGCTAATCTTCAGGTGAAATAAGCTGGGGTGGCTAATCTTCAATTGAAATAAGCTGGGGTGGCTAATCTCCAGGTGAAATAAGCTGGGCTGGCTAATCTTCATAAGAACATAAGAATGGAGGAAACTGCAGCGGGCCTATTGGCCCATACTGGGCAGTCCCGTTTACACCCAACCCCTATCGCTCATATATCCATCCAACCTATGTTTGAAGCTATTCAGCGTATTCGAGTTAATGATGAAGTTCGGTAACTTGTTCCATTCATCCACTACTCTGTTTCCAAACCAGTGTTTACCTATTTCGCGCCTAAATCTAAATTTGTCTAATTTAAAACCATTGTTACGAGTTCGCTCCTGGTTGGATAGTTTGAGTGCCTTTGTAATGTCCCCTTTGTTTAGCCCTGCCTTCCACTTATACACCTCTATCAGGTCGCCCCTCGCTCTACGTCTCTCGAGGGAGTGCAAATTAAGATGCTTTAACCTGTCTCTATACTCAAGGTTCCTAATGCCCGGGATTAGTCTTGTCATTCACCTCTGAATTCTTTCCAATAAGTGAAATAAGCTGGGGTGGCTAATCTTCAAGTGAAATAAGCTGGGGTGGCTAATCTTCAAGTGAAATAAGCTGGGGTGGCTAATCTTCAAGTGAAATAAGCTGGGATGGCTAATCTTCAAGTGAAATAAGCTGGGGTGGCTAATCTTCAAGTGAAATAAGCTGGGGTGGCTAATCTTCAAGTGAAATAAGCTGGGGTGGCTAATCTTCAAGTGAAATAAGCTGGGGTGGCTAATCTTCAAGTGAAATAAGCTGGGGTGGCTAATCTTCAAGTGAAATAAGCTGGGGTGGCTAATCTTCAAGTGAAATAAGCTGGGATGGCTAATCTTCAAGTGAAATAAGCTGGGGTGGCTAATCTTCAAGTGAAATAAGCTGGGGTGGCTAATCTTCAAGTGAAATAAGCTGGGATGGCTAATCTTCAAGTGAAATAAGCTGGGGTGGCTAATATTCAGGTGAAATAAGCTGGGGTGGCTAATCTTCAAATGAAATAAGCTGGGGTGGCTAATCTTCAAGTGAAATAAGCTTGGGTGGGCCCGGTTGGCCAATTTTCAGGAGATCTTTTTCAATGTTGTACTAGACCTTGGCCATTATAATATTTAACCAAGAAGTAACCATATAATTGGTCATGTCAGGCTGGGTTAAGGTTAGGTTAGGCAAATGTTAAGATCATATTAAGTTTTTACTAAGCTAAATATAAAGTAGGTTAAATGTTAAGTTAAGGTTTTGTTAAGTTAAGGTCGTGTCAGGTTAACGTTATGTTAAGTGAAGTTTATGTTTGGTTAATGTTAGGTTAATTTTTGTTACGTCCCCCTTTTCAGCGCTTCCCAGCGTCTACCACTGGTTACCAGCGGCCAGGGTCATTTATACAGAAGCAGTAGATACATCACAATTGTCGTCGAATTACCACTGGCTGTCCCACCAGTCTCCGGTAATTTCCCAGTTATCAGTATCAGTGTACAGATAAACAACAGACAGGTAGATTTCCACCAGGTCACAGAAACACACCTGTGCGCTGTAGTCTTCTTTAGTAAGCAATAATTTTTCACATCACTGTTCACAGTGTCCGTCTTCACAACTGGGCTCCACACTTCAAATATTTCCTGTAGTCAGCACACTACCAGTGTACAATTCCTTAGTCTTTTCACTTTATATTGTTCACAACAATTCCACAATACTTGCACAACAATTATCTTCAGTTGTCACTACTAGGCTTGTACTTCACACTCTGGGCAGAAAGGATCGGCTCCTTCTAGGCAGCCCACTGCCGCTGATATACCTCCTCAGACGATCCTAGAACACCCTAGCACCACTCAGACATGTCTGGGAAGTTCTAAAACGTTCTACTCTGATCGAGGCTTACATTAGGAAGTAAATCATAACAAAGAATGATGGGATACATTCTAGTAAATTCTTACATAGGTAATTTATCAATATATTCAAGAAAATTTCCCTAAACTTGCCAAAATAACTGTTGTGTAGCGATATGTGGTCCCATAAAAACTTCATGTTAATTTTTTACACCATACATCATTTTAAACCTTGGAACCTGTAGAGTAAGAAAATACATGGTGTAATTTTTCTGATGGGATTTAAGGTCGTATTTGTCAAAGAAGTAAGAGAGGATAAAAATCTCTCTAGAAGCATGACGCACTGAGTGTCTACATAAGAACATAAGAATGGAGGAAACTGCAGCGGGCTTATTGGCCCATACTGGGCAGTCCCTTTACACCCAACCCCTATCGCTCATATACCCATCCAACCTATGTTTGAAGCTACCCAGCGTATTCGAGTTAATGATGATATTTGGTAACTTGTTCCACTCATCCACTACACTGTTTCCAAACCAGTGTTTACCTATTTCGCGCCTAAATCTAAATTTGTCTAATTTAAAACCATTGTTACGAGTTCGCTCCTGGTTGGATAGTTTGAGTACCTTTGTAATGTCACCCATTTGGGTTCTCAAATTAAGTTCATTACATAAAATATCAAAATTATAAATATAACAAAATAACAAAACACTATGAGCTCTCTACTGCTATTGTTAGCCGTCAATTTGCTGATGTACTAAAGCTCCTCAATGTTATTGCTGACTGTAATCCATTTTATCAGGAAAATGGTGCTCTTTTAAATCTGGGAACTGGAACTGTATTAAAAGAAAATGTCAGGCATGACATTCTATGTGCATATGAAGTTGGAAGACAAAGTTATGAACATTTTGTCAAGCAACGCACTGTTGGTCCAATAAGGAGTTCAAGGTTAATCTTCTGTCACGGAAAGCAGCAAACCAAACTTCAACCATCAAATTACCTTCACAAGTTATAGAACTTAAGCAGGGCAGATCCTTATTTGCTAGACTGCTAATCATCGCAAGATCCCTGAGATGAAATTAATCTACAAGAGGCGATTGGCTTGTATGAATTCACTTGTCTGCCAAGATCTCTCTTCTCCCCAGATGGGTTTGTCCTTGTTTGCCAAGACAAAAGTAAGCTCATGGATCTCCTTGAAGCAGCTCCAGAAAGTGAGGAGTCTACTGGTGTTCAAAGCATCGCAGATCCACAGAAGGAACCATGTCATAAGACTCTCACCATCATAGCATGGCATTAGTTCACGAACTGTCTACTTTGTCACGTTCATTGACCAGCCGATCACGGCCTAGCTAACCACAGCCTAATGTTGAGCCATATAAACGTCACTTAAGTATGTTCCTTTTGGATATTGTGACGCAAAAACAAAATCGCGTATTTTCGATTTTGTTTTTGCGCAATAAAATGGACATTTATATTTAAATTTAAAATATCAATAATTTCTGCCCTAGCGTTACTTGTATGCTCGAGATTTTTTTTACCCTTGAGGTTGAGGAATGTCTTATAATATTTTGGAATTTCCAAATATTTGCCTTATAAAACAAAATATTATCAATATGCACTTTAGCTCAAAAATGGTTCAAATATGCATTTGTATGTGCACATATGCAAATGCATAATTATCCTAAACCTAGTTATCAGTCATGTTTTAAGTTACTTAGGCCTTAATGGTAATGCGTTTGTGGTTGATTACGCTGGTCTTTGATAAAACTTCTTTGATGGCATAAATTTAATAATAAACCATTTAGAAAAAACGACACCATAGTTTTTCTTAATCTAGATGTTATAAGGGTTAATGTGATGTGTGGTGTCATAAATTAACATGAAATTTTTACTGGATTACATCAGCGAATACACTATGCTACTTCGATTGGAAAATAATCAAACACCTGGTTCACAAAAATTATACTACGAAATTATGCCTCAGCATAATACTACTCCCTCTCTAATCCTTGTGTCGTCCCGACACACTCACTACATACATGATAATCCTGAAACTTGGTAGGTCTCCTCTTTTTCCGCTGCTGCCACCGACGTGCTGGAATGTCTTCAGAGTCCTCCCTTGACGCAGTAATCTCAGTCACATCCTCAGGTCGGTCTCCCTCTCCTGTCACGTCCAATTTCGCTAAGAGGGAACAGTGCTCCTCTTCCTGGTTCATGGCCGGGTCCCCTGGATCAGTACGGTCCTGAGTTCTTACAGGATTTCCGGTCTGGCCCTCGTCGTTGGTAGGTGGCAGCTCCTCAGAGCTCTTCCCAGGTGTACTGCCATGGCCCATGGTATTGCCACAGACGATTGACATGGACTACCTTCGGCTGAGCCTTCCTTCTTCCTCTGACCCGGTAGGTCACGTCTGAAAGGCGTTCCACTACAGTGTATGGTACTTCCCGCGAACTCTGTGACTTCGGTGACCGACCCTTCTTCTACAGAGGGTTCTACAGCCACACCTTATCACCGTCCTTGTAACAGACCTGGCTTGCTTTGACATCATGGTTGCACTTCATTACTTCACCCGAGAACTCCAAAGCTTATTGAACTTAATGGTGGACCTCCGTCAACCTTTCTTGGAGGCTTTTGACTCAACTGGTGGTGTCTTCAGCAAGTTCTTTGTCGAGTTGTCTTCCTGTCAGCAGGTCCATTGGCAGCCGCAGTTCGTGACCCAGCAATTCAGTTTTGCCAGTTGACTCGTGGGCAGCAGACCGACATGCTATCAGCAGAGTAGGCAGCTTTTGGTCCCATTCTGTCTGCCCCTCAACACAGTACTTGGCCAGTTCTTGTCCCAAGGTCCCATTAACTTTTCTACCATTCCGTCTAACTGTGGTCGAAGTGGAGTGGTCCTAGTCTTCCTTATGCCCAACAGTTTACAGCACTCGCTGAGCACAGCTGACTCAAAGTTTCTGCCCTGGTCCGAGTGCAACTCGTGCGGCACACCAAACCGGCAGAGGAACTGGTCCACCGGCACCCTGGCAACAGTCGTGGCTTCCTTACGTGGGATGGCATAAGCTTCGGGCCACTTATAAGTAATCCATGGCCACACAGATGTACCTATTCCCAACTGCAGTGAGTGGCATAGGTCCTGCAATATCCACTGCGACCCTCTCCATTGGTGCTCCTGCGTGATACAAATGCAGTGGGGCACGCAGGTGTAGCTTTGGTCCCTTCTTGGTGCACCAGACATCGTATAACCAGCACCATTATTCCACATCCCTACGCACGCCAACCCAGTAATACCTTTGCTGCAGGCGACTCTGGGTCTTCTTCACTCCCAGATGTCCACTGGTTGGATTGTTGTGCATCTCCCTCAGGATCTCTGACCTCATCTTCCGGGAAAGTACTGTCTGCCAGTACCTGTTGAGGCCATAGGTAGTCACTCACTGGCGCTACAGCAGACCATCCTTCAGCCGAAGATCATCCCACTGAGCCCAGTAGATTTTAGTCGTAGGACTTGCTCCAGAGATCGTCTCCCAGACTGGCTGCACTGAGCTCCGGTTCACCCACTCGACCACTGGTCGCAGGTCTTGGTCTTCCAGCTGCAACTTCTCAAGGCCTTTCCCAGCAACGGCTGGATCCTCCAACACTGCTGTGCGACTACACTTCTTGGGAACTGCCTCTTTCCTGCAACGCTGCTGAAAATCTGGCTCGACCACTCCCACGGCGGCTGATCTGATGCAATTCCTACAATCAAAACGAGAAGATCAGAAGGAGCAACAATAAGGTTGTAAGAACAGCTACTGCAAGAACAACGATAACATAAACAACTACTGCAAGAACAGAGAGATGAACAGAAGCAACAACTACAGCAGCTGCAGGAAGAGATCGACAAGAAAATTCAGGAAAGGGATGAGGCTCTGCAAGTGATGTGCAACAGATGGGATAATGCGTTTCGTGAGGTGCAAGTGGAAGTGGATAAAAAACTGAAACAGCACAAACAAAAAGTGAGTGGTTAGATGACAGAGGTACGAGAGGAGCTAACAGTGGTGTACAGTGAGCTACTGAAAGTCAGTAGCAGGATGGAAGTTCTGGAGAATTGATTAACAGCGGGGTACCAGCCAAGATCTGGTGACCCGTATAATTGTGATGGTGTGCATGAAACATCGTTTGTGCACGCTCCGAGTGGAATGCACAGTGTTGAAAATTATGGAACATATGATGAGCGTGAGGAAAAGGGAAGTGTTGGGTTGAATTACAGAGCACTTGAGTTCAGACCCCGAGCTACGTCAGGTGAAGCGATGAACTATCCAAGAGAGCCAGCGAAGAAAAACCACAGGAATTCGATGGCAAGGTCTCATGGGAAGCATAACAAGCACAGTTTGAGTTACTCGCTGAACCAAACGGGTGGGACGACAAGCAGTGTGCAGTACAATTAGCCACGAGTCTTAAGGGCGCGGCTGTGGAGGTTCTCAGCCAGTTGACAGAAGAGCGTAGCAGTTACATGTTACTGGTAAAGATCTTGGAACGAAAGTATGGAACCAAGCACCAAAATGAGGTTTACAAAGACAGATGCCGTCCTCTTACACGTAATTGAGGTGAAACACTGCAACAGCTTGCTCAAGACCTGGAAAGTATGGCTCATAGAGCGTACCCTGGAGCATCACCTGATCTGTTAGCCATGTTGTTGAAGGACAAGTTTGTGGACACATTGAACAGTACACAGCTCAAGATTTAGGTGAAGAAGTTCCAACCTGTAACTCTACAGGAATCTTTGGCGAGAGCCATGGCGTTTGAATCTTACGAGAGGCCAAGCTTACCAACCTTCGGGACGGAGTCAAGCTCTGGGTTTAAAGCAAGAAAGGGCCAAGTACAAGAGACAGGGAGATTTAAAGGAACCTACTGGTAATGTGGGAAGATTTGGCACAAACAGGAGGACTTTCAAGCGGAAATGAGAGCAAGAGAAGGGCAACACAGAGAATAACGTGGAAAAGAGAAGATGTTGGACGTGTGGAGAAGATGAACACTTCAAGACTATTTGCTCACAGAATTCCAAGAGAGGGAAAGAAGAGCAGCTCACTAAGACGTGGAAACTAGAGATGGCTGGTGATGAGGGGCAACGACCAGCCTGTCTCAACAGAGCCCCACTGTTGACAAAAGGCCACCAAGTCACTGTACGCAGTGTCCAGGTTGAAGGTGAGATCGATGGCGTAAGGTGTCCGTTGGAGATCGACACAGCCTCGGAGCAGACTTTTGTGAGGCTGGACGTGGTTAGTCATCGAAAACTACCTGAGACGTCGCAGCAGCTATGCGGGATAACCGGACAATGCGCAGTACTAAATGGACCAGTGGATATTAGCATCAAGCTGGGAGGGGAAAAAGAAGCTCTGCGGGTTTATGTAGCGGATATAGCAGACCCTTGCATCCTGGGTCTGGACTACCGCCTGTACTGCGCAACTCATTGCCATTCCTAAAAACCCGTTTAATTCATATTACGCTACATAATATTCAAATCCACCGCGCTTGTAGAATCTCAGGAGCGTTTTACCCTCAGGATCACTCTCAGTAAGCCCCGCCTTCAAACACAGTTGTCACTACGTTTATTGCACTCTCTACTGGCCAACGCAACCTTGAATTAGTCTGTTTTAATTAACCCAAGTAATTTGCCAGACCTTTGTCAACTGAGGGTCATCTTTGAATGAGTAACAGTTAGTTTGTTTGTAATTATTGTCATTGCCTGAGTAGCGATCACTGGCAACTCAGGGGTATATAAGCTCGAGATAGCGAGGCATCAGCGTTCCCTGACGCTGATTCACGTTTGTCTCCAGATCGAGGGTGGGCTTAATTGAAACCCACCGGTCGCTCGGAGCCGGTGGATACCCAGCAGTGGTCAATATAGGAGTGATGGCGCTGATTCGTCATGATTAATCGGCACTACTCTACCTCGTGGGCCGATGACCCCAGACCCATCTCGGGTCGGAGTGTAACCGACCACAACAACAGTTGTTAGAGGCGCCAGTGCTATACCCTGGGACAGGCCTTGGAATTATGGTCCACAGTGTGGTTGTATGTGTTTTTACCAGTGTGTTTTATAAGAAATAAATCAATGAAGACATGTTATGGTTTCACCCTTCTTTACCCTTATCGATCTGATCAATGGAAAACCTAACCCAATGCCTAGTCCACTCTGCCCGCTACCTAACGAGCTACATGCTGTCCAGAGGGGGTCTGGTGGCAGCGACCCTTAGAAATTAAGTTTAGAGTTAAGTTATCCCCTTAAATTTAGTGACCCCAGATCTGGCAGTATAAATTGGTGGCTATAGCGGTGGGATGGTTTTTAATCATTGATCAAATCCGAGGGAATTGAAGCTGTGATTTAAGTTGCAGAAAAAGAACAATAATAGAGAAATAAGGTAAGGTAAGGGTGGTGTAGGTGTTGGACAAAAAAAACCCGCCCCCTTACACAGGTGGAAATGTGAGCTGTAATAACCATTTCTCCGTGCATCTACCTAACCATGTCACTGTGGCTAATGAATATTTCAGAGGGCTAATAATCTTGTAATGGAAATGATTTTCCAGTGTACAGTATAGTGTAATTCTGTGCAAAAATTTTTTTTGAGGTTACGGAGATGTTAAAAACAGTTCGTGGCAAATACCTTACACGAAGTTAGGTTAGAACAATTGCCTCGAGAAAAATTAGAAATCTGTTTTAAAGTAAAGTGTACAGTAAAATGTATTGAAAAGTGTCTGAAAATGTCTGAAAACAGAGGTTAGCTACCTAATTTTTTTTTGCCGTCTTTTGTGAAATCTCAGAAAAGTGTTAGTTGTATGCCAAGGCAAATTTTTTTTGGGTGCCGTTCTGCACTGGTACCATAGCAATTGTGTGATCACTCGAGTTAATGCTTTGTTATTTACAGACAATGAGGGACATTGATCATGTGCCGTGTTACGAGTGTTGTGGACAGTGTCGATTTCTGAGTATACCGGAAGGCCATAATTATATTCAGGTTATGTAACAGTGTTATTTGTAATTGACATAATATGGGTGTAGTTGTCTTAACTTTAATTGGAAGTGTTTTAGTTATAAGTTGAGGTCAGAATTGGGCAAGTGAAGTTATTTGTATAACCTGTGTTATGTTAGGTACCTGAGTGTTTTGTATTTTTTGTATTGTTTCTATTCGTATGATTTTTAGTGCAAAGGGAATTAGTTCTAGCAGTGCAGACTGACTGGCATGGTCAGTAAGTGTGTTTTATGTTTAGATGAGAGCTAATACATGTATAATTTCAGCAATTGCGTTGAGGGGTTGAGGACTATGTGGTGATATGGACATCTGTGAAAGAATGCAATCTTTGAAAATTTATTGTAGAAAATACATGTAAGGACTCCCAAGTGTGAGTACAACAGAGTACATTGTGAAGTAATAAGTGTTAAAATCATGGCAATTGAAAAGTCATTCAATACTTGTTGAGTACCGAAGGGACAGTCTCGTAAAGTATTACCATATTACCACTAATTTTTTTTGTGAGCGTGACTCAGTTATGTGTCAGATTTTTTTTTTGGGTTGTTGGCTTCATCAGTCGTACTGAAGTCACCCTAATATTATAAATCCCAGTTCTTATGAACTGAAGTCCGGAGATCCAGTTGCTGCCTATGTTGTCGAAAGAAAAAATCTCAGTTTATGTGTGTCGGAAGTTTGGTTTGGGTTGTTGACTCGCTCCGGGTGAGAGAGTCACCCCGACTTTCAAATACCAGTTCTTTTGAACTGTGAGATAGAAAATACGGGTTTTGTGTTATGAACCCCAATGTGTATGTCTAGAACCATGGTTTTGCGTTGAAAAGATGAATTATTATTGAAATGAAGTAGTAATCTGAGGAAGTGTCTGATGTAACTAATTTCCCATTCATAGACCAGAATTTAAATTCCTGAGTATATGTAATTTCATGCTGTGTTAGTGCCAAAATATGTTGAGGTATTATGCTGATGAACTGAAAGGGGAATGTTCCCCATACTATATTGTACGGAAATAAGAATTGATAAGTTGTTGCAGGTATAGGTAGCGGAGACTCGAGTATGAAACGTTAAGTCTCCTTAAGTTTTGTTTTATGTATTAAGGTACTGTAATCACGAACTGTTAAGATATGAAGAATGTATGTGCACTACCGCGTTAGTGCTTTTGCCTATTATTCCGCATAATATGAATCCTTGGAAGGGGAAGGCTATGTACTGCGCAACTCATTGCCATTCCTAAAAACCCGTTTAATTCATATTACGCTACATAATATTCAAATCCACCGCGCTTGTAGAATCTCAGGAGCGTTTTACCCTCAGGATCACTCTCAGTAAGCCCCGCCTTCAAACACAGTTGTCACTACGTTTATTGCACTCTCTACTGGCCAACGCAACCTTGAATTAGTCTGTTTTAATCAACCCAAGTAATTTGCCAGACCTTTGTCAACTGAGGGTCATCTTTGAATGAGTAACAGTTAGTTTGTTTGTAATTATTGTCATTGCCTGAGTAGCGATCACTGGCAACTCAGGGGTATATAAGCTCGAGATGGCGAGGCATCAGCGTTCCCTGACGCTGATTCACGTTTGTCTCCAGATCGAGGGTGGGCTTAATTGAAACCCACCGGTCGCTCGGAGCCGGTGGATACCCAGCAGTGGTCAATATAGGAGTGATGGCGCTGATTCGTCATGATTAATCGGCACTACTCTACCTCGTGGGCCGATGACCCCAGACCCATCTCGGGTCGGAGTGTAACCGACCACAACAACAGTTGTTAGAGGCGCCAGTGCTATACCCTGGGACAGGCCTTGGAATTATGGTCCACAGTGTGGTTGTATGTGTTTTTACCAGTGTGTTTTATAAGAAATAAATCAATGAAGACATGTTCTGGTTTCACCCTTCTTTACCCTTATCGATCTGATCAATGGAAAACCTAACCCAATGCCTAGTCCACTCTGCCCGCTACCTAACGAGCTACATGCTGTCCAGAGGGGGTCTGGTGGCAGCGACCCTTAGAAATTAAGTTTAGAGTTAAGTTATCCCCTTAAATTTAGTGACCCCAGATCTGGCAGTATACGCCTACCTCGCAGGTGTCAACTTGACCTTGGCTCGATGCATTTGAGAATAAAGGGAAAGTGGGTACCGCTGAGGACTGTGAAGCATGCAAGTGCTAAGATTACAGCTAGGCGGACAGTAGTTATTTCCCAGAGATCGGAGATGCCGTGCAAGGTGAACAGTGCCTTGCATACCCGTCTGGGAGTGGTGGAGCCCGATTGTCAGCAGCGTTGCAGGAGAGAGGCAATTAGATAATCATGACAGAGTGCAGAGTGTGTTTTGGTGGCTTGGAATCTCAACGATATCAGAAAACCAAGCATGGATGTGAGGAATAATATGGTTCATAAGAGAATGCTTTATCACCCTCTGTGATAATGGTCTTATCATAGGGTCTACTGCATGGAACCTGGGCTTGATCCTTACAGTGGAGGACATGATGGGAGCATGAGTGACTTATGAGCGACACAATTGATATAAAAGTGTCACAACAGGAAGTAGATCACAACATCGATTAGTTAGCGTTTGATGGAGAAATAAGATAAAAGTAGCGTCACCATATTTTATTATTAGTTATACTCGTATAGGTAACAATAAATGTTGCCTGCTTAATATAATATAGGGGCCTACAGTTGTTAAAGAAAGATTTTCCACATCAGCAGAATTTAAGATTTTCAATATGCATATACCTGTAAATTGATGAAAATTGGAAAGAAATTTTTTACGTATAAGAATTCACGTGAAAACTTTTAATATATATTTTTTTTTACAATCGTCTTTTTTTCCTTAGCCCTTGAAAATTACAAAATATATTCTTTTATATATATATTTATACCTTTTGTTAATATATCTATTGGCAGTATTCAGGGGGCTAGTTTATTGGGCACCCCTTACATTCTTATGCAAGGTGAAGCTCAGAAGCATTATTTATGAATTAATGTTTACTGTATAAATCTTTACTAAATAAATTAAACTGTAATTGAATAAAGTGGTTTAAATAACGCGGTAGAGACATAGTGAAGGACCCGGCCAACAGATGTCCCCAGATTGTTTACAAACAAATGAAGGCATAAAGCATCTTCTCCTCAAGACATGATCTATAGGTCGTGTTCCCCCTTCATTTAGTTCATATCCGGAGTACATATTACTCTACAATACCCCAAAGGTCTGAAGAGTCAAGACGGGATATAAATTACGTTGTATGTTGAAGGAAATAATTTTTTTTTTCACCATTTTGGAGCTCAGCCTCGACTACAGCCAGTCCTTCTTAACGGATGTTTTTGGTATCTCTTTCGAGGTAATGTGCCTTTAATTAACTACTAACTCAGTCTATTAATATTATGAGTAATTGTTAGACTATTGTGGAATGTATCTAATAACTGTGAATAATCTGGTTTAAATGTTCATAATGTTCATAAATAACTGGGGTTTGTTTATTCACGTGTTGGTATATTGTTCTTGGTTCATTAAGTTATTGGTAATGGTTATATTCTACATCATATATTCAAGGGAAAGAACAGTATTATGATTTTTGTTATGGGTCCTTTTTTTATAGAATTTATCAAACAAAGACTGGAAGGAATTGCAACTTTTTTAGTTTTGTTTTGTTCTATTGTTTATGTTAAAAATAAATACAGTTAGGTTAAATTTTAGTTTAGGTCATCCCTGTATTTAGTTATCCGACCTCACCAACCTAATCTATTGTAAATTAACCTAACATAACCAACCTAACCTAACCTAACCCAACCTAACCTAACCAAACCAACCTAGCCACAGAACCCAGGAACTCTAACCTAACCGGGGGACTCGCCTCCAGAAGGGGGGGAGGGGGATCTTCCTTTGGGTGTTAAATTCCTAAGATTCCCCGGATGACCAAAACTAAAATAAAACATAGTCCTTGTTTGCTTAGACAATGCCATGTTTGTGCTCCTACTGTTGACCATAGAGAAATATTAATTAACGCTAACCAACTAACCTACCTAATGTAATTTAAAATAAGATGCTTCCATCCTAGGGCAGGTAGGTTTAGATAGCTTATCTGCAATAAATTATCAGTCGCTGAAAACATATTCCTTATATTCTCTGCAGGCATGAAATGCTGCCAAGGCAACATTTACAAATTAATAATTCAAGATTACTGATAATCCTTCATATTTGTTGGTACTTTTATTATAAATGCAACAAATTTTTTAAATAATTTATTCAAAAATGTTCAGATGTTACTGTATGTTTTTTGTCCGTATGGGACGGAAGCATTAACGTCTTTGAAACATACGTCTCTTGGGCTTAGACGAGCATGTAACTACAACGATAATTTTCAAGTGCAGTTTTTATGTTGAGTGTGGTGATAATATTTACCTTATATATTTCTTTGGAAAATCAGGTTTTCACATTTTTTTTTCCTTTTTTGGTAATGTACGAGAACACTACTGTACCACCAGAAACAGTTGTTCAAATTTGTTGATTTTTTCCACATATGTTCTTACCAATTATCATAAGTATTTTAAAGGAGGCGACATTTATTAGAACTTAATATAATCTGACCTAACCAACCAAAGAAACTTATCTAGCCTGGTGGCTCTGCCTCCCAGACCCCCTACCATAATAAACAGAAAGCACACATTTTAATATCTGGTACCAAATGAAAGCAACCTTCTTAAAGCATCATGGTGTAATTTTATGATTTTTTGTGGATCTGAGCATAAATTTGGACCAAGCAGGTCGGTGTAAACAAACTTAGAGACAAAAATACTCGCCGACAATGGCAGATTTTTCGGAGGAATGTTTAAGGTAAATAATTCATTTTTTGCTTACAAAGCATGTAGAAACATTATTTCAGTGTCAAAAAAGTTTTTCACCGTGTTTTTACCCGCAATTTCCTTCGTCCTTCATGCCCTGCCCACTACAGGTGATTTATGATCATAGATAGAAAAAACTAAAAAATATATGCAGTATTCATAATTAAAATAAATAGTTGTTGCCTTTTTTAAAATAGTACAAACTATACTGATAAAAACGTCTGGGAAAAAAATGAAAGGAATCGAACAACTCCTTCTGGTAGTAGTGCTGTTTTCAGAATTTATTTTTTTCTGGTAATGGTGACATTAAGAGTTGGTATCAGTTGCTATACATCTGTCATGTGCCTTTTCCACCAATCGGCAGCTGAAGTTTTGACCTAGTATTGGCTCATAATTTCATAACATCATGAAAAGCCCTTTTTTTTCAGTTAACAACTATTGAGTTTTCATTTGTTCTTCATTCAGTGTCTTTCTTGCAAACTTAAATTAGATTTCTTGTGGTTCTTTCCCTTTTGTGTGTGCATCCACTCCTCTTTTCTCTGCTTGCGAAGTTTGTTCTGTCAGTGAAGTCAAAATGATTCAAAACTATTTAGACGAGGATGATAAGTCACTCGAGTCCTTACAAAGAAATCAAGCACTCAAATGACTCTTTTGAGTCTTGCTGTGTAATTTCTAAGAAAATAACTTGTTCCAGGTGTAATATAACTAGTAGAGTTATACAACTATTGCAAGTCTGTAGTGGCAATTATTAACCCTTTCTCTGTGTTTCCCGCACTTGCCATTTTATTTTGGCTATCACCAGATGATTTTATCCCGCACCCAAAGGGTTAAAACAAATTATATTTTTGTTTTTCACTTATTACTGCTAATGTGTACTGTATGCAGACTGACATCTCAATTGTGTATGCATGTAAATATTTAAGTTGTGTTGCAAACTATCATTTTATTAAATGTTGAAGTTCTTTTTATTTATTTTTTTTATTTTTTTGGAATGTATCTTCCAATTTATAATGATAATAGATAAAGATTTAAATTATGATGGGGTATTCAGTAATGCAGCCCTGTCATAAATCCAGGTATACCTGTACTGTACAGTTCAATAATGAAGAAGCATTTATGCTGTAGCAAACGGTTTTATAGTGTATTTATATATACAGTATAGTCTGCATTTACACGGTCAATTGGACCCGTGGAGTCCGCGTAAATCGAGAAATGCGTAAACGAAATAACAGAACATATGGGATTAATTGAAATAGAGACTGGGCCGACCCCCAAACTCCACTTTTTCCAACACAATATGTACCTTGTAGTAAAAATAACATCTTAATTTTATGATGGTATGCACACACAATTAATATTTAAGAGAAATATCAATATTAGGTTTTTTAACACTTACGTTAGTAGAAAAGCTGGGTCGGCACACGTGGATGGCGGCTGGTTCCGAGGCAGAGGGCAGATTAGTTGCCCTCCGGTGAATCACTTTCACTACTCGCAGAGGTTTGCAGGACCTCCCAGACAAACCCCTCAAAGCCCATATCCTCACTGTCACTGACTTGGGCTGGCTGTGGTTGTGGTGGGTTGCAGGCGAAGAAGTCCTTAATACTACGCTGACGACAAGCATTGATGTTGTCGAGATAGATCTGGATATACGGCTCCATAACTTTCGTCAGATGG
The DNA here is from genome assembly GCA_958450375.1 of Homarus gammarus. Lineage (NCBI taxonomy): Eukaryota > Metazoa > Arthropoda > Malacostraca > Decapoda > Nephropidae > Homarus > Homarus gammarus. Next base: position 785,504 of record CAUDMG010004108.1, read on the forward strand.
TTATTAGACACTTCATACCGATGCTTGTCTGGGTCGTTGTCAAGGATGAGCTTAATTTTCTCCCCCCAACTCGATGATTTCCTTCACACAATCATGGCTTGGTCCAGGTAATTCAAGGTTTTTCTCGGGTGGTGGGGGTCCAGCGGAAGCCATTGTGAGGGGAATAGCGGGCACAAGAGAGAACTGTATACGCGGACTGAGAACAATGAGACTGACCCGACTAGGTCAGCGACTTCTACCCTCTGGTGGCAGGGCACGTCATGTTACATTAGACCAATCACAGCTAGCGGTGGAGGGAATGCTTGGGTGGTAAGAATGCGTGGCCCAATCACAGTCCGATACGTCATACGATGTCAGCGATAACGTAAGAGTGGCCTAATGCGCACCCCTCACCGCACCGCTTCCTGTGTATGGTCAAGAATGAACCGCATGGGTAAAAAATGGCGCGGCGGTCTGGACCTCGCCGCGTAAATGATCAAATTTACCGCGTAATTAAAACATTTCATTCTGGCAAGGCACCGCGTAAATGACCAAACGCGTAAACAAAAATGCGTAAATCCAGACTATACTGTACTGTCTTATGGTTGTGTTTACTATTATGATGAAGGTTCACTTTTTGCTTTTGTACAAGTGTACTTAATGAACTTGATGATTTCAGTTACTTTTTTCTATGGATAAGGTGAAATTAGGAATGATGATGTGGCAGCATGAAGATTAATAATTGCTTTACTCATTTGGTTTCTTAACTAAATGATTTTTGTATGATTTTTTATTTATATTTTTTTCTTCTTCTTATTGCATGTTCTTGGGTTTTGTACAACCTTGGAGTCTCCTGTTGGGCAAATGGAATCTGTTGATCATTGGAGAATCTTAAGATTAGACGAGTATGAAAAACTTTACATTACTGTACAGTGTTTGTTAAGTGAGCAATTTAGCTGTTTTGGTGAGATCTCTCATGTAGACCAAGATGTATTTGGATAACTTCTTTATATAAAGTACAGTACTGTACAAGTCAGGCTGATGAACAAAGAAAAAATAAAGAATTGATCCTGAATTCCCATTTTATGGTTGAGTTCAGAACTACAGTATGTTGGTTCCTACAGTGTCAGTCTAAGACCCAGGAGATCTTGACAATGGTAGCCATGGTTAATCTTAATGACCAGTATATCTCCTCAAAAGCATTAATTGCCTTGAAAAGGGGATAATTACAAGTTCAGAACTTATAACCCTTCCATTTAACTGACTTTTCTTGTGCTTGGAACACCTTCATTGTAGAAAGTTGGCAAACAAGTAACATGAACTAACCTAATTAATCTTATCCTAATCCAACCTTGAAAACTTCCCAACAGGGACCAAAAGCTGGCCGTCCAAACTGGCGCGAGCACCAAGGAGGACAGTTGCTGTGGACGACTGCACTGTATCTTCTAAAACTGTTTTAACTGTGATATAACATTTTTACATCATAATGGTGTCAGTGGAGACTTATACTCTCTTGAGAGAATCCTGTTGTGGGAACAAACTTCCATTACTAAGCAGCCAGCCAAAAACAACTGAAAATAATGAAAACAATAGAATCAAAAGCTCTCTGACCTGATGTTCAGAGATACTAACCAATCTGTCCATATGTCCAATTGACTGTTAGAGCCTACAAAATTAATTTAAGCTATTTATACATTAAAATCCTATTAGATACTGTTATGATATACTGTACTGTAGAGCAGTGCTTCTTAAACTTTATTAATGCCATTTACCCTCAGGTCATTATAACAAAGTCTCATTCATCCCCGACTTAACCTCCGTAACTGTACATTTCCCCAATTTTAACTATTACCACTGTGTTTTGGACGAAAACCTACATGGGAAAACATAATAATCTCATTAATAAAATCATTTCCCAGCTTTTTCTACACAATTACTGATATGTTTACCAACATAAAGTGCAAATTTCATGAAAATTTTACACTAACATTACATAATCCCATGGATATTCTATGGCCTTCCTGTCAAAGTACATTATTCTTTACAACTATTAACCTTACTGAGATTTTATCCTTCCTAGTTATTAAACATTAGGATGAAGAACTATGAGTCATTCATGCCATATCTTCAAGGTTTAAAAGAGAAGCAAGCACTTACCAGCAGGAGGCAAATGGCAAGTTGGAACATCTGATCAATCATGTAAATACAGGTTGACAACCCTTTATCCGAAATTCCAGAAACCGAAAAGCTCTAAAAACCAAAAGTTTATTTTGTGGGCGAAACTTTTTTTTTTTTTTTTTAAACAGGGATTAGCCCACCCGGCATAGATCACTGACCCACATACACGAAAATAAAATAATAATGATAATAATAATAATAATAATAATAATAATAATAATAATAACAGTAATACTGTAATGATAAAATAATAATAACAATAATAATAATAATAATAATAATAATAATAATAATAATAATAAGAAATACAAGAATGAAAAAAAAGATCAAAAGTGAGAAACACGACCTAGACATATGAATTGTTATTATTATTATAATTTTTATTATATTTTTGCCACCCAGGCCCCAATGTGGGTCAGTGACTTGTGCCTGGGTAGGCTAATCCCAAAAAAAAAAAAATAAATAAATAAATTAACCATTCTGAAAACCGAAAAATTTCGAAATCCGAAATGCCTCTGGCCCCAAGGATTTCGGATAAGGGATTGTCAACATGTAAATAAATTTTCTCTTGCAGTATAAAGCAAGCCCATTTTCTGTCATATTATAAGCATAAACTTTCTCATTTATAATTTTGTGAGTGGCTGGCAATTAATTGGAAGCTCTTTAATCATACAAATCTTGATAATTCAATCAAGATTAATTCATTCACCTCTCTAGTTTCATTCACCCCCCCCCCCAAATTTCATTCACCCTAGGGTGAACCATTCACCAGTTTAAGAAGCACTACTGTAGAGTAATGTGCTTTGTCTATTATTGGGTATATAACTGTACATCCTTTATTTATTTATTTTTTTTTTTACAATTTGTTCAGTATCTACACAAGTAAAGTTGGACTTATGAACAAGCCTCAGGAACCGGATTCGTTTGTAAGAAGAGATGCAATTATCGGTATGGTTTTCATGGTCTGTGGGACAGGTTGGGGTTAGGCAGTAGTGTTCCAGAGATACTTCACATATGTGGTGACATTATTTTATTTGCTGCACCTGCTCCTGGCTAAGAATAAAGTCTTAAGATTTTGTTAATACAGTACTGTGCAGTATAGTGATTTCTGAACACTTGCAGTAAAGACTTTTGATGAAAACTGCTTATCCGGAGGAAAACATTTGTCTTGTAGCTTTGAGCTAAACTTTATGACAACAGTGAGCTCTGTGTTGTATCTGTTGTTTGTTTAAAAATTGGACAATGTCCATGAAGAATTCTTAAAAGTTACCTTGTAATTGTTGGATCTTGATTTACAACCTAAAGAGGGCTAATGATGATTTCTTATTGAAGTGGAAATGTAGCTGTTTTATTGTGAGTCTTGTATTATTTATTGCATTCAGGAAATTGACAGATGTATGACTTAAGCACTTATCTACAAGTGTAACTTAAGTTGAAGTTTCCTGTTTAATTGTAATTGTACAGATGGTGCTCATTACATTGCTGTAATACAGTACAGGGTACATGTACTGTACCTGTGTTGTTTTTCTATTTAGCATTGACTTTGTGTATCCTAAGGATGAGGGTTGCAGGTACAGTATTTTTAAAGTGTGTAATTACATACAACATACATTACCATAATGTTAGGGTCTTCAAAAATGATTCCTGTTCCTTTCTCAGTTGTAGTGTGGCCATGTAAGAGTGTGTGGTTGATGTACTGCAACGAAATCCAGGTATGAGATGGACCCCAGGCAAGGATCCTACAAGGGAAAGGGCAAGAAGCCTCTAGGAACTCGTCCTGGTAATTCCAGATGATTTTTGTATATCTGGAAAAGATCAGAGCTTCCAAGCTGGGTGTTTGAAGAAGGAGCTTGCCAAGCTTGTGTGCTGTGAATGTGAATGTTTGTACATGTATTGCCTTTGACATAGTAAGAATGGAGCTTTGCGTTGCTTGAGCACTGGCAAAGGAAAACTTTTGCACAACATTTTTATCCCACAGTTAAGCAGTCGTGCTTTGTTTGTTGTTTTTTTTTTTTGCAAAAAAAAATGGTGAAATGGAAGTAAGAAGGCTTATATGATCACTTTTGAGTATTTCATGACTTTTATAGCAGTGGTTCATGTTACAGGCAGGATGGACAGTGAGCTGCTGGCGCTACAGTGGATGGAGCACTCACGAATTTTCAGCCAGGCCATCGGAGGCTTGCGAGGCAAGGTAAGCTCTTTACAACTTGAAGAATTAAATTTTGTATTAATATGTTTAACTTTCAGTTATTTTCATTTACTGTAAACCAATATACATCATCATCATAATAATAGCTTAGGCTACTGCAGTGTAGATAAGTAGAGCATGTACTGTACTGTACATGCTGGTGTGACATCATTACTGTTGCTTTTTGTTTTAATTGATGACTTCTGCTTCATAGGATCCCTTATCAGTACATGTATCCCCCAAGTTATGGAAACTCAGCTTGAAGAAATTCACCCATACAGAATATGTAAATTTGGGATGCAGCCCGTAAATTCACCCTTATGAAAATGGGGTAAATTTTCAAAATTTCCAACACAGATATCACGATATACTGTACGTAGAACAAAAACTATTTGGTGTGGATTTTTTGGTGTTTGCTACCACACAGCGTGGGTACATAGCTGCTGGACTTGGTTTGATCTCTCAACCCTGGCTCATGACTTTAATACTTATTTAAGACTGTCCAGTGTATTACCCTTATTCGAGGTGAGTGGAAAGAGGCCACCAAGTGCAAGTGAAAGTAGTAATGTTATAAGAGCCCATAAAGGAATTGTATTGAATGTAAAACTTGATGTTTTATGGAGTTTGGTGTGGGAGAAAAACAATGGGGCTTGGTATGTCTCCCAATAATTCCCATTGCACCACCTTACCTCGTGCACCACTCAACATCATTTGTTGTGAGTTAAATACATTTATTTTGTGTACTATATATTATTACAGGTTGAACCTAAATTTAATGGGACCTGGACTGTGCCATTAAGTCTAATTTGCCATTGCATCAAGCTATCAAGATTATCATATTTGTCATAATATTTTAGGTTAGAAATGATAAATGTTTTGGAGATTGGATTTATATTTATATGAAGCAAGTTTTTGTAATACCTGTACAGTAAAAACTAATAAATTTTAACAAATAATTGTTTTCTCTACATATACTACAGTACTGTAATTTAAGTCTGAGTATGTGAATAAACACGTAAACACATACTTCCCATGGGACGTTGTTCGCTCGGGATATTATAGTCTACCCTAGTAAAACCGTTTTCTCTAATACAAGGCAGAAGAGTAAAAATAACAATAATCTAATGTGGCATGGAAATAAAGAAAATATAATATAAAACTATAAAATAGGAAAACTGAAGTGCATGGGTTTACAGTAAAGTATACGTGTGGGAAGTGGACACATGTGAGCAGTGAGCACTGAGCTGTAACTGCGTCTCGACTCGCCAGCCGGCAGTCTCCACTCACCTGGCTCCTCCCCCAAATGTGACGTCACAGCATACGGACACACACACACACATCTCAGACTCAGCTGGTGACTGCCCAGCTGATCTGTGTCACGTGATGGCTTGATGTGGCTATGTTTGCACTTAGACAGCTGATCAGTGAATAAACCAGGGCATATGGAGATGCATTATACACTACACTAATATTTGTTAAGTTCTGGTAGATATGCTTCAATATTATTTACTAGTGTTCAAGACAGATCCTCTGGTAAGCACCAACCCTCTTTAGCAGTAACAACACTTGTGGTTGAGAGATGGTGAGTGCTGGCAGCAGTATTAGTGAGAGCGAGTCAGTGTTACCGCTTTATAAACAAGAGACTGTGAATATACTGCAGTGAATTAGTTCATCTGGGATTGAGTGTGGAATTTTGTGGGGAACATTATTTATATTTTTATAAATGTTTTATTAACCAAGCACCAAATGAACCTAAATATATGGGAATTGTGTTGAATTGCATACTGTTGTTATAAAGGGATTGTGGGTTGCTGAGCAGGAGGTGGTAGAGTTGTCCCCCCCTCCCATAGATTACACAAAATTAATGAACAGTCACTCCATGGTCTAGTTTCTAATATTTGAACCTTTTGCACAATGTTCAGGGAACTCTTTTCTTATTTTGGTTACTAGCAATTCCTGTAGGGTTTTCAGGTCACTTAGAAGTCATAATTGATGCAGAGAAAGTTTAAATTTAAGGCAGTCACACGAGCACAGCTCCAGCTGGACATAAATGCCAAAACAAACCAATTGCAGCAGGTAGAGGAACTAGTGGAAATTATGGACAGACCTTAAAAAAATAAATATATAAAAAATGCATTAAGTGAATTTCTTAAGGAAATCAGCCAGTCATGAATGGGGATTAAAGCATGAAATTGAACTTATAGCTAGGGAGAGGAATCTGTTGACAGTTTTTTTTTGTTCTGCCTTTGATAGAGTTCTGCACCTCTGAGAACTGTTAGGACTAGAAATGTTTGAAGGACACAGCATAAAGCCTTACAGGCCCTCAAAGCAACTACTGAGCTGGGGTTTTAAAGTACAGTACAACGTGTGAGGAGCTGCTTTGCAACAATTTACATTAATCTGTCAGGAGTCTCAAGACATTGTAGTCTGCTGGTAGAACATGTCAAGTCTTCTGGCTGTATTAGTCACCAGAGTGGATTACTGTATTCATTTTTTCATGTGTGAATGTGTACAAATTTGTGTCTTATGCATATGAGTTTTGTTTGTACAATAGTACAGTATATGTGTATGTGAAAGTTTTTGCATTATGTTGAAATTATTCCGTTTTGTAAAGTAAACTACAGTATTGTATATTGTTTCTTTTACAGGCTGCTTATACAGATGCAACTTTGGCATGTGAAGGACGTTTCTTTCCGGTGCATAAATTTGTGTTGTCAACCTGCAGTGAATATTTTAATGCCATTTTTGAATGGACCCCCTGTGTGAATCCTGTAGTTGTTCTGAACAATATCTCATGCAAAGAACTTGAGGCCCTTCTAGATTTTATGTACATTGGAGAAGTCAATGTGCGGGAAACACAAATTCCAGGGGTTATGCACGCAGCAGAGTGTCTGAGGATCCGAGGACTCACAATGGTTGACGACGAGGGCTTCAAAACCCAGTTATCAGCCAGGGCTCCTTCAGATGATGGGCCAGCTAAAAAGAAGAGACGCCAAGACGTTAGGAAGAGTGTCGCAACTACCTCCAAAATACATCTTCCGCCTCCCATGAACCCTCCTCCACATTCAACATCTCACGTGCAGCGCCCTCAGCCTCCAGCATCAGCACCACAGTTATCCACCGAGACAAATTTGCCACCAATTACTGAATCTCGTGAACATGTATCTCTTACCCAACATAAGCCTCAGCTCCAACAAATACAGCTGCAGCAGCATACTTCTCCCATTCAGAACAGCTCACTCCCCCAGCCACCTCACACCCCACAACATGGCCATATGAGTGTGACACAAAATCACCAAGACCAGACTTCTCCCACACAACTTCTACATCCTCCTCATCCCACCAGTCCGACAGATCTTTCAACTCACGGACAGGCTCAAGAAGTGACTCTATCTCAGTCTCTGACTCCAATTGAGAAAGTTATTCAGGCAGTAAAACTGGAACATGCACTTGAATCACAAGCTGGGGATGGAGCGGTGGGAATACCTGAATTGTTGGACAGCTTTGTTGACATCCGGCCACTATATGATGCCAAGGCAGCACAAGGAGAGGAGATTGCAACATTTCACTCAGCGGTAATTTTTTCATACATTTTGGTTGTTGGTTTAGGACTAATTGAAAGTTGTTTGGAGTCTATCAAATAAATATTTAATCCAGAGGGACTTTACCTATTTCACAAAAGTTGTGGACAGTATTGGGGTGCAGAGGGTTGATGATTTGAAGTAATGTAAATTTACTCCCATTTCCTCAAAAATTTATGACTACTCTTGGCATTCACTTACAGTACAGCTACTGAGGCATTACTCTCGGTTATTATTTTCTTAGTAGCATTCATTTGGTATCACTACTTCAGGGTTGGCTACACAATTTAAATCTCGGTCATTTTAATTATTCTTTACTGTGACTTATTTTTCTTGCTTCCCTTCTGTGTTCTTGTGTGTGTATTCAGGTAGTTACTGAGACAACCCTCATTCTCTTTACATGTCTCTGTGGTACATGTGGCTGGATACCACACTGTACTCATGATCATCTTGAATGATAAAAGCCAGACTCACAAATATGGTATTGTTAAGTCTCTAACTCTTTATGGTATGAAGAATGAAATATTGTGCAAGCTTTTATGAGAAATTTCTTATCCCTTTCAGGAAACAAATGACAACCTGTATGACTTTACTGAAGAATTTCCTGAGACTTCTGCTTCTTCACATTCAGAAGTCCAGTTTCAGAGGGTTAGTAGTAATAATGCCAGTTGTATGGGAAGAGAGAGAAAGAATGGTGTGATGTAGATCAGTACTTGCTATATTTTTTATTATCATTTTGTAACATATAATCAGTATGTGACTTATCTATCAAGAGTCTTTTTCACAACTTTTTGGGTAAATTGTTTAATTTATTGTATGCTAATGACTAGTGATGAATAGTAGATATACTGAAGAGTCATCATACTATTTGTGAGGACTAATATGATGCAGTATGCCATTCATGAATCTTTGTGTGCACTTTAAAACTAAGCCTGACTATATCTTATACAGTACTCATAAAATTGTGCATAAATGAGTTTGTAAATGCAAAGTATCTACTCTATTGTTATTAGTAACAACATAGTCATAGCTAGTCATCATTCCAGGAGCCTCAAATACAGTACAGTAAGTCCTCGCTTAACGTCGGGGTTACGTTCTTAAAAATGCAACATTATACGAAACAAAGTTAAGCGGATCAATTTTCCCCATAAGAAATAGATAAAATACAGGAGTTGCGTTGCTGAGCCTCCCTTTGACCCATGAAATACATTACATTTACAGAAAATCATTGCCATTTCTATAGAAAATAGTGAATACATATACAACTACTTAGTTTGTATTGGTACTCACCAATGGGCGGAGGTGGTAGAGCAAGAGTGTGGTGGGTAGTGAAGCAGAGGAGGCGGAGGGGAGGAGGAGTGTGGTGAGTCACTGAGACTCTGCGCCAAGCCGAGAGAGCATAGCACGGCCAGAAGAGAGAGGTGATGCAAAGCACTGTAAAATGTAGTCCTTGACGACGCAAACCAACGTAGTATCGAATCACCGGGACGTTAAACGAATTTTTGGTCTCTAAAGTTTAGTAACGTAGTACCGAAACAACGTTAAGCGCGGACTTACCGTACTGTACAGTACTGTACCCATCAAGTCTATATCTTATATTTCTTTGCAGGGTCAAGCCAACACCAGCTCTCTTGTGAAAATTGAACGAGCGTCCACTGGGGATGAAGGCCCCTATAAGTGCCACTACTGTAGTAAGGTTTGCCAGAAGAAAGAAAACTTAAATCGACACATGCGTACCCACACCAAGGAGCCCTATGTCTGTTCTGAGTGTGAGTTCACCAGCAATAGCTACAAATCTTTTCTTGATCACAAGAAAGTTGAGCACACAAAGATTCACAAATGTTCTTTCTGTACCTTTACCAGCCAACGCCATGACAACGTCAAGCGCCACATGTTGGGTCACACCGGCGAGAAGCCCCACAAATGTCCGCATTGTGATTTCAGGGCAAAACGCCATCAGTACCTTCATAAACATATTAAAAATATTCACAAAAAGAAGTAAGTCCATTTTTGTGGATATGGAGAAGGATTGGGATTATTAGGAGTAGGTTCTGTGAACTTTTCTTGTACCCAATCCTCACTTTAGTTTGAATCTTCAAACAACAGTGAAGAACTTATATCATACAACTGCCTAGACACTTATTGACACTGATAGTCATTAAGGGTGACAGATGTCATTTGCAAGTTCACTCACCATATTTTCTTAATAATGACTTTAGTCTTTGTATATTGTACTAGGGACAAGATAACCAAGAGCTGTCACATTAATTACTTATTGTGACAGAAGATTCCCTCAGTGCAAAGCAAAGGTAAAATTACATTGCTGTTTGTTATCAATGAATTGCAGGTTTTACTATTATTTTTTGTTAAAATTTTTCTCCTTTAGTACAATACAATCTACAGGAATTTAAATAACTCATTACTGCTAGAATTAGAACTGCAGTGAGTCAAAAGTGTATTTAAGTGAGGAAGATACAAACAGATATGAATATTTCCTGTACAGTGTTTTATGTATTCAGAAGCAAGGCTCTTACATTCTCAATACTGTACTTACTGTGCTGAGAGACATGCAGTAGGAATTTGGGTATTATAGTTTTCAAAGTGAACTTATTTTGTTTTGTTAATTTGTGGATGACTGTTGAGTGTGTGTTAGACTGAGTCATAACATATTTTTTCAGTTGATTCATGGCATGTATTAAATATTTAATTTCATTTATGTTAAACCAAGTTACTAAGCATGTATGATGACCTTGTGAGCCATTATACTGTACTGGGTAATAAAGGAATCAGTGTTAATAAGTAACATGGTCAGTTGTGTATTTCCTCTTATTACAGAGGCGCTAAATTTGATGGAGTTAGAATAATGGCAACAGTTGTACCATTTTTTGATAGTTGGAAATTTCATTAGTAGATTCTGAGTTCATGATGTGTAAGACCAAAGTGATTAGGCTATAGTAAAGCACAAGAGAGTACAAAGGCCATTTTTAGGTAGTTGTTATAGATGAAAATGAACAAATATTGGCAGCCATGTGCTCAGCTGACTAAAGATTTTTTATTGGGAAAAATGGATTTACATACCAATATTACGACTGTACTGTACCCCAAGTTGTATCCCCACCAGGTATATATCAAGTTGATCTTATTGGTTGTTGGAGAACTTTTAAAATTAACAGCAACAACAATATAGATAAGACAGGGCTGTGGCAATAACTCAGCCAGTAGAGCTAAATGACATGGGTTATTCATAAGGGTTATTCATAATTATCCTTTTTTTATTGATCCATTTTATAAGTTTACAGATCAAAAGATCAGAGCCAGGATTGCAAGGAATACTATTTTTTTATCATATTCAGTTAGAAGTGAGTGAAGCAATACTGCCAAGCAGACTAATATGTGATTGTAAAAAGCACCTGCCTGTACTGCCCACCTTTGTTATTATCCATCACGATCCTCATAATTTTCATGGCTTACTCTGGGGCCAAATAACCAGTCCTGTACTGTAGAGTATTGTGTTTTACAATGAATAATTCCCAGATTGGGGAGCGAATATAAAGTTACAGTAAACAGTTCCTTTGTTAGTGCACACTGCAGATTGTGCTATAAATTTCCAGGAGTATTTTGCCCCATGTTTATTTGCCTCCAAGTGTCAGCAGCAGGGTTTTAAAAGGACATTGTTGATACTTTGATATATATATATATACAATATATTATTGTGAAAAGTATAAGGATCGTGTGTGGATGAGAGGTCTTGTGTTTCTTCCTTGTGTCACTGATGGGATCTTGTTTGAATGCCTACAGAAATTAATACTTTTTGTGTAGGCAGTATTTTTTATTTATGTAAGTACAGTAGCTAAAACAACCATCTGTGCAGGTGGGGGTCGATATGCTCCGAAATTTTATGTGTGACTAGTGACAGCCCTCATATACCAAAATTTATTGTCCATGGTCTCATATTGTTTCCCGCAAAGTATGCACAGATAGTTGTTTTAGCTACTGTACGTAAGTATATATTTTCCTTTCATCTCTTTAACTGAATTAGAATTTAAAGTACTATATATTAACCCAAATGCTGCCAAAGGTGATTTAATGTGTTTAGTGCTCATTAAACAAAAAATAAATAATTCAGAAATATTGACCAATTAAATTGCGGAGATGATGCTAGAGTTTTGGTTTTCAGTCTAAACACGAGTATTGAGCATATTGAATGCAGTTGCATAGCACCTTTACTGGGAGTCTTTCAAGATAGAATATAAGCATCACTAATGTTGTTTGATATTCAGGGAAATGAACTCCTCGTGTATTTATCTTTGGTGCCATCCATGCATATTCAGGTACTGTACATTATTACACCAACGCCTCAGATCTTAAGATTCCGTTTATTGTAGTCTTGATTATAGAGAGTTCCTTAAGTTAGATGACTCTTCTGTGTTACATTCTTTACTTGGAGACCATGTAATATAAACTTAAATGTAATGTTGATTCATAAAGTTATTATCATTTGCGTATGAATTATCAACCCAGTATGGGAGTTGAGGATTGCTACCTCACCACTAACAGTCCACTACTACAGCACCAGTTGGTAATCTTCCACAGCATACTTTAACGTTTTGATCCTTCCATTTCTGTTTTCATCACCTTTTTCCTTTCCGTAGTTGTTGGTGACTCAGGCTTTCACTTTTCTCCTCTAAGTAGCCTGTCTCTTGTATCCTCTACTGTGAATCCTCTCCATTTTATGTTTTTCTGTTGTACATCTTTTTGTGTTTGTTGTGGTCATTCTCTCCTGTCCATCTGACAAATATTCTTTGTTTTCTCTTTTTTTCCTGATAACCTTGTTCCTCTTACCTACTGTAGTATGACTCAATAGACATAAAGTCTCATTTTAAGAAATGTCTTTAGTACCTTTAGTGAAGACCGTACACTACAGTATTTGGGTCCTTACCATGAATTCCTGATAATCTAATTAGTTTCTCTTTATAAGTGAAATGAAAAAAAAATGGGTAGAAACAATAATATCTATAAATCAAAAGAAACAGTAACTAATAAGAGTAAGGAACTGCAACATGATTAGAAGAGAGTAACTAAGAGTATTCCCCTGAGTAATGCTTCATTATACAGTACACCCTATGTACAGTACGGGTAATTGACTGAGGATTATATGGCAGTTTGCATTTATAGGAATTGAAATTTATATCTGTAAATGTGATTAAGATTGCTTGACTAAAATCCTTAGAATATAGTATTTCCAAATTTCCCAGAGAAAAGCATTGAATAAGCAGTTGAGGAAATCATCAAATATGGAAACAAAAATTTATTTTGATTTAAAAGTTGTGATTGTGAGGCAGATCTTTTATAAAGGAATACATATGGAAAATAAATGTACTTTCCCTGGATGAATGAGGCGAACTGGTATACTGCTGACAAATGTGATTTTCCTTAACTCACAATACTGTGTAATACCTGTACTCTTGGATGCTGTCACCATACTCCCAAGCCACTCAACTCTTGGCCTTCACAAGATTGCTCTTTTCATATGTCTGCATTATGGAGTGTGTAAAAGTATGATTCTGTACTGTCTTTCTTTTTCTTAATTTGGTTTCTGATCAACATTTGTTCTACACATTTTACCTTGAACAGACTATACAGTACAGTACTCAGGGGTTGCCTATAGGGGTCATAGAGACCTCTTGATTAATAGGTCAACAGTCAAAACTGCTGTGGGTATATTTTATCATTTATGGTCATCTTGTTATGCCTGTGACCATTAGTCAGTTTAGTTAGAGGTAATGCAATTCTGTTATCTCCTGTAATCAAGATTTATGTAAAATGGGTCCTAAAAAGAGAGGTAGATCTTTTATGTTGAAGATCAGTACTATTACTTGTTATATTAATGTATCCTATTATTTAGTTTGTTATCTGAAATTTTATTTGAAAAATAAGATTATTTTCTTAATTTTTTCTTAAGTAGCACTTCATATGAGATGCACCATTTACATGTTTGTAAGCTACTGTTAGTGAAGCAACAGATATTGGTTCACCAACTTTGTTTTATTGACTGAGTAACATATTTGTTAAATACATTTATTTTTTGATTATGAGAATTGTAATAGTAATGTGATATTTCCTTTCTATTTTTTAACACAATTTTTCCATGACAGGTAACTAAGCAATATAGAAGCACTTATACTTAAAGAAGGATTAAAATTTCTCCTCATACTATATAACAGGGATCACCAGAGAAAACCATTTACAAGTGGCAGCATCTGATAAAGTGTATTGTGATTGTGTAAATATAATTTCACATTCATTCCCCTGTTTATTACTTGGTAATCCAGCATAGCCATTGAAACTGTACTGGGGAAACACTGGTGTATGTAAAATTAAGCATCATTTATAATCACCAATGAATCTGCAAAATACTGAGAAAAAAAATTTTAAAAATTGTTTTGAACTGTGAAGCATGGCGGACAAAGCTTTTTACCGTGGTGCTAAAAATTCAAGTGTGGCCGGCCCACACACTTCAGCCCTTCATGGTGATTCCTGTGTAAGGTCTGACTTTCGTTCTGTGCTGTATTAAGAGTTTGAGAATTTGTCTCAATGTACAAAACTTATCTGTATAAACTTATGTGTATTCACCAACTTATACATAGTGATTCGTGTTCTTATTTGCTTTTATATGTGAAAATAATCAGTTTAACAATAATGAGAAAAACATTGGGAAAATTCTGCTCTCAGGGCAGTTTGAAATACATCACTTAGGATTAGGTTGTAGTTTCATAAGTATATTAATGGTCAGTAGTTGTATTAAAAGATACAGCAGTTATGAAAGACAATAAAACACGATATTACTTTGGTTGTGACTGAGTTTGAATTTTCACTATGGATACTTGGACCCAGTTCAGTAGTAAAGTTCCTTTAAATGCTTTTTGTTGTTATTTTTGTAGCTTCATTTTTATTCCAAAAAATTTTTAGTTGTAAGAGGGAATAATTATTTGTTACTTCATTGTTTGAAAACATTTATATCTGTTTATCTATATATCTATATTTTCTAGGCCTTTTAATCTACAGCAAATAGCACATTAATCAACCAAGAGTTTCTTTATTATTTTCTCTTTAATGTGTATAACTTCTGTGTGTTGTGTGGCCATCTAGCAGAGCTGCACCTGAAGTGTTCCCAACATTGTGTTGTGTGGCCTTCTAGCAGAGCTGCACCTGAAGTGTTCCCAACAGTTTGTGTGGCCTTCTAGTAGAGCTGCACCTGAAGTGTTCCCAACAGTTTGTGTGGCCTTCTAGCAGAGCTGCACCTGAAGTGTTCCCAACAGTTTGTGTGGCCTTCTAGCAGAGCTGCACCTGAAGAGTTCCCAACAGTGTGTTGTGTGGCCTTCTAGCAGAGCTGCACCTGAAGTGTTCCCAACAGTGTGTTGTGTGGCCTTATAGCAGAGCTGCACCTGAAGTGTTGCCAACAGTGTGTTGTGTGGCCTTCTAGCAGAGCTGCACCTGAAGTGTTCCCAACAGTTTGTGTGGCCATCTAGCAGAGCTGCACCTGAAGTTTACTTAACAGTGGTGGAGACACGACAAATATACAGAGGGTTATATAGAAATTTATACTTAAACTGTGTATATTAATGTATGAAATTATTTCATTCATATTCTATTCAATTTATATTATTTTACTTTCTGTTTTGTCTATGTACAGTTATGTACAGTCAAGTGCCGAGTGATGTTCTGTATCCTCTTTCTGAGGAGTCAATCTTGTATTTAGGAATATTTTCCTAAAATTTCTCTTTGGAAGTAGGAGCCGTAGTGTTTCATTGTCACATGAATATTCTTTGGTTTTCCGTTGTAATGCACTTGGTAAAGAACAGTAGATTTTAAGTTAGGACATAAGATGCTTTTTACAGGAATGTTCATTTATTATTATCACTGCATTGTTTGGCATTCATTTCATTGTTCACTCCATGAGCTGTATAGTCTACTAATAACCAATATATTCATAAAATTTTGCCTCATAGAGAAAATGCTGGAGCTGAGCCCCACATATATTCAGTGGGGTACTGTACTGTCAAGCAATGCACTGAAAACAACAACTTTTTTACTCAAGATTGTTAACAAATTTCTTGAATGTGGAAATAAATTTTGTGTTTGTTCTCCAAACCGATTAAAAGTTTGCTTGAGTACAGAAAACAGTCTTTGTTTGTACTTAATATGGAAAAAAAAATTGAGAAGGAAAATAAGTTTCCTTTGGTACTCAAGATAGTTTACAAATTTGTCTCAAATATAAATTAGCATTTATCACAGATTACGAAAGTGCATTATTACGTTTTATTGAAGTGCATTGAATGGTCAGTGCAGGTATAGCATTGTCTGTATATTGTTTCCTTACATTCAGTGTGTCAATTTTGTTGAGGTACTGACTGTTTCTGCATTTCATATTTGCGTTCATTATAGAATTGTGCAGTCTATTAGTTTTGAGTTTAAACGATTTGATAGGGGATTGTGTGAAACTTTTTTTTTCAGTGTAATAAATATTAATACGTAGTGGATATGGTGTTGCTTTATTATCACATTATTTCCATCAGGGTTAAAGAGAACAAATTGAGGGAGAGTTATTGTTTGTAGCACAGTACAGGGGGGTCCCCAGGTCAAGAACGGGTTCCATTCCCAAGGACGTTCATAAGTAGAAACACATGCTATGTGCATACCATACTTATAGAACAATGTTTAAAATTCCACTATATCATAGCCTAAGTCCTTATATACATCGAAAATCACTTAATTTAATGAAAGTAAAAAATAAGTCATCAGGTAAATAAAATACTGTAAATTTAAAGTTTAACCTCACTCTTATCAGCGGGCATTTGTAAGTCGGACGTTCATAAGTCGGGAGCCCTCGGTACATGATTCTGGGTGTCTTGCATCATAGTGGGAAACAAAGATTGCAAGCACAGAATTGTGTGCTTTAAATAAAATACATTTCCTCCAATAAAGTATTTGAGCAACTATTTCCATCACTTGAAGATTAACCCCCAGCTTATTTCACTTGAAGATTAAACACCCTAATCCTACCTTGAGAAGGGGAGTTAGGGTTAGGTTATCATAGGTTAAACACAGAGCGGTCAACCTTAAGGTGAAGTAAGCTGGGAGTGCTCATATTCAAGTGATCCAACTGTGTTTGTACTAATTTTATGTGGCCAACATTGCATTTCATATAAAGATGCATTGATACAGAGCCTCAGATGTCATTTCTTCCATGTGATTTAGTGCAACAAGTTCCGAGAGACTTTATTTATAGTTTTACCCTTAACCCCTTCACAACGGGTCACCACTTTTAATCTTATTTGGCTAATGACAGACGACTTTATTCATCACAGGAGACCCTGTACGCAAGGAGTTAACTGGGAGTGTGTATCTAATTGGTCCATAAACTATGATATGAAGATAATGGTCAATATGAGGGTAAGACTGTACTGTACTTAAACTAAAATTAATGGTGCTCATGATGACACACATCTTCAAATAACTAATCCCCTATGGTTCATCCCTATTGTTTACTACATTTCACCTTGCTAATCCCAAAAACATTAATTGGCTAATCTCACAATTTACTTGTTAATTTCTTAAATTTCTCTTTTGCTAATCCTCAGCTGTTCACCATATTAATTATACAGATATTACATATTATCTTAATAACCTCTTACACTTCACCTCACTAATCCCTTCAATTTAAACCCACTTATCTCTTAAATTTTACTTTACTAATTTTTTGAATTCCAAATTGCAAATCCCTTACTGTTCTCCCCCATTAGTAGGCTTTATCTAGCTTATTTCCACCGATGATTTAACCAATATTGGAAATATAATTAAGAATGACATCGAATAGAATCAAACTAAAGACAACAAACTAAATTTTTATATGTAAATTGACATAATTTTACACACAAGGGTACATTTATTTTAATGAATGACGGTGGCTTTGGCACAGTAGCTACGATAACCTCTTCACAACGGGCCATCACATATAGTATTTAATTTGGCTAACGGCAGATGATTTTATTCAGGACAGAGAGCCCTTCATACTCATGAGGTTTATAAATTATCTCAACTAATTTATTTTAGCCTAAGGCCGATAGAGTTCATACAAAGTGGATGATTTTGTTTGCCATATAGTATTACTGTATTAGTAGTAAGAGCGACTGCATATCATTTAACAACTTTTTTTTATAATATTTAATAATGATGGAGATCTTATGAAATTAATTTTGTGTACATAATTCGTAAGTGAGTCTACATTCCGTTTATGTCAGGATGCTTGGCGTTGACTTGTGCGTTAGCTTCCTTTGTCTTTTCCCCAAAATTAGTTTTACGATTACTAACGACTATATTTATGAATATTATTATTTTAGATGTATTTTATATAGCCAGGATATTAATATAAATATATATTAAGAAGACTAACACATTTAGAATCATCAATCGGACAAAGCTATTTCGCATTCTTCGTAAATAAAGCAAACTAAACTATACACTCTTAATAGTAATAGATTAGATTCGTTAATAGGAATATTTTCACCATAAACTATAACAATATAGTAAAATAATTATTATTAAATATTTATTGATATATTTCTATTTATTATATTTGTTTTGTTTAAGTGTAATAGGAAAAATAATGTTAGTTGAAGGTGTGTTGCTGGGAGAACATGTTGTTACCGTTTAGTAGTGTAACCGACGCAACAAACGCGTTAGTTAATCAATGCAATGATGGCGAATCCTTATGGTATTTTTCCCACTATGCCAACAAATAGTAGTGCCACGCTACTATGTGCACAATGCAAAAAGTTCTTCACGTACATGGACAGTGTTGTAATGTGTGACGGCGCGTGTAAAAGATGGTATCACACTAAATGTGCCAAGATCCCAGAGACCAAGTACCGCGTCATCCAGGACAAGGACGACAACAGAACCCTGGGCCTTAAGTGTGTGTGGTCGTGCAAGGACTGTAGGGACCGGCCTGAAGTAGGAAGAGACCCTGAGTTTGAGTCTTACGTCAGAGAGAAGCTCGGTAAACTAGGACAAGTTCTTGAGTATCTAGTGACCAAAATCCAGGACATTGAGAACAGACAGAAGAGTCAAGAAGTGGAGTTCAATAAGGTATTACTGTGGTTTTTATTCGGTTGTGGTTTATAGCACATGTTTTATGAATCAAGGCCTTACCAGAACACCAAGGTGCTTATAATAAATGCATTGAATCCAAGCTTACAAGGTGACCCATGTGTGGTACGCAAACTCCTCGTTAAGTCTTGACGTAATTAGGTAGTTTGGTGCACATCAAAACTGATAGTTTGAGGATTTTTATGATAGTGTAAGGAAACTTGTGGCATATAATTATGAATGTAATGAATTTTTCTATGGAAGAAAAGTGGTCATAATATATACTGTATTTTACCATTCTTACATAATTAAACCTAGTAATTTAAAGACTTTTATTATGTAGGAGTAAAGATGATTCTTATCTTGAGATTGGCTTGTACCATCATCAGGAATTGTAATTTACACATTTCTGTTTTTTCATTTTTTTCTTGCAGAGAAATTTGTATTTGACATTTTATAGCAGGTAAAAGATACCATTCAAAACCAGTATTACTTACTTAACCTAATTTAACTTAGCTAAAATGCAATCTAAAATTTGTTGGGTCAGGTTAGGTAATTTAAGTTAGGCTAAGTTTGGTTGGTTCAGATCTTAACACCACTGTCTGACCACCTAATTGAGTCTGTTTGAATAAAAGCAACTCATACTAATGAATTTAAGCAGATGACTGTTTATTTTTATGATTGGATAACTACTGTAGGTACTATATAGCTATAGCGACCTGTGGTGTAATGGTCAGCATCCTCGCCTCACAAGCGAGTGGTCCCGGGTTCAATCCCCGGGCAGGGTGAAACTATGGGCGAGTTTCTTTACGCCATTTGCCTCTGTCTACCCAGCAGTAATTGGGAACTTGGATGTTAATCGATTGCAGATCGTATTCCGGGGTAATGGTTAGCCAATGCAGTTGGCGAGCTGTCCAGTCTTCTCGGACTATTCCGTGACACTGTGTCATACAGCTTGTTAACTTAGGGTGTGGTTGTTGTGTTGGCGACAGCTTCTACACCTTAACAAATTCACGCCTAGGAGGCCCTTGGGCCGGCCATCCTCAATTTCGAGGGGCTTCCATTATGTTGAAATATATATTTAATGCAGAATATGGAAAATAAATTAACTGTCTATTCGCTTAAATAATTATTTTGAAGATTAAGGTAGATGGTGATTATTGGCAACACTGCTTGAACAACAAGTTTAATGGTAGCGATGGATGGATTTATACAGGTACCGGTAATTGTCATAACAAAAAAGAAATATGAAATACATTCCTGATAATTATGCAGCATAGCCAATTCTTGAGGTTAGAAATAACTATTTGCTGCAAAGAAATCTCTTAAGTTAACTCATTTAGGTATACAAGAAAGATTAAATATTACCCAATTAAAATATAGCTTGATGCTCTATAATTTTTTTTTTCCATCTTATCATACTGGCTTATACCTCCTTCTGTGCAAATAAGGAGTGCTGGGACAACAGTTTACCTGAACCAGCCTAAGTTAATTTAGTTTGATTTAACTGAACTTTCATCAATGGTTTAAAACCGTAGTGATTGTAAGCATTGGTGATACTCATATTTGCATGTATGTTTAGCTTAAATCTAAACAACTTGTAAATTCCACTGTCATCTGTTTGCCACCGGATTTTGATTAAAAACACTAAAGTTATCCTGGAATATTTCCTGTCAAAATTGAAATTAGCTATAAAGTGTTTGTCCTCCTTTCTGCAGTACGGTATTACATGTAATATAATTTTCACGCTCAAATTTGACTCACTGATAGACTATAAATTTGTCTTAAGTCACGTATATGCCAGAGTAACCTTTTGTGTGGAGTGGCAATGATCCTTGACAAGCTCACTATCAAGTTGAACTCTGAGGCTTTTCCCTATGGTACAACTCCAGTAGGCTACACTTGTGTATGAAAAGGCCACTATAACCAGAACATAAGTGGTATGGTACTGGCAGATTGGTAATGAATAGGTTTAGCTGTACAGTATCTTGTCCAATGAGAGGGTGATGATGGTCATGGCAGCTGTGAAATTACAAGCCAAGAATAAGTCAGAATTGGTTAAGTCACACACAGTGCTGATGATAAGATTCATAAAACATGTGCAGTATGTATAACAATATATTTGTGAATTTTTATGCTCATGTTCATTTTCTGTCTTTGGAAAGAAGTACTTAGCAAGATGTTTTGCCATGAACCAGCTATCAACTGAAAGAGAATTTTGTAATAAGCACTCTTATGTATGTGTACTGCACTGTACAGTATTTTATTAAATTGGCCTAGCCAATAGGTTCAGTTTAGCTCCATGGTCTAACTTCCTTTTATTTTTCCATGGAATCTTTACCACTATCTTTGTTTTAATGCATGGAAAGCATATACTATATCAAATAGGGAAGCAAGGTAATGATGAGTTTGAAAACCACTTTTAAAATATTCACAAGAACCAGCTGAACCTAAACAACCTTACTCTTATGGGTTAAGTTTAGTTGGTGCTTGTGGTCGTCTTCATAAGTGTTTGTTGAATTACTGTATTATTTCTTTATCTTCAGCCAGAATTACTTTCTATCCATTAAAACAAACACGAGTGGATACTGTGTCAAGAAGTAACAAGACAGGCTTATGGAGTTAAATTAAATCTTCAAGTGTTTGATACCATAACTGTCCATTAACTGGTCTGAGTAGTAACTGATGTAGAGTATAAGTATAATTGTTTAGAAGAAAATTATTGATACCGGTACTGCTTCATAAGAGAAACTGACTGATTGGTTGAGATGTAACTATCACTATGCAAAGTCATAGTTGAATGTAAGCTCCAGATTTTAAATTGCTGATTTGCTTGTGTAATGTAATTTGTTAAGATTAAATTTAGGGGTGCCAATTTATTTTTTGAATTTTGAGTTGAAGTTTTGAAAGTGAAACATGAGAAGAAGGAGAAGTTGAGTTTTAGAATACTATACAGGTATATAAATATAGTGGTGGGACATCATTGGAATTACAGTACATGCCTGCCAATGAAACTGGCTTCAGTTTTTCAAGTGGAGTTTTTTATCAATATTTCTGACATTATAGACTACTGAGAGCCATCTTGACCACCTGGAAGCAGTTGCAGTCAATTTGATCACTGTAGTAACAAAGTCAATCGTAACATCTTTGGAGATATTTCTGAAATTTTCCTTCACTCTACATAAATAGTGGTACGTATAACTTTGTAAAAGACGGGACCTTTTTATCTAAGTATGTACCTCTTTGCTAATGTTAATAGCTAATAATAATATAGCTATATATATTCTCATTTACCAATACACAGTAGGGAAAGAGTATGGTATAGCCAACTTTCTTATCTTCAGTGTCAAAGCTTCTACAGAGTGACCATCACACATGATATCATTCTTTTTTTTCCCTTTAGTCTAAAACATGAACCACTCCTGGATACTATACTGTACTACAGTATATCAAGGCTCACATAAGTCTCAGATTGCCTTTACAAATGCCTGATCAATAGATTCTCATTTCTGTATTTCTATGAAAGCCAACTGCTGTACAGTACAGGTTGAACCTCCCTAATCCGGCACCCTTTGGACCTGACCGGTGCCGGACTATAGAATTTTCCGAACCACAGGTGATCTTTGTAAAATACATAGTACTATTGTTGTCACAGTTTTAATGTAAATGATATAAGTAAATATGCATGCAAAGGGATAAAGAAAGAAATATGAAAATGAAATACCAATACAGGTAATGTATTTCAACTAAGTCACTGTTTTTCCCCTCCTTCAGTGTTTTACGCATATCCATATACTTCTTAGTGTCAGATTCACTGTAAAACTTAAGGATTTGAAGTTTTTGTTTCTTGACATCATGCACTGTACTGTAGATGTTCCAACACTGTACATTTCACATAACTCACCAACCATTACACCACTGTCCAGTTTCTTCAACAGTTCCATCTTCTGTTGTATTGATATAGATACTACGTGTTTGTGGCGTTTGGAAGCATTTCCTGCACCAGTATCACCTGCTGGTCGCTTAGGAGGCATATTAAGGGTAAATAACAAGTGAAATATTACAGAAACACTTGAAATACCGAGGAACGCACCAAACTCTACGAGGACCAGATGTAAACGAAGGCTATGCCGAACAACGGATGCTAGCTCCGGTGGGTACTAGTGGCTGTCCGGCAAACTAAAATTTTGCCGGACAATAGAGTACCGGATTGGGGTGGTTCAACCTGTATTATATTGTTGATTCTTTACATCAGTGGCTGAAACTAACATCATTGAATTTTAATTGCATATGCAACATGGATGATACAGTACGTTAGTGTTGAATACTGTATCAACATTAATGAGAAAATTATACAAACTGTGTTAAGTCATACATAGGCTTCTGAAATGGCAAATACAGTAATGAGTTTTAAAGGCATTATGTTGCTGTAATATGCTCCACAAGTACCTTCAAAATGTTTCACCAATGCTGTATGTATCATAATGCCATGCACATGATTATATACTCAGTGAAAATATCCAAACATTTGAAGATTGAATGTGGGGATGAAAGAGGGGCTGTGGTTACATGACAGTGTTTGCCTGTGTATTTTATGTTTCCTCACATTGATCGGTTGTGTCCTGTTAACTTAACCCCTGGTAGAGCACCAGCCTCTGGATTAGATCGAGGTTGAAGGATTGTGACAGATGGCATTCAGTTGAACCATAATATGAGTGGAGAACAAAGAATTCCACTTAGAGAGTCACCGGATTGGGAACAATAAGAGGTGTATTGTACTCGGAAAAATATTACAGTGCCACCCAAGTACAGTATATAAAAGGTGTGTTTTGCTCTGGGTTAACCTTGACAGTTGAGCTTATTGACTGCTTGAAGAAACATAACATAAGGTGTGTGAAGATTCCTGTTGGGGGTTTGACAGAATATACCAGTAACTGCTGGGTGTTGGTTGTAGAAATGTAGGATAGTCATTTTATGAGTCTTCATGTCTTCAAAGAACATTTGAGGGTCTAGGAGCATATGTACTTCTTGTTTTGAATTGTTTATCCGTTAGACTATAAACTTTTCTTGTAAACACAACTCTTCCCGTAGTGTTTGATTGGGTGATTTGAAACCCTGTAGACATAATCATTATCATCAGAACTTGCATGCAATTTTTTTTTTATTAAAATTTTAGATACTGTACTAGATATTTGGTCCTTACTATTATTAGAATAATATCTATTATATAAAATTAATTCAGGGATCTTCTTGTTGTCTTTGTAAGTTGTGCTTATCAGCCTCCTAAACACTGCTGTAACTTGTCCAGCTGCTTGATGCACCAGGACCTCCTTCAGCATCTCCTCTGCTTCCACAAATACTCATGGTATCGATGCAATTTGTATCAGCAGTGTTGTCAGTGGTGATGACTTGTCTGGCCACAGTTGATGGATTTTGAGGCTGCTTGTTAACTTTCATCCTTCTATTAGCTGTGGGCCCAGATTCACTAACGGTTTACGAACATCGTAAGTGCTTTAAAAGTTCATAAATTCCTGTGGTGGTGATTCACTAAACACACACAGCTGCTAGACGTACTTCACACATCATTACAGATAGAATTTTGATTGAATTTGAGGACGGTGGTTAACCTGTGACCAAAACAATTACACACACACACACACACACACACAGAGAGAGAGAGACTCTTTTGTTTCAATAAGTAGGTACTATATAGGAAAATAATGTACAGTAATAATTTTTTTTTTTTTTTTTTTTTTTTTTTCCCCTCCTACTATACTTATGTTCATGTTAAGGAATTACAACATAAAAAAAATATGCAGTTTACAGTCGCAGGTAATTGATAAAGGAAATACTGTAACTACCCTGAGATTCTCATTACTGTACTACATGACTAAAATAACAGTTGCAAGGTATGCACAAGAAAATACAGTACGTATAAAAATCCTCAAAATACAGGTAGACAATAATTGCTACATATTTAAATTGTATGTAGTACAAGGAGATAAAACAAAGCTATGCCGAGGGCATCTACTCAGCTCCCCATGCCCTTCTGATGTATCAAGTTCTTGTAAGGCTTTTACTACTGCTACATCCTGCACAGAATCTACCCTAACCTAAATTAACATTGAATTTATATGGTAATTCTTCCCGGTGCAGTTGTACCTAACCTTCCGCCTCCGAGGCTACAATTGGAAAATAAATTACGCTTCTAAAATAAACATCCCTGAATAGCAACATCACTAATTTAACCAGTCATTGCTTCTTCTGTTGCAGTCAGGGGTGGTACACAGCTTGGTCCTCCTAACAAGTAAAAACAGATTTTAATATATTATTTGGTAAAGTATACCAATAGTAAACAATTGTTTATCTGAGTATATGTGTTATCACAAAGCACTGTTACCTATATATACATGATTAAAGTTACAAAGTGTATCAAGACTGTCATGACAGCCTTGTAATTTAAGATGATTGAAAGCCAAGGTAAGGTTAGGAAAGGCTGCCAAGGTTTAAACCACAGATATGAGAGTAACCTTTATGTTATATCTAATCAGGAGTAGTTACCTTTATCTAACAACCTAAGTTCTTGCTCATCTAAGGCTTTTATGGTATAATACAGTAGGTTAGGTTTGGTGACCATGAGATTTCTTGATTTTCTTACAGTAATGACTTTAGAAAATGCTAAGAAACAAGTATTTATAACCCTAGCAGTGTAATACGGTACAACATAAGGGATATTTGATCAATGTTTTAGTAGAGTACAGCAGATAATGTTTTGTTACTTCCAATAACCAACAATATTGGTTGTTCTAAGTGGGCAGGGCTTGAAGAAGAGGGAAAATATGGGGTAAAATACTATAAAGAGCACAAGAAACCTTTAAAAACCTTACCTAACTTCTGAAACCCTAAAACTGTGAATGACTTACTGTACCTTATTCTTATTCTTCTTGTTTTCGGCTTTTACTGTGTTGATGTAGTTTTCGTTGTTCAGATAAGGTTTGATGTCAAGATTATCACAAGTGCACCCTGCGGGGTCAAATTTTGTTATGACATGATTGGCTTACGTCTCCTATTCACTTATGTATCAGTCCCAGTGATTGGCCAAGCGGAGACACACCACCACCACCACCTGTCGGCATTTTAAGAACTATTTATAGAGTTCGTAAAACCTCCACAGCTCAGTTATGAACCTTTAGTGAATCGCATTTGCGGGAGTTTGTATGGACTTCAGACCTCCCGGAACTTACTAACTTCTTTTCTCAGCAGTGTTAGTGAATCTGGGCCATGGTCTTATGAATACAGTAATGCCATCTGTATCATTACTATATGATCATGGCTCTTAGTGACCTAAGATGTCTCACAAATCCTCCTAATGACTCCAGGAAACCCACTGGACAACAGGTGCCTAGCTGATTTTATGAATACTACAGTTCTGTACAACTAAAGCCTTACAAGTACAGTACCTACCAACCCATATTGGTGTTATACCAGTGTATGTCAAAGAGGTACTCCCTGTGACCCCAGGTGCTTGTTGTAACACTCGGTGACACACAGGTAACCTACTTCTAATGATTGCAAATGTCTCACAGCTGCTAATGGTGATGTCAGGTGTCTCACAAAATATTCACAGTGATCCTCAGTGTGTGACAGTAGTGTTTGTTAGCTATGTCATGTGCTTCTCAGGTGCTCTTTGATAATGCCATGTTTGTTGTTTGTGCTCAGAATGATGCCATGTTTGTTGTATACTGTATGCTCAAAATAATGCCAGGTTTGATGAATGGACTCAAAATGATGACAAGTTTGTTGTATGTGCTCAAAATTATATCAGGGCCTTATGGGTGTTTAAATGACTTCAGGCATCACATAAGTATTCATAATGGTGCAAAACTTTCTGTAGGTACTCATAATGATCTCTGGGAACTTGAAGGAGCTCATAAAGTTGTTAAGTGACTCAAAGGTGATCATAACTCCAGATGACTCACAGGTGCTCATATTGATGTTAAAGTAACTAAAAAATGCTCACATGATGATGCCAAGTGAGTTAATAGAATGCCCCAAGTGAGTCAGAGTGATGACAGAAGGTTCACCTTATAGACTGGTGTACAGCATGTAAGGCGTTGCTCTTATTTCCATATGAAGAACACAACTACAAAAACTGCCTTCTCTTTTTTTGTTTTTTTTTTGCTTGGGGATTAAGTGGTGGAAATGGGGGGGGGGGGGGGGGGGCAAGGTGTTGTATAAAGTCCCATTGATTTTTCCTTTTCAATGGGTATTGCTATCTGAAGATCTGTGAAAATTTTTTTGAAATTAGTTAAATTTTCGTTGTAAAGAAATGATGAAGTGAGTATTCATTTAAATATATACTGTACTGTTGAAAATGGAGATAAAGTTTTCTCAAGCTCAGAAAATCATGAACCCACCCACTAACCTGCATGGAAGGCCTCTGTCTGGAGAGGGACATCTACTGCACCATTCATGGCACACATTTTGCATAGTCAAGTAGCCTTTAGCAGTAGTTTACTTTCCAGTCCTACTAGTAGTGCACACCTTGGGGAGGAGGCTACTACATGAAGGGATTTGGCATGTGGGTATTTACCATCACAAGAACAATTTCTTTTTATTAAAGGTTGTTGAAATGTTTTTTCTGTCATGTATGTAACAACATAGAGTAACAATGTAATTACCTTGTGCTCAGTCTACACAAACCCACAGTTGTTGATGCTTCTCAAAAAAAAACTTGTTATTATACAATTTTCATTTCGAAAAGAAAATTTTTCATATGTATTAAGGAATTTGATAGTTTTCAAGGACTCATGGGTTCCCTACTGTGGAAAGTAAACAGGGAAGAAATAGATGTTACATAAGGTGATATTTGGCCATTTCATGGTGTCTGTTAACAACTCTGTGTAGCTACAGAATGTTTGCAGCCCCCATGTCGCCTACTGCAACTTTTCCTCATTCTGCTCCCCTTGACATGTTTTACTCCTATGCCTAATTCTGCTCCATGGTCTCATCTTCCTTCCCTTCCCTTTGCTTCATTTTGTCCCTTTTATTTTTTTGGCACTGCCTGTTAATTTTACACTGGCCATTATGTTTGTTTTGTCTCCCATTGTGTATTAAAGCACACGATGTGTTTACTGACAGTGCTGTCTCCCATGTTAAATTTTGGCTCAAAAACTACAGCAATAAAGTCGCACCCCTAACCTGAACCTTTGCTGTAGTGGCACCCCTAAGCTGAACCTCTGCTCAGGAGAAACTTGACCTATCTTACACTTGATGAATTCTTGCTGCAGTTTGAAGTAGAAATGTTGACAGTGAAAATAAAACAAGATGTATACAGGCACCACAACATTTATATAGTATACAGCTACTCCTCGACTTACGACCGACTCGACTTACGACCACCCGGACATACGACCGCCCCAGTCGTACCCCAAAAATTTTCAAATTACGTATTTTTGAGTCCCAACGTTAGTGATTGCGCTGTGTACTGACAATATTTTCGTTTGTAATTCCCTTTAAAATGGCTGGCATGCTTAAAAGTGAGAGTTTTGTGGTGCTGAGAAGAAAAAGGGACACCCATTTTAGATTTTCTATGTATTATCTTCACATTTTCGACTTTTTTGGTTGCTCATTCAAAACAAAGTGGCCACTTCTCTGGTAGAAGTCTCACAGGACAACATTTGTCTCTTGGAGGTAGAGAAAAAAAGGGATAGTCTTTAATTTCCTTAGTTAAACAAAGTTTGCAGATTTCCACTTTCATTTATCTGTATACACTACTATACTGTACTGTACCTTTACCCCAAGTCCTTAACATTTGTCACAAAGCTACTACAGTGTATACTTGCCTGTGGCTTCATTATTCTTAGAGTTATTAAATATTGGAAACTGTTTAATCGCTGTGGATTAAAGTGAAGACCAAGCAATTGGCACCCTTAGTGAAGACATGAATCACCAGTACAAAACAAATAATACTCAAAACTATATTCCAGAGGGGAGAAGAGACTTGTATTTAGTAGTTCATTAGTTCCAGTACTCTTAAGTCATATAAAGGTGTTGACAGTTTTAACAACAATAGGCAGTAGGGGACAACATGATACAAGAGTGAATTTGGATAAATTTACCATAACTTCAAAATTGGTGCAAGAGCTATGAAAATTTGCAGATGGGATGCCAGAAAAAATAAGATCATGTGTGTGTGTGTGTTTGTGTGCATGCATGCTTGCGTGTATGCTGCACATACTGTATAGTGAAAGCATCCATCACCATCAGTACAGTACAGTCTGAAAACAAGTACGGTATATATACTATATATAAAACAATGTAAAAAGACTTCATAAATAGGTCCAAAGAAACTATGATCAGTTCACCAGATGTTGATGAAATACTGAAATATGTTATGTTACTTTTGAAAAAAAAAAAATGTTAATGGAATGAAATAGAAAAGAGAATAAACATGGAAGCTATACCTATTATAGCTACAATACATATGTGCGATTGTATTGGGGATAGTATAGTAATTATTCCCAGTTGCATTTACTGTAGCTACACTGTATTTGTGTCAGATATTGAAATATTTTTTTCTCAGATATATGTATACTGTATATAAAGTATTCATTTTAAGACGTGTTTGTTGCAAAACTCAAGTTATAGCTGTTGAAATTCCTTTTGCAAACATATGTACTCTTTCTAAGAAATGTCTATTGTGCAGCTCAAGTTAAATTGAAATATTTTTTTCACAAACATTAGATGTACTCTTAGTAGATGTACTCTTAGAAATATTTATTGCAAAGCCCAAGTTATATTTGATCCCTCCCCTCTACATGCAGCACTGGCAGCAACAACAGCAGACTGCAGTTACCCTCCAGGGCGCTACACTGCCCAGCCCAAGAACGACTCACATCTTTCAAGACTATGGAAACCAAGGCCATCACTCAGGACAACAACTCACAGCCAACGCACAGCAACAGACCAGCAAGGAACACATCCCGGGATTCACTCCAATGGAACACAAAATTATTCATGAAGTTAAGTTGAAAATGGACTCTGCAGCTCCCAAGCAGCAAGAGATTGAGGCACATGCAGGCGATGCCCTACACCTAATGAGGCCACTAATTGATCCAATCACAGGCCAGGAGATGGAGGCAACTCAAACACAGGCTAGTGTATAATTATGTTTGCCTCTTGTTCTAAAACTTAATTGTGGCAAAACCCTGAAGGTGAAAACTAGCTAGAGCTACTGGTGGTTTATGTCTGAGTGAAATTGTTGTTTTTCACTGTCTGAGCCTGTTGTATACTGAGACATTGTCATTATATTAAGTGCTAAATGTCAGATGATACATTTATGATAAGCACAGTATTCTGTAATACAAGTAATAAATCCAGGACAATGTACTATTGAAAAAATCTGAATGCATTTTATATTCCTAAATTAATTAGTTATTGTATATCTGGGATGGAGTTCTCAACACAGTAGTAGAGGTACTCAGATGTGCAGCTGAGTGGAGCAATTTTGTAGTTCAATTGTTCGTCTTTTTTTTTATTATTTCTTTTTTTAAATATAACCAAAAATAAAGAGATGAGGTGACAGTTTCATTACCAATAATTAACATTTCCAAAAGTATAGGCTAGGTATCCTTACAACGGTTAGTAATAAAAGAAAATTAAAGTTGATTCTCATCACATCGACCAAGATTTCTTTGGTAAATGGTTTCTTAAATATCCACATTTGCTCTTCATAATAACGTGATGTAAAGCTCTATTACTGAATTCTCTTGTGGAGCCGTTGAACTGATTGACGGGAAAGTTGGCATATGTGATCGATGGGGAGGGGGGTGACTCAGGTTTGTGTAACGAAGATTGTTCTTTAAAAATATGGCAGCCAGGGCCTGGATTATCAAAGGTTTGTACTTAAGTTTTTCCAGATAGTTGGAAATATATCCCCAGAATGTATCTAATCTGTTCACTTATGATACAACACAAAAATTACCTCCAAATGAGTATATATATATATATATATATATATATATTATTAGAGAGAGAGAGTTGGCACTGAGACTCTACTGTAACTAGATGCGTTCTCTTATTCCCAGCTAGAGGAAAGAAATTTAGCTGACAAATCTTTGAAAATGTGGACCCATGGATCCATTGAAATTGAGCATTTTTTGTACCTCAATTAATTGATGAATTTTAGAGGCAAAATGTAACATACACAAGTTTTCTGGCATGGCGGCCTTAATTATTATATTCATGAATGTATCCCGAGTTTCCCTCACATGAGAAAACAGATTCCTCTATATGAGCAATCTGATTCCTCCAGAGGGACCATGTGTTCTCTTATTTTGCTTGTTTACATTTAGTAAAATTTGCTTCTTTTTTTACCTCTGACACCACAGCTTTGCTCTCACCATCCTTTTCATATTACTGTACCGTCTCTTTCTTTTTTACCATCCTCTGTTTACTGTTTTCTGTCTTACGTACATTCTGTTTTATTATTATCTTTTTTCATTTTGTAATGCCCTCGATCTCTTCCATATTGTCTTACCTGGGTATTTTATTTTACCTTCACTTATATTAACCACCTAATTTATATCTGCATACAGTATTTTATATACTGTATGTATATTTTGTATCACCTTTTTCTATCTGGTCACATATCTAAGGCAAACTAACTTACACTAACATAACAATTTTGCTTATGTTAATTTTGCATGTTCATCTTTCCAGGCCCAGACATTCATTTACAATATTGTCCCACAACCACTTTGACCTAAACACCAAAAGTTTTGTAGAGCAACAAGGCCAATATGAGCACAACATCATGGCTACAGAGACCATATCCAAGAAGAAAAACAACTAAGTGCATTGCTAATGCATTTGATCCAAATTAAAAGCCTTAATTGTACACTTTTCTTGGCACACCATTCTACTATACTGGACCTGATGATATTATTATATGGTAGCTAATTGAATATGTACACTTGGGTGTTTTGTTTAAGATGAACACTCTTTTTATAAAATATTGGATGATAAAAACTTGCATTACAGTAGCCAAGGTGAAGGCCACTATGGCTGCTGGTGGCCAGGAACACCAGTACTGTACTGTACTGTACTGCATTGGCTGCTGTGAATAATACTCAGATGTATTGTTCTTCACATGACAAATTAGCTCACCACTACAGTACTTATAATGCAGTGATCATTTTGATGTTATTTAGTGTCATCCACACTTGAATATTCCTCACTCTCGATCCTTTACTACACTCTTTATTTATTGATTTTTTTTATTCATATAAGCCTCATCCTGCTATGATGTTGGGTGGCTGGACAGATGCTGATCTCCTGATGCTTAGCATTCAGCAGCTAGTGGGTTAACTCAGCCCCTAAAAGCAAGATGACAGTCCACCAAAGGGTTGTCCCACCATCGGCAAGCGCACCTAATACTGTACTCATATATTGCTGTGCACGAGGGCTAGTGTACTATACAAGGAGGGAACCCAATCTTTCACTCTGATTGGGAGTCGAGCCTGTGACTGTGTCTAGTGATAATTTCTCGGTCTTTCATTACTTTTTGTGTTAAACAACCAAACTGTGTTTTCAGTACTGGAAGTTTATGCTTAAAGGAAGTCTATACATGACCTCTCATAATTTATTATTAGGTAAATAAGCAGTTGGTATTAAAACATTGAATTATAATTGATATATGCTATTGCATGCTTAGTTAAATTTTTAGTATTAACTTGTTTAAATTATCTTTGTAGGAAGCTGGTGATGCCCTGTATAACTTCACAGGAAACTTCTCTGGGGCTTCAGCATCAGCACAGGTAACTTAGTACTGTACAGTAGCTGGTGGCACAGCCCGTGACTTGTGTACTTTCTACAGAAACAAGTGGTCAGCACAACATGATAGTGTTTATAACTTTTAATAGTGTTCAACATTACAAAATACTGTAGTATTTAACTCTAAAATAGGGTTTAACACTTAGATAGTATTAAACATACTTTAATAGTTTTAGCTTACCAGAATAGTGTTTACCAAACTCTGTAGAAAAAATATGCTGCCAAACTGAGCCCTCAAGACCTGAGATTTACTGTACTGTATCTGTATAAAAGAAGAAAACATTACAAACTTCAGGATTTACCACATACTGTATCAGTAAGTTCCAGTTGTCAGAGTGTGTTGTGAAGCAGTTTTGTTACAGTACTGCAAAACTGTATCATCATCATACAGTATTTGTCAGTGGTAATAGCGAACCACTTCTCTTTTAACGCCACTTGTTTAAATGCTTGTTCTCCAAAATTTCCACCTAAAATTTCATCAGTTCTTCATATTTTATCACAGAATCTGGTTCCTTGTGACTTAAAAGACTACTTTTAGCACTCCCGTGAACTCATTGTTTCTTCATTAGGAAAACTACAGTTATATTTTATATATACAGTACTGTACTGTATACTGTACTGTGCTGTATAAAAAAAAATTGCTGGAAAAATCTGACAAGTCATCGTAAGATCAGCTCAGAACAACATCCCCTTCCCGCAGACTAAAGAAATTGAAAGCCAGATGATTTGCATTGATTGAGGTCATGACAGGAAAAACATTTTGTGGTAGGGAGTTACACACGGTGCTGACCTAGGGTTTAAATGAATTTTGGTAAATAGAGATTCTTCAGAATGGAATTTTAACAGTTTTATTATAATATGCTTTGATATTCAAATATTGCGTTGTAATCATACGGGAGATATATATGAAACACTGTACAGTACAAAAATATATTGGACCTGTGTCTACTTCCAGGGTTACTTAGATCAACTATGCACTTCAAATTCATTCTTTGCAGGGTCAAGCCACGCCAACACCTGCTCTGAAGGAAGCAATGGAATGTCATTACGGTGACTGCAAGTGTATCAAACAAGAAGGCCAGAACGATGAGTCAAATAACCCCCCTAAACCCTGCTCTGGGAAACATTGTAACTGTACCTGTAAAACCCATAAGATTGTCATTGCCCACAAAAAAGACAATGTTGGCAAGATCCACAAATGTCCACATTGTGATTTCACCAGCAAGCGTTCGGACAATGTTCGGCGGCACATGTTGCGGCACACGGGCGAGCGACCCCATAAGTGTCCGCACTGCGATTTTAGTGCAAAGCGACCTCATTCACTGAAAAAACACATCGAAAATGTTCATAACAAAGATCTCAGAACAGATGGAATTGTCAGATAAAAGGTACAACTTTTTAAAGTAAAAAATCACAAAGAATATCTGTATGATGTAGACTGTGAATAATGGAGATTTTTGGGGATGGTGAAGGAAGGATTATTGGATTTTGTACAGAATGAGGACAGATCATTAAATCACACAAGTAATAATAATGACAAGGATAAAGTTTTCACCTTATAAAACAAATAGAGAATCTTCGAGTCACACATCGTGTGGTACTGTACAGGCACTTCCTTGTAAACGAAAGATTAGATTTATTTGTATGATACTAAAGGAGGTACCTGATGATTTACCATGGGTTAAATTAGAATGTTTTGCTTTTTAAATACCAGAAAAAAGTCTATTTTATCCCCCCCAAAAATAAAAAGATCTTAAGATCTCCCCAGGATGACAGGAGTGCTGGGGGAGGAAACTCTTTAGCTAAATGAGGAAAAATCTTCAAACATAATCTGAATACAGTACTGTAGTACAGGTCGAAGATTATGATCAAATTGCACATTGGTAGCATCAACTTGTCTGAAGAATTTGAAGACAAATACTGTATAGGGTTAATAATACCACTGGGAAAAGGTTATAGAAAGATATGGTTAAAAAAGTGTGATTGGTCTGATTTCTTTAGCTCTTATGTTGCTCCAGATTATGTTTTTATTTAGATATATTTTTTTTAAACGAAGTAGGTTAAAAAAATACGTCTTCTCCTCATTCAACATAGTGCATAGGTTTTGAAAATTTATATAATTGCTTTTTTTTAATTCTATTTATTTGTATTAGTTTAGTAAAGAAATGTAGACGGTTGAAAGTTATTCTTCACTATATTTTTGTTCTAAATTTCTCCAAGTGATTGCAAAAAATGTTCAGCACTGCCTGGCTAAATCAGTAGCCTCAACCCTCACACTGAAGGAGGCCATCAGTTAGCTGCTGACATTTTGAACCGGAAAATGTGGGTGCAGGAGGCAGCCATCTGCACACTTTGGCTTGGGTTTAGTGAATGTGTGCAGACCTGGATGCTAAATAAGTCCCTTCATATTAGAAGGGGCCTATTAAAGTACAAAAGGGTGATCCCTGTGCACCAATGAGAACCAGTGACTGGGGTTTATGTTGAGTTTATTTGTTTAGGTTTTTAGGAACAAACAGGAGAAAAGCTGTGGGGGACAACTTAAGTGTAAATTTTAATAGAATCTCCAAATTACAATGTAAGTGAAATCCAAGCTGACCAGAATTTAGGTTTATTCAGAATCCTGTTTTTTATTTATTTATTTATTTTTTTTCTTAAGGGATGTAATAATTTATTCAGATGTTACTGTGTGTCTTTATCTTAGTGTAAGCTAGAGGCTGTCTATTGTCTGCCACAAATAACTGATTATCTAAGAAAGGGAAGGAAAGCTAGAAGGAGGGAAGCTATTACAGTTGTAAGTTAACAAGTGATCCCAGGTCTACATCTCTCCAGGTACTGTATTATTATTATTATGCAATAATGCATATGTTACTGACAAACTGAGGAGCAGCGTATCCAGCAGGACTTGACAGTCTTCCATTATGTCACCATTGTTGGACATTATGTCTCTCTGTGGTAATGAGAACTTTATAAACCTAGCAGCCAAGAATTATTCGTAATAATTTGTCTTTTATGTGTACAGAAACTCCAATATATATCACTGAGGTTGAACATGAGAATGTTGTTTCCACTGACATCATTACTAAGGCCATCATCAGGACCCAGCATCCAAGATGTGGGAACCCTACAATAATCACCCTGTCTGTGTATCAACAATTTCATGTTTGCTCTATAACTTTGAATCCAATAAAGATATTGCATTGGAACTTGGTATGCTTTTATACAATCACCTAAAGATGATGCATACAAAATTTATGAGAGTTTGATCACTGCCAAAGTCAGCAGTTGGTGGGCCTTTGTTATGATGTCACTTTTATAACCTTATTAGTTGCTTGGGCAACTTATTGTCACCGAGTCAATAGATTGATACTTCTCACAACCGAGACACATGACTTGAACTCATCTGAATATCGATTTACTCTCTCCTGTCATATCTACAGTATTGCCTTTGCACCAATATACTGTATTGTATTTTCTTGATGGTGAAGTACCATTTCAGAGTCCACTGTTTTTTTTCCAGTCATTGAAGTGAGCTGTATAGACATCACCAGACTAGTACTATGTTGGAAGTCAGGTGCCTTCCCACAGAATTTTAGGGTATTTGACTTGCAATTTGATTTGACTGTTGCCATACAATCCTCAGTATTAGAATAATGATAGGTGCATTTTTAATGTGTTGCAGAAGTGTTTATTTTTGCATTAAAACAAGTTCATTGCTTGAGTTTTCTTGCAGTTTAACTTATATTTAGAGATTTGTATATCTCTTCTTTTTCCTGAGCTCATGATTTAGGATTTTCTGTGAAGAATATGACTACAGTATTTATTTCAGATGAATTAAGCTAAGTAAGACTGGATGGCCCCAGGTTGTGAGTAGGTGGTCCACACTCTTGGTATCCCATTTGGTTGATAATTATTTGCTTCATTGCACACATTGTGTGCTAAAAGATCAGTCTTTCAGAGAAATTTTTTATTGTTATAGTACACAATAAAGACATCTTAAAGGTAACAAAAATGTTATTTTGAAAATTCTTTAATAGTTTCAGGAAAGTCATAGCAATTTTTGAAAGTGTGACCCATTCATTTGTAGGCAAATTTGGTTGTGTCTGCACAACTTTTGAAATACCTGCAGCAACTCTTCAGCCTGGATGTCATGGGTAGCCTCAGAAATGTTAGCCTTCAGTTCTATTGTTTGGGAATTGTTTACATTGACAATGTTTTTGAGCTGTCCTCCACAGATAAAAGTCTGAAGAGGCTGAGTTGGGAGAATGAGGTAGTTATGAACCACAAGTAATGATGTGGTCTTCAAACATTGTATTGGCTGCTCGTATGTGTTGTGTACAGGCACACTCGTTGAACCCTCCATCATGGTTCGCTTCAGTAAGTTTATTGAAAAATTACTGGAGAATCTCATTAATGTACTGTTT
Organism: Homarus gammarus; assembly: GCA_958450375.1. Lineage (NCBI taxonomy): Eukaryota > Metazoa > Arthropoda > Malacostraca > Decapoda > Nephropidae > Homarus > Homarus gammarus. The sequence goes on from CAUDMG010004108.1 coordinate 822,835, forward strand.
GAAGTTCACAGTATTGTCAAAAAATATTATCAGATAACATGTCTTGTGGAAAGGGCATACATACACCAATTTTCTGATCATGCAATAGTCCATCTAAGATTACAGTACTTGGAAATTCTCCATAACCTGTATCCTCATGTTCTGTCAGTGCATGTAGTCAGACATGTTGAACTGTACATTTATCTTGATAAAGAAGGTTCAGTATAAAACTTGATCCCTTTTTATACCGTGAAATTTTGGAACAAGGAGTTCACCGGCTGATCTTTGTCTCGGAGAATAAGTTCATGAACAACATGCACACTGTGGGGAACAAACTTCATTTACTTCTGTACAGCTCTTCATGAAGGGGTTAGTGAGACAACTACTTTTTGCAACAAGCATCTGAGCAGTTATCTTGGGCACTTTGCGAGGAAATGTTAATATCCTGCAGTACCACATGTCACAGCGTTTGGCCGACGACTTTGAGACTTGTCAGCATCGCTACATATTTCTCAAAACTTTTCAATTACGTACAGTAATGTTTTTACAGTTTTGATGAGGTCTCAGTTAGAAACTCAAATATGACTGAAAAATATAAACTGATCTTTGGATTAGTTCCAGTCATGTGTTGCTTCTGGGAACCCTGGAGCTTCAACATCTAATACAGATAAGGTTATAAAAGGGAATTTCAGTATCAATTGCTCATTTAGTTTATCAAGAGTATAGTAGCTCATGAAAATTTTATTTGAACACAACAGTGTCATGGATAGACTTTTAAACTAATATATTTACACGAAAGTTCTTATGGATACCTGCAAATCCTCATATAATGTTATAAAGTCTTAATCATGTTTTTATATAGAATGATCAGTTTCATGAGGTAGAAAGTGAAAGGGGGAACAAAGATTACTGTATTCATTACATTTTGTATATTTGATAGAAACTTTTGTTGAATTTCTAGAGTACATTTACGTTAAATTAAGAAGACCTGCACAAGTGTGAAGGGGTCACCAAGTTTAAAATGAATGTCTGTGTTCTATATTGTTTTTAGACTATTGTTAGAACTTATTGTACATTTCTTTTGTTATGCAAATCAAATGTGACTACTCATAAAACATTGTGTATACGTCCTCATTCTATCTTCGTCATTCTCTCCAGATGTCAAATTATAGTTTAACTCCTGAACTCAAAATTTATGACTCCTTCAGTAACCTACATAAAACTTGCCATATGTTTCTTTACTGTATATAACAGTGACAAACAAATTTCATGGATATAGCTTTTATATATCAATTCAAGTTTCATGTGGTCCCAAAGTAATTGAAACAAGTCTGACCAACAAATTGGTCATGGACTGCATGGTGTTAGTTGCATGGGCCAGAAGAAAACCATAAGAGCATAGGAGGTCGGGAGCTCTGTGCATGCGAGTGCCCAGTTTTACCCAACAGTACTGCATGAACCAGGAGCTACTGTACTAGGCAGAAAGAAGCAGGGAAAAACCTCATTCAGAGAAATCTCAGGGGCAGATCCAGGGGGAGGGGGGGGGTGTCTGGACTCCCCTTTTCACCAAAAAATTCCAGTACTTTTTCTTAAATGCAGTATTGTACTCGGGCATTTTTGTATAGTAAAATGTAATTACTATTGACTTCAGAATATCTCTATTATCCAGTGCACATGGCTTCAAAATGGCCTCAAAATGACCATGATAATGGTCAGATTAAAATAAATAAAAAATCTGGGGCTTACAGATTCCCCCCCCCCCCCCAAAAAAAAATCTGGGAGCTTACAGCCCCCCTACCCCCCCCCCCCCCAAAAAAAAACTGCGTGGGCTTGCTGTGCTTTCCACGTTCCCCCAACCCTTAACGTCTTGGACCCCTCCCTTTGATATTCCTGGATCCACCCCTGAACCTTTATCTGTAAGTCACTCAGGACAGGTGATCAGGGGGCTGAATGTTCAACCAAAAATCTACCACAGTTTGTTATTGAAAACAAATACTGTACAACCTTTCACTGAATTTGCTTATTTTTAGGACTACAGTGTATAAAATACTAGTAAGTAGGGATATTTTGGGGACTCCTTTCAGAAAACTTGGTCTCCAAGTTAGTCTATGTATTTTTTGCTGAAAAACAGTACAGTATGGTTATACTGCACACACTTGTAGAGAAGTAATGATGATGGTCAATGAATTTACAACATTTATACAGCATCAGCACTATAATTTACAACATTTATACAGCATCAGTGCTATAATTTACAACATTTATACAGCATCAGCACTATAATTTACAACATTTATACAGCATCAGTGCTATAATTCACAACATTTATACAGCATCAGTGCTGTAATTTACAACATTTATACAGCATCAGTGCTATAATTTACAACATTTATACAGCATCAGTGCTATAATTTACAACATTTATACAGCATCAGTGCTACAATTTACAACATTTATACAGCATCAGTGCTATAATTTACAACATTTATACAGCATCAGTGCTATAATTTACAACATTTATACAGCATCAGCACTATAATTTACAACATTTATACAGCATCAGTGCTATAATTTACAACATTTATACAGCATCAGTGCTATAATTTACAACATTTATACAGCATCAGTGCTATAATTTACAACATTTATACAGCATCAGTGCTGTAATTCACAACATTTATACGGCATCAGTGCTGTAATTCACAACATTTATACAGCATCAGCACTATAATTTACAACATTTATACAGCATCAGTGCTGTAATTCACAACATTTATATGGCATCAGTGCTGTAATTCACAACATTTATACGGCATCAGTGCTGTAATTCACAACATTTATACAGCATCAGTGCTGTAATTCACAACATTTATACAGCATCAGCACTATAATTCACAACATTTATACAGCATCAGTGCTATAATTTACAACATTTGTACAGCATTAGTGCTGTAATTTACAACATTTATACAGCATCAGTGCTGTAATTCACAACATTTATACAGCATCAGTGCTATAATTCACAACATTTATACAGTATCAGTGCTATAATTCACAACATTTATACAGCATCAGTGCTATAATTCACAACATTTATACGGTATCAGTGCTATATCTGTAATTGAAATTTCACCAAATATTATTTTGTTCACATTCTCAAAACATTGCCTGAAATTGCTGGCTAAACCTCACTTACGTTGAAGTCCAGTACCTGTACATTTGAATGCACATTACTGTACTGGATGTCATTTTATGGTTACTAATTGGTATACACTTAATGCCCTTTCCTGCTTGTGCCATTCACACACTACAGTATATTATCCAACAGTGTAAAACTTATGTTTATCTTGCACTGTTGTTTGCTCAGTTTCAAAATATATTTTGTTTGAAGGTTTACTCAATAATTTTCTCATTGTGCCTTTGGACATCATTTGCCAAATACTTCCATTTTTTTTTCTTCTGGGTACTACTTTATATGATGCACTCCAGCATGTCAAGTCCTTTAAACTATATTTTTACTCTTGACTCTTGGTGTACCTGCCTCAAGAGCACTAATGCCATCATCATATTATAACATATTGTTTGCCATACATATCATTATAAAACAGTGTGGTTGTGGACAAGACTGATGTGAAAGCATCATAGACCTTGGGTCTGGACAGGGATATATAGTCTTTTTCAGCTGATGGCCAATTGATAAATCTTAATGCGTGTTGGTGGCAGAACCTGGTCACAACTGTATGCAAGATACAGAGATAGTTCTGTTACATACCATTTGGCAGGTCTCAGAAAACAAACTGATACCACATCCAGCCCTCAGGCCATTGATTGTACCGTACGTTAAGATTAGAGAGTGTATCTTTTAAAGAGACTACTCAATACAGTATTTAATATCATCCTCATCATTGGTGTTGTGCCTGGGTAGGTCCATCACTAAGATCCTTCTCCATAGCACTGTGTCCTTAGGCTTCCTCTTAAGTTCACCATATGTTTTCTGTTTTAGAGAACATCAGGGCATGCTAATTTTCTTTGTCTCAAGATATCCTGGGAGAGTTATCTTAAACTTTTCATAAGTTTTGGATTTCTTTTTATTTGGCTCAAAATGCCCATGTGATGCTCATGACCAAATGTTGTTAGACATTTCAGAATGAGTTTGATGTCAGGCAGTTTTCAGCCTTTGAAACTTGTCAAATATCATATTGTGAATTATTAGAATTTCTAACAGATACATTTTAAAAACTGTACGAGCTAAAAGTGTTTGAAGAACATTGTACATGGATTAGTTTTATTGCATGCAGATCTCCAAGGTTGTGTTTGACAACTTTTGCATACATGGACCCATTCATGTTCAGGTAACCAGTCTGTGGTTTAATAACGAGGGTACCTGGACTCTTGATATGCAAGAGTGGGACTAAATTGCAGTAATGAAATACATGTACTGTATAGTTTTTCCCAGGACAACACCTGGTCCAAAGAAGGGTGGAGCCTGGGAGGAGTCAGTTGTCACTGGCTGTGAGCTGAGAGTCTTCTGTGCAACACTAACATGCATTCACTCCTTGATTAACACAGGTCAGTTAGCAGACATATAACAATCAACCTTCTATTTTCACTTTATAAACAAGTGTAAGTTGGGGAACTCAAAACCCTCCTCCTACTCTTGGGGATGCTGAGGTGTGCAGAAACTAGGGGTTGATCATGGTGTCTATTTTCTAACCAGAAAATGAAGTTGCAGAGGACAGCAAAGACTTTCAGCCAGAATGACATTTGATTCCTCCTAGATCCCAAGTTTTAAAGGGGAAATGGCTGTACTGTATAGGGAAAGATTTTATATATACTGTACAGTAATAGTTCCAGTCATTCATATTGGGTGTCTGGGAGCCATAGACGTTTAGAGTATGAGTGAGTTACCCGATCTATACTTGGTCATAAAATTGGATTTCAGGATAAATTTCTCATTTTGAAGTTAATGAAGAATCCAAATTTCATTGTTTTTGGTGGGAATATTTGAGCAGTCTGAGAAAGGAATACAGATGGATGTTTCTTACACGCAGATTTTGACCAAAAACTGTACTTACTGTTGGCATGGTCGCTTGTATCTTCACTAACTTGACCCCAATCAGATAGTTCTGAAAGAATCAGTGTAGTTATATTCTTTGACTCCTTTTTTTCCATTACATACATTTGATAATGCCATTTGGTTTGTTCAGGACATATTGAATATACCTGTACTTCTAAAAGTGGAACTAAAGATATGTGTTGGAGTTTATAAGTTTAGTATTGTAAACATATTTTTATAAATAGATGCTTAGTAAACTTCTTCATAATGGAAGAATAGCTATAGATTATGTAGTAAGATTTTTGTTTAACACATGAGCCATTGATCCCTATGATCGTATACTGTGCTGTACAGCCTGTAATGGTATGTGATGAGAAGGAAGGACCCGAAGATGGTTATTAGTGTCTGTACTGTGCAGCAATCTTGTCTTTACTGTGTAAAGTGTATTATTGCTGGATATGTAACACTGGAAATAGATTCAGTTGCAGCTATTGCTAACTGGAAATATATTCAGTTGCAGCTATTGCTAACTGGAAATATATTCAGTTGCAACTATTGCTAACTGGAAATATATTCAGTTGCAGCTATTGCTAACTGGAAATATATTCAGTTGCAGCTATTGCTAACTGGAAATATATTCAGTTGCAGCTATTGCTAACTGGAAATATATTCAGTTGCAGCTATTGCTAACTGGAAATAGATTCTGTTGCAAGTGTTGTTAATTGGAAATAGATTCCATTACAAGTATTTCCCACTGGATATAGAATCAGTTGCAAGTACAAGTATTGTTAACTGGAAATAGATTCAGATGCAACTATTGCCAACTGGAAATAGAATCAGTTGCAACTATTGCTAACTGGAAATAGATTCAGTTGCAAGCAATACTATTCTGTTACTATTAATTTTCTAAAATGGACTTTGTAAATGCAGAAGCATCATGATGACTCCCCATCATCATTTTGCACTGGATTATTATATTGTTTTTAATAGAGTGAAGAATATACAGCAGATTGACAAGTTTAGACATAATACGAGCTGCTGGATATTTTTAGGTTATTTTTTCTATAATAGAGCCTATTTGTAGAGTTTTTTTGTAAAGCCAACTATCCTTATCTTATATTTTATTATTGATTTTATACCCAGTTCATGTACATTGCATATCGCATTAGTCTTGTGACCATTGTAAATTTTGAATAAAGCTAATTATTATTACAGCTAACTAGTGCTATTAGTATCACCATGTTATGTAATACATAACTAATCCCAGTGCCCAGCTGGTTGGGTCCTGTAACACTTCCTTTATATACACGCTTGATACATATGTACATACCAGGTGTCTGCAATTCCTATTGTGTATTGTACTTTAGAGGCTTTCCAGTATTTTATATATATATATATATATATATATATATATATATATATATATATATATATATATATATATATATATATATATATATATATGCTGATAACCACAAGGAAAGAAGAAAACAACGAAGTTCCCAATCGCTTTCGTGTAATTCACATCTTCAGGGATGAGTACAGACTAAGGAGACATGAATTTGAGTAATGGTATGTACAAACTGGATAATTTTGTAATTAAAAAGATTTGTGACCAGGTGAGAAGGTTGGGTCAGCTTACTCTCTGACCTGACTACCGACTGCTGCAGTGCTTTTTGAAGATTAGTAGGGTCATTACCTAATACCTGACCATTGTGGGCTTAAGAACATAAGAAAATAAGGAGTCTGCAATAGGCCAGTTGGCCTGTGCATGGCAGCTCCTGTCGAGAGCTACTACCACTCTCTATCATCCATGAATCTATCTAGCCTCCTTTTGAAACTTTCCAGAGTTCCCGCACTTACTACAAAGTTGCTAAGCTTGTTCCACTCGTCCACCACCCTATTTGTGAACCAGTTTCTTCCTATCTTCCTCCTAAACCTAAACTTATCCAACTTGAATCCGTTGCTCCGATTCCTATCCTGCTCGTATATTATAAGAACTTTATCTATATCCCCTTTATTGATTCCTTTCTATCATATCTCCCCGCACTCTTCGTCTTTCTAGGGAATGCAAGTTAAGTTTCTTTAACCTATCCTGATATGGAAGGTTTCTAAGTCCCGGAATCATTTTTGTCATTCTTCTCTGCACCGACTCTAGTGAATTTATATCCATTCTATAATAGGGGCACCAGAACTGAACCGCATAATCGAGGTGCGGCCTGACTAGCGCAAGATATATTTGCAATAAGACCTCTGCACTCTTGTTACTTACACTTCTAGATATAAAACCCAATAGGGTACTCTGTTTGCCTTATTTCAAACATTAACGCACTGTTTTCTAGGCCGTAGGTCTGGGCTTACAAGTACCCCTAGGTCTCTTTCACAAGTCGACTTCTCTAGGTTGATGTTGTTAAGGCTGTATACATTATCAGTATTTGTTCTTCCAATATTAAGTACGCTGCACTTGTTGGTGTTGAATTTCATTTGCCATTTTTCAGACCACCCCTGCAGTTTATTTAGATCCTCCTGTAATGCATTTGCATCTTGCCCTGAATTAATCTGCCGCCCTATTTTGGTGTCATCCGCAAACTTGCTTATGTCACTGCTGATCCCAGTATCTAGATCGTTTATGTAGATTATGGACAAGAGTGGGCCTAGTACTGACCCCTGGGGAACCCCACTGGTTACACGGCCCCACTAAGATTTAACACCATCTGCGCTGACCCTCTGCGTTCTCTCGGTGAGCCATGATTTTATCCAATTTAAAACTTTCCCCTCGATACCATGAGCCTTAATTTTTCTCAGAAGCCTCTGATGCTTTGCTAAAGTCTAAGTAAATAACATCGTAATTTTCGTCATTATCTACTACCTCGAAGACTTTCCTAAAAAACGTCAGCAGATTTGTTAGACAAGATTTTTCCTTTGTAAACCCATGTTGAGAGTCGTAGATTAATTTGCTTTTCTCTAGATGCGATCGGATGCTATCTGCTATAATTGATTCAAAAAATTTCCCCACTACTGACGTCAAACTGATCGGCCGGTAATTTGACACTGATGCTCTGTCTCCCTTTTTGAATATGGGTACTACATTTGCCTGTTTCCGCAAGTCTGGCACAACTCCGGTGTCTAATGATTTTATAAATAAGTTTACGAGGGGTCCGCTAATCTGTTCCCTACACTCTTTCAAGACTCGAGGGAAAATTTCATCCGGCCCTGGGGATTTTGTTTTCTTTAGTTTATTTATCTTTTTAAGATCATCCTCTTTTCTGATAGTGATATTCTTTAATTTCTCTTCTTCCTTTCCCTTAAATATCAGTTCCACCTCTGGAATTTCATCGCAAATTTCTTCTGTGAAAACTGATAAGTAGCTGTTCAATGCTTTGCTTATCTGTTCACTGCCATTTATCACTTCTCCCCTCCCTGACTTTAAAGGCCCAACTTTGTCCTTGACCTTTGTCCTATATACCTGGAAAAATCCCTTGGGATTCGCCTTGGATTCTCTTGCTATTTTGATTTCATAGTCTCTCTTTGCTTTCCTTACATTTTTCTTAACATTCCTAGATAGTTCATTATACCTATTTCTGAGCTGCTCCTCCCCTCCCTTTAATTTCTTATATATTCCTTTCTTTATTCCTATGTCATGTTTAAGTTTTCTGGTCATCCACCTTGGCTCATTCTTATTTGACCTAATTTTTCTCACCCTCCTCTGTAGTATATATACAGTACCTTGTTTTGTACTCCTCCTTAGTCTGTACTCACCCCTGAAGATGTGAATTACAGCATATACCTGGATCACGTGCACCCACAGTGATTTACTTGCATATATATATATATATCTATATATATATATATATATATATATATATATATATATATATATATATATATGAGTGTCCTTTACGCCCTTAGGTCCCACGTTGGCCAACGCTTTCCTCTGTCACCACGAGAAGCTTTGGCTAACCGAATGTCCCGCCCAATTTAAGCCTTCGTTCTGTCGTCAGTATGTTGATGACACATTTTTTATTTTCATATCACTTGATCACGTCCCTATGTTCCTAAATTATTTAAATTCGAAACATGGCAACATAAAATTTACTTGTGTATTGGAAAAGGACAGTATTCTACCATTCCTTGATGTTAATATCCACCGTCTTCATAATACAGTAAAACCTCGATTAACCGACTTTCGGGTTAACCGACAATCCCGAACCCCTAATATTTTTTTCTTTTTTTTACGGGGATTAGCCCACCCGGGCACAGGTCACTGACCCACATTGGGGCCTTGGGGGCGATAATGTAATAATATTAATAATGATAATAATAATAATAATAATAATAAAGAACCATAAAGAAATGCAAAAATGAGAAAAAAAATCAAGAGTGAGAAACAATATACCTGTATGTATGTTGTGTTGTCAATAGTAAGAAAAACAATTGAGACCCAGCAATTGTGTGTAAATGAGGCAGAAAGTCAGATGAGCAACCTGGGACTTGGTCACAATTTTTGTGATGACATATGTTCTTTGACTTTTCCATTTTTTATTCACGGTTTCTGTGCTGGTTCATATTTATTTACTAAAGTGGTTAATGTTTTAAAGCAAATTCTATTGAAATATGAATGGCAAATGAATAGAGGGAACTAAATGGGGTAGGTTAGGGAAAGGTACTTTGAAAATGTATGTTTTATTTCCGTAGACTTTATGTACGATTAACCGACCTTTTGGATTATCCGTCGGCCCCTTCCCCCCCATATGTGATCGGTTAATCGAGGTTTTACTGTAGTTTCGAGACAGCCTTATACAGAAAACCAACATTCACTCGTTTGAGTTCAAAATTGTCATCTTTCATTTCTCTTAATTACAAACGAAATCTCGTGCATTCTCTTACCAACAGAGCCTTTAATAAATGTTCAAGCTATTTCCACTTGGACATAGAACTAAAATACATAAAAGAACTACTCTTTAACAATGGTTTCCTTAAGAGATTTACAGACACTTATATTGGCAAAACCATTACTAGGAATTTTAGTCCCACACAGCCTCAAATCCACAACGTTCCTAAATATTCTATCTATTTCACCATCTCGTACACAGGCCCACTCAGTTTCACCCTTAGAAACAAACTTAAGAAGCTTTTCAATGAATTCTACCCACAAATTTCTCTTAGACTAGTCTTCAATGCCCAGTTCAATTAAAAAAAATCTTTAAAATTAGACACCATACCCACACACCTGCAATCCTCAGGTGTGCTAGCTGTAGGGCAGTATATATATGTAAAACAAAAAGACATTGATAACTCGCATCCATGAGCACTTGGGCCGTTCCGTCCCAACAGGCCAGTTAGTCATACAACCACCACATTCAGCTATCCGTCACCTCGCCCATCAACATGACCACCCGTTTTCGCCGTTTGTTTTCTCAGTTGTTGGCAGGAGCGACTGTGAGACGGACATCATTATGGAAGCCTTGGATCAGTATAAAGTAAAGCCTTCCATTTGTGATATGGCTTCCTGTGAATTGTGTTGTTCACACAAGGCTCGTCTAAATTAAGGTAATACCCCTGTTGATTTTAGTTAGAACGTATGTCTCGTCATTTTTACGGGTAAATTTTGGTATACTGTTACGTTTTTATTGTATATCACCTGTCATTTTTTTTTTTTACTTTTTGTTGTCTAGGCTCTGATGATGGAAAATGATTTTCCGAAACGTTAGTGATTAAAGAAACCCAACTTAGTCAAGATGTTTGTGTTTTCCCTGGTTCTCCTCATCATTATGAAACTACGCTTTCCACGTAACAAGTCCATTGCTGAAGTTTTACTTACACTGATAAGTGATAACCACATAGAAAAAAGGTAACACAAAGTTCCCAGTCTCGTGTGTTTCACATCTAAAGGAGTGAGTAGAGACTGAGGAGGAGTTAGTATACTTTTACTTTTATCATCTTTGCCACTGATCGGCTCATAAGCCGCATGCGGTCGGTCACGTCTCTGCTACACATTGTTGGCAGATACTGGGCATGCACTGGCTCCTGAATATATCGGAACCTACTCCGGTGTTGGTCAATTCTGGCCTTGTTTAGCTCCAAGAGTTCACAATTATCACTCCAAAAAAATTTGCCCTCGCAGTTTTCTGGACTTGTGCCTTCCTCAACCTTGAGCTGTGACCCCTTGTGGGGCGGACGTCCGCCAGCTCCAGGTATGTACAGTCAACCAATGATGCATCGACTCCACCCTGGGTCTCGGGCTCGCAATTTTACCCGGCAATACTTGGTTAAGTAAGGTTGTATGTAAAGGTGATTGTGATTGGTGGATCTATTTTCGGCTTTATCATTGACATGTTAAACAAACGACAGGTATATTTTTTATAATAAACTATTCATCATTTTTCCAGGCCATTATAAGTTTTCAAATGTTCGTATATTTGCTTAAATAATTATGAAAATTTGATGTGAGAATCTTGTGGCAGCATGTGGTTGTAGTTGAGTTGCCAATTCATTATTTAAGCAAATATACGAACATTTGAAAACTTCTAATCTAAAAAAAATGATGAATAGTTTATTATTATAAACATTCTGCCCGTGGTTTGTTTAACATGTCAATGATAAGCCGAAAATAGATCCACATTCTTACCACTAATCTATTATCATATTCTAATAAGACGTCTAATTATAAGATCATTTTCATCTATTACATTACCGTCGCAAATGTATAATAACGGGGATAGCATATCTAAATTTTCTCTTTTCTTGCATTAATCTTCCGCCATTATTACCTCTCACACTGCGTGTCTCCTTCATTAATCATCACGCCCATACGTTCCCGTACACGTCACGCGACCAATCAAAAGCGGTTTTTGTAACCAATTAAAATGATTTGGGGTTTAATTCGCGGTATTTTTGGCCCAATGAAAATCGATTTTAATTTTGGGTCTCTCATATTTCAAACTTCAACTTCATTTCCGGCCATGGAATTCTGCGATGGGTGTCACTTCAATTATATGGAGCTGATTGAGAGTTTTGGGGAAAAAACGAAGAAACTAGAGCATTTTTTTCGATCGCATGGTGTTCTTCCAACCTCAGTAAAGTGTCTTAAGTGCAAGACTGAATGTAATTATTGCATGGAACAACACATGTGGTGTTGTGTAAGAATCTCAGAATCCAACGACGAACAAGAACCAGCCCAATAAGGTAAGAAATAGGTGATTCCATCATATGGTGAGAGTCAGTTAGGTTAGGTTTTGTTTTTGTTTTTCTAGTGTGTTTTGGTGTAGTTTTTATTTGCTTAGCCATTATTTTTAAAAAAAAAACGTTCCACGGAAAAAAATTTGATTAAAAAAAGCGGTCAATTTCCGACGGAAATGAAGATCATATTCTGTCTAAACACACACAAATACACTAGAAAAATATATTTTTGACTTTCTAACAGAGTGGGAGGTGGAAATGCAAATTTACTATTGCGAGTACGAGACCCAGTGCATCTTTGGTTGACTGTACATTCCAAGGTAGGAATCTACCTACCTTGGTACATTCGACCAAGTAGTGCCCCCTGAGATGTTCGTACACTTCGATTAGGTCGTCCCTCGTCCATCTGTAGTATAAGCTAGGTAGTTGCAGGCGCTACAATTTCTCTGGGTGACTGAGGTTCCGTAGAGCAGGCACCAGTTTGGTGGCCTTCCTTTAAACATTTTCAATCAATTGACAGTCTCTAGCGTACCTCGGGGACCAGACAGGGTGACAATACTCCAGATGAGAAAGCACCTCACTCTTGAAGATCGTGACGAGTGACAGACCATCCAGATTTAAAAACGACCTTCTTATAAGACCTACTAGTTTCGTAGGCCCGAGAACTTAAGTTCATTGTGAACACACACACAGGTCCTTTTCACATTCGGTCTCAATTAATGCAGTCTCTTCATCCTGTTGGGACATGTGATGTGTCTTCTTAGTATTGGTACGACCCAGGTGCATCCTTTTGCAATCGGTGATGCTGAATTTTAGCAGCCATTTCCTTGATGATTCTTGAAGTTCATAGAGATCTTTCTGCAGCTCTTCAGTCTTTTACGTTCTTAATTTTCCTAAATAACTTGGCATCGTCCTCAAACATTTGTATGGAGGAGTGATAGCTTCTGGCATGTCATTAATGAAACAGACCAACAACTATGGGCCCAATAGTGTACCCGCTAGTCACAGAGGCACATGAAGATTCTATACCATTTATCACCACGCACTGTTTGCGGTCATGCAGAAAGTCTCTGATCTACACTAGGACACTTCCCTGAATTCCGTACCATTTCAGTTTAATTCTCAGCCTTTCATGGGGTACACTGTCGAAAGCCTTTGCAAAATCAAGGTATATATTGTCAATATTTCTGTCTTGTTCTAGTACCTTGAGTAATTGTGTTAAGCAGGATCTTCCCGGCATGAAACAGTGTTGGCAGTCCTTTATAAGGTTGTTTCGTAGTAATGTTCCACCATGGCATCTCTTACGATGCTCTCTAGTACTTTACACACTATGCCGGTGAGGCTCACTGGTCTAGAATTATTCGTGGAGTGACTATCGCCCTTCTTGAATATAGGACTCGCATAACCATCTTCCAGTCGTCGGGGACCTTTTGCTCCTCCAGGCTCCGCAAGCTCGTTACACAGTTCTCTTAACACTGGGGTGTTCCATATTTGGGCTGGGATTCTTGTGAATCCTTAGCTTTGACAGTTTATTTCTTATAACTTCGTCCGAGAACACAATGTGGGTGAGCTCTGTCAACCCGCCTTTCCTCAAACACAGGAAGATTGTTCTTGTCCTCCCATGTGAACACCGGTGAAAAAAATTTGTTCAACGCCTCCGGCTTATCCTGGTCAGTCTGCTTAACGACCTATCATCTTCAACCTCAGGTCTGCTATGCCTACTAGCATTTATTATTTCGACCTTGCGTTGCGGTAAAAAATCTTTGAGTTTGACTAGACCTCACCAGCAATCTGCCTCTGGAACTCTTTTTCAGCCCTTCTACACTCTGGATTTGCTTGGTTCCTGGACCTGGCATACATCCTCCTGTCCCAACCCACATCTCAAAATCCCTAGTTTTCTTCTTAACTTTGCCGACCGCTGCATGGTTCATGTGTAGCAGTCTCCTTGTATTCCTGGAGGCACTGGGTTTGGTCTACAGTATATATTTATCTATTGGATGGTTTACTTTACTGGCTATGATATTCATTGTAGCATCTGCGTTCTTATTCCTGAGTAAGTCAGGCCAGTGTATACTCATCTCCTCCCTTAAACAATCGTAATTTTCTTTGTAATATTTTAACTTGGACCTGGTTTTGTCATGAACCAAGTAACAGTTAAATCTGAAGGACAACGTGATGTGGTGACTGGTGCCAACTGGGGCTAGGTGTTCCAGATTGGCCACAATACCCTCCTCGTTAGTTATGATGAGGTCCATAGGTTTGGGTGTTTGCTCCCCTTTGTAGTGAGTCAGATCTTGAACTTGTTGGAATAGAAAATTGACTCCGAATTTCTACGAAAACAGTGGTTGGATTATTAGGTAGTTTGGCATGGATTCATTTCTTCAGTCGATGTTGCTATAATTAATGTCCCCATGACAAGGTGGCTAGGGTTCTTCACCGTTACATTGTCAATTAATGTTCTTTAGTTTCTCTGGTTTAATACACTACAGTTCGGGGATCTGTAGGTACATCCAACAATGAGGAAGTCTCTTTCCTTCAGTTTAATTTTACACCACTTTGTTTCTTTGAAAACATCCTCTCCCCTCACCTGGCCTGCTCTAAGGTCTTGCTATGCATAGATAACCACACCCCTCTTGTAAGTTTATTGGGAAAGGTTCGTAAATAAATCATGTCCATCTATAATGAACTCAAATTCTTCCAGTTTGATTCTCCTGTTTTTGTACAACAGTTCTACAACAAACTCCGCTCTCTTGTCGAGGAACGTGTCACTAGTGTTGGGGTACTGTTGTGGGGTTTCGTGATGTTGGCTCACACTCAGTATGGGTTGGAGAAAGGAAACTCACAATGCGCTCTCTGTATACATATTGTATTGGATGTACAATGCAGCTTGGTGCTGGGAAGTGGCAGTGTGGTTACAAGCGTGGAGTAGAGAGAGCTGGTTCGGGAGCGTGCTCAGAGGAGGTGTTGCTTGCTGCGTGGCTGTAGGTAGAAGGGCAGGTCACGGCGAGGTGAGGTCTTATATAGTGGCGGTAGGCGTGGCTTGATAGTTGACCTCTGCTATGTTAAGCGGCTCTAGTAGCCGACCTTAGACCACGAGGCGTTGGCTGAGGAATTCGAAAAGGGGTCGGCTAGTCAGCGACAAACGGCAGTTGTAGTTGTAGGGGAAATTTCCACTACACTGGTATTGTGGAAAAAATTAAGAAAATATTGTTTTGTATACGGTATTTTAATGGGAGACAATTGTATGGCTCTGCGTTTTTAAAACTTTGGTATGAAAATTAGATTTTTTATCAGATGTATTTGGCGGTTTCGTACGATTCTGACCATTCCGTCCCACTAGCAATGATAGTTGCGGCCCATTCTACCCCACTTGTACTGATAGTCATCAATGACCTATACATTTGTCACCATGTTTATATCTTTTTAAGGAGCATTCACTCATCTGATCATTTCCTGGTATGTTAATTGTCATCCATCATGATACCTTTAGTTAAAGAGAAAGAGACTGTTGCACTAACATCCCCATCCTATCCCTTGTGCAGGTGTCGTTGGTTCAGAGTACTAGTTAGAATTTCAAAATCAGGATAGTATCTGAATTTCTTTTGAAGATTTTTTAAGGGGAGGAAAGGGGCACCCATCATGACTGCCTGTGGGGGGCCTACAGTATGTGCCATGGCACAATAGCTAGTCCAACTTTTTTTCTTCGATTGATAACACAATACTGTACAGTACTTTATACAATAGCATGGCATTATAGGTATATTAAAATAAATCTTATTAAATACCTTTTTTAACATAAAGTAATGAAAGTTATTCACCGTACTACCCCGACAGCAACCACTGGGTTTTTCACCACAACTTAACTTTGCGAGTGGCATGCTTGGTATACATGAACCCATTGTATATTTTTAACCACACTTATTATGGTCAATAGTTTACGTGGTGGTATCCGTAAATAATATTTACGGATATACACTGTAATCTCATAATGACCTCGCACTTAGGTGTACCAGGTTCTTCCGTCATCTCCACATCACGACAGTCTTGGCCAGCCAGGCTCGGCCATCAATCACCTTACCAATGACATTGTAATTCTCACGCAAGAAGAATTATTAAAGGTACCGGCTTACTGCACTTCAGTTGCAAAGTGAGGGCCTTCCCTCCCCTCCCCTCCTTGGGTCATTGAGTGACGATCAAAGTCACTCGGGTGCCTGTCAGGTCAGTAACCGACTGCTGTGAGGAACACTTAAGTATCAAAACTTTATACAAATGTCATATTTCTGCTATTGCTGATGCATCTATTAGAAATTACACTTTACTGAATAACCAGCCCTAAAAATCTCGACTGAAATAAAAAAAAACTTCCAACCCACGTCAACCAAAATTTGACCTTCAACTAATGGGAAGGAGGCCTGTGTCCTGTGTATGGGATCCCTCCATTGTTCTTAATAATTCTGTCAGGGCTATTTTGAAGCCTAGAATTTTTTGTGATTGCACAGCTTGAGCTGGAAGATTGTTCTGTACGTTTACCACCCACTGTGTGAAGAAGTGTTTCTTATGTTCCTTCTGCACGATAACTTGGCAAACTTGTAGTTATGTACCCTTGTGTTGATGGTGCAAGACATTTAATATTTTGTTTGCTTAACACCAAACGATTTTATTAAGCTCCGAGGGGGACCCGTACACAAGCGGGTTAAGAAATACTATCTTGCCTTAAAAGTTGAATCTAGGAAAAATGTGGATGGGCTAGATAAATATGGAAAATAAAAATCTTGTACAGTAACCCTTAAATAAATGCAACATTATATACAGTATATCAGAATACATCTGGGTTGTTTGATGGTAAACTTGTCCAAGATTCTGTGCATGAATCTGCATCAAAGCCAGCACATGTAATCACCTACCCTAATTTCCATCCCCTCTCCCCCCATAATCTGGTCAGTGGTGGTAACCCTTGTCATGCGAGGTCATAACTACTGACTGTGAAAGAGACCTAGGGGTACTTGTAAGCCCGGACCTACGGCCTAGAAAACAGTGCGTTAATGTTCGAAATAAGGCAAACAGAGTATTGGGTTTTATATCTAGAAGTGTAAGTAACAAGAGTGCAGAGGTCTTATTGCAACTATATCTTGCGCTAGTCAGGCCGCACCTCGATTATGCAGTTCAGTTCTGGTGCCCCTATTATAGAATGGATATAAATTCACTAGAGTCGGTGCAGCGAAGAATGACAAAGATGATTCCGGGACTTAGAAACCTTCCATATCAGGATAGGTTAAAGAAACTTAACTTGCATTCCCTAGAAAGACGAAGAGTGCGGGGAGATATGATAGAAGTATTTAAGTGGGTGAAAGGAATCAATAAAGGGGATATAGATAGTGTTCTTATAATATCCGAGCAGGATAGGACTCGGAGCAACGGATTCAAGTTGGATAAGTTTAGGTTTAGGAGGGAGATAGGAAGAAACTGGTTCACAAATAGGGTGGTGGACGAGTGGAACAAGCTTAGCAACTTTGTAGTAAGTGCGGGAACTCTGGAAAGTTTCAAAAGGAGGCTAGATAGATTCATGGATGATAGAGAGTGGTAGTAACTCTCGACAGGAGCTGCCATGCACAGGCCAACCGGCCTATTGCAGACTCCTTATGTTCTTATGACACTGACCAGAAGTGGGTGTTAATGTAGAGGTGAATTACCAGCTTCTCACATATGTCTCTAATCCAGTTTAAGTTTTATACAGTACCACTAACCAGGAATGTATGAGTTGGTCTTGGTACAAGTTAACATTTGACCGGACATGATTTAGTCAGATGAATCTCTTGCGAAAAGGGAGGGTTTGACTGAACCGCCCCGAACCCTTCTTTACTGTAGTGAGTTACATCTCCATAGAACCCACTCTTGCCAGAATGGTACTGCAAGCCTGACTTATGATTAGGTCAGCAAAGTGTGAATAGGTAAAGCAGAGGCTGAGAACTTTGTCTTAGTCAGCAGTAGCGACTCCAGGATTCTGAAAGTGGGGAGGCAAAGATGTGGTAGGAAGGTAGGATTGGAAGGCAAAGTTTGATTGTGGAAATGGGAAAGGAAACCAATGAGACATCATTAATGAAAAAAGATCCGTAAAAGTGTTTCCCAGTTTTTCACAGTTAATGTTGTAAGCTGTGAGACTGAACAAAAATTGGAATTTACTTTTCCACTCTAATACAGTACTGTATAGTATTTCCTAAACTAAGTTAACAAAATTATTCAAATTTAAACTAAAGTAACAAATATTAATAGCTTTGTGTTTGGCTACAACAAATCAGCTGAATCTGTCTTTTTTTTATTTCCAGCAAACTGGGTCCATGTCTCTGCTAAATCAGATCGTCATTGATCATTTAGCTTCATAGGTACTATGTCTTTGAATTCTTTATACAGTACTGTACATGGAAAAGTGCACTCTGCACTCGCACTGGATGGACAGGTTAGGTGCTTAATTTGTAAATCTTGTAAAATATAATCTGGTGAATATATAGCAGACTTACAAACTCTAATGGTGCCAATTTTCTTGAGCTGATTGTCTTCATACAAACTGCGTCAATTTTCAACTTCTATGTTGTCCATATCACACTTGGAATGCTCAGCAAACAGCTTCACCATTGAGATGTTGAGGAAGGTACCATATTTTTCGGCTTAAAAGACGCTTTTTTTTATGACAAAAATATACCTTGGAAATTACCATGCATCTTCCAGGATGCCAGTTGATAGCAGAGGTTTTCTTAGGGTCAACTGAAATCAGCCCCTTAGAAAAACTGTTACCTCATTACAGTACTTAACAATTACAAGTACTGTATTCTCTATATGTACAGTACTATAAAACTATTGATTTGACTAATATTGTTGATATATTGCAATAAAAAAACAAAACCTTGCTGCTGTGTGGTTTGTTTACTAATGGCAGTGGTGCGGCAGTGCCATCTAGTGAGGAATTGCTAAAGGTTGTCTGTTGGTCTCAAAGTGCAGGAATGTTTGTTTCTTTATGTGTAGGCTCTCATATTTGGACACCAGGTACCCATTTAGACTGTAAAAACCCCACAAAATTAAAATCTTCCAAATTTAAATAAAATTTCATCATCCAAGTAAAAACACACACACAACAACATTGGCTGTCCTTATGTCTTCAACTTTACCACCACTGGTGGGTAGAATGTTTTTTTTTTAATTTAGAAACATTAATTAAAATATATATGAACAGTAAATAAGTGTTGCTTTTATATTCTTATGTAGAGTCTTCCAAGATTTTTCCAGATAATTTTATATATTTTGGCATTTCCCAAGTTAACGGTATACTAATACATTCCGAGACCTGATCCATGACGAGTTATATGAAATGCCGAGTTATTGAGGGTTCACTGTACAGTACGTACTTGTATATTCTGTATCCTGTGAGGAAGGGTTTTGTAAAGTTTGAATCACTGATGTCTACTTCCTCACGACTTACATGTTGTTCAGTTAGTGTAAATGTACAGTAGCACAAGTCGTTGAGATAACAATACAGTGTTCAGATTCTGACGTTTTTGTTGTGAAAAGTTGACATACAGTATAGTCTGCATTTACGCGGTCAATTGAACCCGTGGAGGCCCGCGTAAAACAAGAAATGCGTAAATGAAATAACAGAACATACGGGATTAATTGAAATAGAGACTGGGCTGACCCACAAACTCCACTTTTTCCGACACAATATGTACCTTGTAGCAAAAATAACATCTTAATTTTATGATGGTATGCACACACAATTAATAATTAAGAGAAATATCAATAATATTAGGTTTTTTAACACTTACGTTAGTAGAAAAGCTGGGTCGGCACACGTGGATGGCGGTTGGTTCCGAGGCAGAGGGCAGATTAGTTGCCCTTTGGTGAATAACTTTCACGACTCGCAGAGGTTTGCAGGACCTCCCAGACAAACCCCTCAAAGTCCATATCCTCACTGTCACTGACTTGGGCTGGCTGTGGTTGTGGTGGGTTGCGGGCGAAGAAGTCCTTAATACTACGTTGACGACAAGCATTGATGTTGTCGAGATAGATCTGGATATACGGCTCCATAACTTTCGTCAGATGGTTATTAGACACTTCATACCAATGCTTGTCTGGGTCGTTGTCAAGGATGAGCTTAATTTTCTCCCCCAACTCGATGATTTCCTTCACACAATCATGGCTTGGTCCAGGTAATTCAAGGTTTTTCTTGGGTGGTAGGGGTCCCGCGGAAGCCATTGTGAGGGGAATAGCGGGCACAAGAGAGAACTGTATATGCGGACTGAGAACAATGAGACTGGCCCGACTAGGTCAGCGACTTCTACCCTCTGGTGGCAGGGCACGTAATGTTACGTTAGACCAATCACAGCTAGCGGCGGAGGGAATGCGTGGGTGGTAAAGATGCGTGGCCCAATCACAGTCCGATACGTCATATGATGTCAGCGATAACGTAAGAGCGGCCTAATGCGCACCACTCACCGCTCCGCTTCCCGCGTATGGTCAAGAATGAACCGCGTGGGTAAAAAATGGCGCGGCCGTCTGGACCTCTCCAGCCGCTCCCCGCGTAAATTACCAAATTTACCGCATAATTTAAGCATTTTCATTCTGGCAAGGCAACGTGTAAACAAAAACCACGTAAATCCAGACTATACTGTACTATAATATACCAGGCAATTCATTATACATCCCTTATATGCAAATTAACTAAATGAAATACTTTTAATGTGAGAGCCACCTTTTATTTTATAGGGGGTGAGGAACGGGAGGGATACGTTTAAAGGGAGGCCCCCAACTCCTCTTGCTCTCCCCTCCACCAGCATTGCCACTGTTGGTCAGGGTCCCAGCTTTTATAGGTCCAGAGTTGATGCAGGGAAATAGGTTAAGCTTCAGGTAAAACCCCAGCTTCTTATCTTGAGGATTTGCTTGATCAATCCTGAACCTTGGCAGCAAATTATAAGAGTTGTTCTAAACTAGTATCTGATTATAAAGCACTGTAGTCTATATTGTAAGCAATAAACAGTCCAAATTATATTCAAAGCTTCGATACCTTTCTAATTTCTTCATAAAAAATACTTTTAATTACTTTATAGTGTAATTTATTCCAAGGTATTTTATGATTTAATTCTGTGGAGGTGCAGGATTCTGTGCATTATGTACATTTTTATAATACAATGAACTGCAGAGGCGAGTTGTAAATTAAAAATCCTTATCCTGGGCGGGATTTATTGTACTTTAATTTGGTTCTCATACATGGTGAAGAATTCATGTCTTAATTTTCAAAACCAAACTAAAGGGTGAGAAAACATTCAAGTACTGTACTGTACTCTGTTTAATATGCATAATTCCTTATCTCATTTACTTAGACTCGAATTACAGTACAGTATATGTCAACATAACAAATTATACTTAGCATTAACTCAAACACAAAGTAATATCCTTACTGCCTGAAAGATATAAAGGAGATAGAGAGAAAAATCAATGTCTTTCCCCAAACTACACAGTCTTTACAAATTAGAAATATATGGTAATGCACACAATATATACTTTAGAGATACAATTATAAGAGCAAATTCAATAACTTTCTTGCAATGGATATAAACTTGAAACATTCAGTAAAATATTCTAATAGCTAGTAGTTTTATATAAAATCAAAGGTGTTTTAACTGTGTTCCAAGTAAAATAAAAAAACAAAAAAAAGTTTCAGAAGTCCTAAACTGAATGAGTGGCATATAGATATTCCATGACTTAATGGGTACAAGCTCCAGGCAGATTACCCGGTAGATGAATCCATTCTTCACTACAGTTCAAACCAAATCCATGGAATATATATAGCACTCCCAAAACTGCATTCTGCTGTACCACAAAGCCAGGCCATGGTAAACATACAGCCATATTGTACCAGTACTGTATTAACATATATGGTTTGGAACTTTGGTGTCCGCCATAAATTACCACTCGAGTAGAAAAGTTACTTTAGGTCATTCATACTCTGTGTCTGTCTGGCATCATCATATGGTCCCACTAGGCCTAGGGGCTGTTCCTTGATATAAATCTCATTATTGCCAGCATCCCCCAACAATTTCTTGAATACAAATTGGTTTTTGTTATCGTTTCAGAACAATGAAGCTACAAGCTTAGGTAAGAGCCCCATTATAGTGAATAAATACCTATACAGTACAGTACTGATAGCTCAGCTCATGGTAAAAAGAACAAGATAATTAATCATATACCAGTAATAAAATTGAAGAGAGATGATTTCCTTGGTAATAGTGAATTTGAGCCATTAATGTAAAAATAAGTGAGCGGTCAGTATGGCAACTCTGGTAGCATTAGGCTACTGTACGTTTCAAGTGAAAATGTTTGGGATTCTTGGAACTCGATTAACTTCCAAGAACAAGGCACTATCATGGTAAATATCAAATACATTATTTTATAAAAACAAATTGGTAACAATTATTTTATTCAAATTCTATATTATTTAAATTAGAAACTTTTAATGCACCTTTTGAGTACTGTAGCTAGTTACTATATATGTACAGTATATATTATGAAATCTGGGGGATATGAAAATCTGTGTCTACTACTTCTCATTATTTCTCTTCCACTTTTGTGCGAGGTGGATCAACAAGTGCAGAAACCTCAACTAGTAGGGAAAGGGGTGCAAGACAATTGTAGAAAGTAACAAGAAAGAACCAAGATTAGTTTGAATACTCTGCACATATTCTTATATCTGCAATACTGGTATTCAATGTGAATCCTGTACTATACCTTCAAAAGGGTTCATAATGTTAGCTGTGCATTAGAATGTTCAACTTTTGTCAGGATGCTTCATGTTATCATACAAATTGGGCCCAAGTCCATTGTTTTGCCTGTTATTTGCAGTCTCTCTTTCCAAGTCACTGTACTTATGACAATGATTCCCAGTTTAAGACAATGGTCATCTTACTTTACCAGGACCTGAAGCATATACTAGTTACCAAATCCTCTTGATTAATGTAATGTTTCCAATGGTGAGTGTTACTGCCACAGTAGGATAAGAGAAAGAGGGGGGGGGGGGGTGCTACCTCTCTCCGTTATGGGGTTCAGAATACACTCTCAGCCGTAGGGGGAACAAGTCTACCTTAGACCTGTAACACGTAAGTCCGTTTGCTGAACATTAGTATTATATTATGTTCGCACCCTGCTCTACACTAATGGATACCCCATGTAGCTGTTAACAATGTATCTGGCACTTTCCTGTGAAACTTGCAAGTGATTTAATCGACTCATATGTACATTAATTTTGTACTCTGCAGGTTTTGACCGAATAAAGAACAATTGCGTTCAACGTGATGGGTCTCATTATCCCACAATCGCCTGATTGACGGTTAAAGTGAGATTCTTTTAGATTTGACGACTCTGGGTCTAGCTAGTACTGTACTACCTGGGAAAGGGTGGGGACTCTGCCTCTGGGTCTTTCCTGGCATTTACTTCAAGGTTGGACTTGGGTCATGGAGATGGTACTAACCCAACATTGGTTTCTGATCCCAATATCTCCCCCTCAGTTTTCAGACAGGTGGATCAAATTTGTAGAGGCAGATGGTGCTTTGAAGGTTAAGGCTTGAACTTTATCTTTCTTGCAGGTATTGCAATGGGAAAAGTGGCTTATGGCATTAGGATGTGGAAATATGTTGAAAGGGATGACGTTCCCTTCCAAAAACCATGACAGTATTAGTAACGCATTTTGGTAGTCTATGGAGGGTTATTTCTGAGTACTGTCCAGTACAATAGATCAAACACATGGTGGATGGGGACCCAGTGATGTGCAACCCTATGTGCCTGGCTTCTAGATCCTTGACGGGGACAGGCAGAGATGACTGCTGGGAGTCTCTAGTAACAACTCTGCACATGGATGGCATAGATGGTTATTTATGCACTGGGATCTTGGCAGCAGTGCAATCCAGTCCTGTCTGTGTGACTGAGCAGCCTTTTTGAGGAGCCACTCTGCTCACCCGAAATGGGGAGGGGGCTAAACAAAGCCTGCCTAAATAACCAACCTGGCTAGTAAGGTCATTCTTATGTGGTCAAAAACACGATCATAATTACAGATCAAAACAAAAACAAACTATATAACCCCTTTTGGTCACTGCATGGAATGTCAGGACCCTTCTGGATACTGGCACAAATGAGCGTCCTGAAAGAAGAACCGCCTTTGTGGCAAAAGAACTGGCAAGGTATAACATCGACATAGCAGCCATTAGTAAATCCCGGCTCCCAGACAAGGGTCGACTCACAGGACGGCGGTCTGGCTATACCTCCTTCTGGAAGGGTAAGCCTGCTGCGGAAAGAAACCACATTCATGAAGTTGACTTTGCCCTCCGCCAATGCATCCTACACACGCTAACTGAAATGCGTTGAGATCAACGAGCACCTCATGACGCTCACAGTCCCACTGAATCACTCGTGTCATGCCTTTTCATCACTGACATGATCTTTGCTGCCCACCAGATACAGAAAAAGTGCAGAGAACACAAAGAACAGCATCGTGATATACATGGCCTTTATCAACCTAACCAAGGTCTTTGACTCGATCAACAGGGAAGTCCTCTGGCGGACCCTCAGCCGTTTTGGCTGCCCACCAAAATTCATCACCATTGAGAGACAACTCCACAACCGAAGGCAGGAACACAGGTGTTGGCAGCTTCCATTACTGAGTTTCAGTATGCAGATGACCTCACCCTTGTCAGGCACACTGAACACGTCCTACAGGAGATCCTGAACACCTACGCAAATGCGTATGCACACTTTGGCCCTGAGGTGAATGTATGTTAGACTCCTTCTCATTCAACCTGCCCCTGGTTCAGCCACACCCCCACCATCCATCCAGCTTAATGGTACTACCCTCTCTAATGTTACCCACTTTCAGTATCTCGGCTTCCACCTGTCCACCACCACGGACATCGATGAAGAGATTCAACATCCGATCAGATGTGCATCTCAAGCCTTTGGCAGACTATGTATCCGTGTCTTCAGCTGTAGGCAGTTGAAATTATCTACAAAGTTGCATGTATATCAAGCAGTAGTCCTCACCACCCTGCTATATGGCAGTGAGACATGGGTCACATACAGGAGGCACCTCAAGGCACTTTAAAACTTTCATCGAAGTAGTCTACGTTCCATCCTCCGAATTTGCCTGGAAGACAAGAGAACAAATGGCAGTATTCTCGCTGACACCAATTGTAGGAGCATCAAGGCTACCATTATCCATGAACAACTATGTTGGACTGGCCATGTTACCCACATTTACGACAGTAGACTGCCAAAAGGCTACAGTAGACTCGCAACTTACGCGGGGGTTTTTTCCTGGGACCCAGCGTAAAGCCAAAAAACTCGTAAAGTCAGAAAAACTCGCCTAAATTGCCCTTAAATCGATTTATATATATATATATATATATATATATATATATATATATACACATATATATATATATATATACACATATATATATACAATCAACACCTCAACCCGCCAGGATTCGAACCCACGGCCCACAAGCCTATGATTGTGACCGGGGATCGCTAACCGCTGGACCACCAGGATGCTAAAAGCAGTCCTAGACTTTGTTATATTTCACACAAAGCCTGTTCAACGAGCTTATGGCTAATGAAATATATATATATATATATATATATATATATATATATATATATATATATATATATATATATATATATATATACACACAATGGAACTCATAAATCACTACTGTAATGTAATATCAATAACTGTAACAAGTGCATAACAGCATTAATAGAACACAGACATACCTCTCGTACGTCTATGGGAAAGGGTCGCGGAAAGGGGACGTGATTGCTGCCCGTATCATCATTGGGTATGACTTTGCTTGGGAGATTGGTATCCCAGCATCCCCTGAGCAACGCTCTTGTGCATTATGCAGAAGACCCGACAGCCGCACCCTTATCCACTACCTCCTAAGATGTCCCCACACACAGCGCTTCCGTGATGCCTGCTGGACCACCATTCCATGACCCCCTGACGGAGACACGATGATCCTCCCCATACTGGCCAGATATTTTGTAAATAACATTGATTATGTGTTAAAGGAATATCCTTCCTTCCTTAGGCTTTAGTAAGCCCCTTTATAATATTTATACTGTATATACTTGTCACACTTGCCAGATGCTTCTGGTCTCATTGTACAGGGGTACCTAGTGACAGCACTAGGATCCCGCTTCCTCTATCAAGGAATAAACAATTGAAATTGAACACAAGACATTATGTAGGCAGACATGTGTTGTTTTGAGATTATTCATCCCCTTCCCATGTCACAGTGGAGGGATAGTCAAGCTCCAATAACGATGGAGGGGAGGATGTGGGCAGCTCAAGATCACTGCGAGAAGTTGAGGGCATTGGCTGATCTGCTGACGATGTTGATGCAGAGGTTTTCTTAAGAACATGTTGCTTCTTAAGCTGCTGGGGTAATCCACGTATAGTTGAAACCACGTAAGAAAAATACACATAAGTTGAGAGTCTACTGTACTTTACAGTCACCCAACAAATAGTAAAGGTAATGCTGGCAGGCAACTGAAAAGGTATAGTCTCAAGACAAACCTGAAAAGGTGCCAAATCGACCCCTTCACCTGGGAGATAATGCTGGAAAGACACTGCCGCCGCCCCTCCGGCACTAGATGTAGCCCTCCACACCTGCAACAACTATGGATGACCCTGCCGGTCCCGAATCGGCCTCTCTAGTCACCTTAGAGCAACAGCAAAGTAGTAGGCCTCTACATCCAAGGATAATGTCTGGCAAGAAAATTTTCTGGAATCTGTGTAGGAAAGAATCCAGGTTCATTCATTCTATTCCTATGAGGTAGAGATCTGCTAAAATTGTTTGAAGGACCCCTTGGTAAAAGTGATGGAGTTCCTCCAAGCGTAGCCCCAGACTTTGCAGTCATGGTTCATACCCTGAGAATAGCTGGTGGTAACATTTCTAACTGTGGGTCTTTATAGTTATACAAGAAAGTGTCTGGTGTCAGCCATTCCTTTCACTTGTTTTTTCTTGAGCTTTTGAACTTAAGTCATATTTGTAGATCAATTTCCTCAACGTTGACCTTCCAAAGCTGAAGGTTGAACCAAGGGGTGACCTGTTGATTCAACTTGAGAATCTGATGTACCCCTTGGCATTGATTTTATTCAAACCACCACCTTCTCTCAATATCAGATGCTCACTTAGATTTTTCCCTATATTGTTCAAAAGGGAAAAGCTTTACTCCCAATATCTGTGCTAGAGCCATAGTTTCAACTGGGGAGATAGATAAATGTTTAGACTAGTCTTGGCTGCTAATGTTAGTGTACACAATTATTCTTTTGCTTCCTTATGTAGGATGGCTGGCTGTAAATTACAGGTGTATTTCAAAATGGACCAGATACTATATGTGGCACTTCCTCACCAGAGATATCCATTGTTAAAATATCTACAAAAGAAGTTGAAGCAGACTTTAACTAGAAATATAGTATGTTAGGAAATTTAGCTACAAAGGTGTAGAGAGAGAGACAGTTGATTGGTGCCTGAAATATCACTTGTCACTATTCAACTGGGAAATCTATAAAATTCTTCATATCACCTCCCCAAATTTAAAGTGATAGAAATAAATTTCGTATTCCTAAATCCTTTAAATGGAGTAGACAAATATCAATACTCTGGGATTGTTCATTAGTAAGCAGCTTAAACCCATTTTTAACACAAACAGAAGATTACATACATGGGCAATATGTTTAATTCTCAGAATAACGATCCATTAGATGGTTGACCAATTACAATACTGTACTGTCTTAATTCCCAACACAATCTACAACTATCAGCACCATTCATATGTTGTACTAACTTTCTACACTATAAAAACAAAGTAAATAAAAAATTTGCATATACATATTAAAATCACAGACTGGAATTACAAATCCATCACAGATTCAACAGATTGCTAGTAACTGAATCAGAGGCTAACTATATACAGTATTCTATAATATAAAATGTTTAGTAATAGTGTAATGCCATACTGTACTTGCAATATGTGCTAATGCATATACAATACCTGTATATGTATGTGTAGGTAGGTGGAATACCACTGCTGACTTTACTTTGACTAACATACCAACTTCCTCCTGGGCCTGTAGTATGAGGTGAATCCCAGTAGGAAACAAACTATCAAATCACTGTGGTATACATCAACTGCCAACAAATATGAATATCATGCTAACATATTATTTATTAGTCAATAAAAGTGGCATGGTTGAAAAAATAACAAAATTGCAATTCCAACATCACAAACAAGTTACACAAGTGTTGTTTCAGTTACACCATGCAATGCTAACTCCTTTAGAACATTGTCTAGGTAGTTAGGATCAGGATATCCATGGCCATTGTAATTTGTCCGCTCAGTTTTGTGGTGGATCTCGTTCCAAGTGACAGCGTCCTGTATCCCCATTGTGACAGATGTGCCAATAGTAAACACGAGGCGTCGACGCCAAGCTTCCCTCAACAGTTTTAACACCTGAAACATTGCATTACAGTACTTATAAGTAGTGAAGCATTATGCAGTAGCTACACACAAAGTAATAATAAAAGTAAAGTGAGAAGAAAAATAATGATTGTTAATTCCTCACCAAATTTCACCATCAATGTAAGGGTTAATTGATTGCCAGTCAGGAGTTGGCTACAGCTATACAATATTTTAGAAATCCAGAGGCAAACCTTCTAAACGAGACAGTAAAGATAATGGTTGAGAAATAAATGAGAAACCGAGAAATAAATAATTCAGTATCAGATAAAACAGAAATGACAGATTAATGTGAAGATGAATGATGTTGATACCTTCAGTCTGTTTCACTCAGTTTCCCTACCTCTTGTACTGCCACTGAGCTTGTACCTATCCAAATATTACACTGGAAATAATGAATTTTCCAAATACCTTCTTGCCCTTCTCACTGTTGGGCAAATATGCAATGCGAGGAAAACCAACAGCATGGTAAGGTCGTCCTGGGCGAGGATGTTCTGGACCTTGTACTCCATTGTTAATGCTGTAGACCAAGGGAAGAAAAAAATTATGAGCAAATTTATACACACAAATTTATAATTAAAATACAAGCAGACCCAAACTTATGAGGGTTAATATCCTGAAAAAACATTTTGTAAATTGAAGCACATTTTCCCCATAAGACACCCATTATAAAACCTGCAATAAGCTCATAAAGAGAGTCACAAATCATGTTTTTTTTAATTTTTGGTGTACAAGATGATTAAAAGATAATAATGAACCAGTACCTTGTTGAAGTGGTACTGGCATTATATGAGGGCACCAAAACCTCTGTCAGAGTACATTTAGAGGAATTTAAGGTGAAAGTGGAGGTCCATATGGGGTCTGTCTTGAGCACCTTTCTGTTATCATGGTGTTGGAGGCAATATCATAAGACTTTAGGACTGGCCTACCCTAGAATTGTTGGATACTGATAACAGATAGTATTGAAGAGGCAGAGGAGAAATTTTAAGAAATGGAAGAATGCAATAGTCAAGGGCTGAGAATGAATGTGGCAAAAGTAATGATTAATGATGTGAGTAGGGGAGCCGTAGTGGAAAGTTGAAAATATTTATGTACTGTCCGTAAAAAAGGTGTTGGCAACAATTCAATAATGTGCAAAGAGTGTGGAAGGTGGGTTCACAAGAGGTGCAGTGGGGTGACATGATCACTGCCGGTGTGTAAGCTGTAGTCTGCTCAATTGAAAATAAAACTTACTTATATGTGATCTGTATAGTATTACAGTTAGGATGTCCAGGAAGAGATCCCGACACAATAATGAAGTCCATGCGGCCATTGGGCTGATTTCCAATCTTCTCTCCGTGTAGAGTTTTGCAATTGGGGCATTCCAGAAACTGAGGAGAGGCTTTGGCCATTTGTCTCACACATGCCAAGTGAAACAGATGATCACACAAAACCAAACTCACAACACCATCACTCTTGAGACCTACAATATAAATATATCCACATCAAAAATCAAGTGATCTTGTGCATTAATTACATTACTGAAAACCTTTTCAAGTACATTAATGACACATCATTGATTGATAAACAATAGAAGAATTATCCCCTTCTCTATCATTCCATAACACTTATAAAAATTCTACATATGACATTCATCATTTTACATAAAGTTGTTGTTTCTGCCATTTGTCCAGGAGGTAAAGTGTGATCCTTGACTTACTGAAGTGACATTCCAAGTATTTGGCTCAGTTTTATGTTCTATTCCTCTTATGAAACACAGCTGAAGTAACTGACAGGGAAACATAGGTATATGAACATCATTTTTTCAGTACAAAAAGATGTAACACTCTACCTGCTGTATGTGCAGGAGTGGCAACTGCTTCATCCTCATCAGAGTAACCTGAGGGTTCCTGTAAACTCCACATGCATATTGAACACATCTCATCAGGAGGTGATGTTACTACACTGGTGTGCTGAACCAGCAACTGTAAAATGGAATTCAAAGTTAAGTTTTATAGTGGGCGTATATTTTTTTAATTATTTAATAAATCTACTTTATAAATAGTAATACTACAGTAAACTCTGTGATCTGGTACTCTAGACACCAATAACCTTTGGAAAGCAGCAATTATCCTAATAAACATGGCCAACTCACGGGCCGAACCATGTTTTTGTGTGGCCCGCAGAATGATTGAGAAATTCTATTTATTGTGGCCCACAGTTTAGGTAGATGCAGCCAGTTTATGGTGAGTAAAGCAATATTCTTTAAAAGAATATTCTTCATACACAATTCATTTCCGTTTCATCACCTAAGAGTAAGTAACTACAAAATGTAACGGCAAAATACGTATAAATAGTCAACAATATAAACATTTAAATGAGTGAGTTTATGGTCTGTCTGATGGATTAGCTGCTATGTGGCAGCGGATCACTTGGGCATTAACTGTGGTAGGTTAAAAAAAAAAAAACAATACTTTTTCTTTAATGAAGTATTGTACTAGGGCATTTTTGTATAGTGAAAATTAATTACGACGGGGTTAGGGACCGACGACCAGGTCGTAAGTCGAAAATGCGAAAATGATACATAGAAAATCTAAAATGGGTGTCTCTTTTTCATCTCAGCACCACGAGAACTATCGTTTTCACACTTGCCAGCCATTTTAAAGGGAATTACAAACAAAAATTTTGTCAGTACACCGCGCGATCACTAACGTCGGGACTGGAAAATACGTAATTTTAAAATATTTTATACGACTGCGGTGGTATTATGTCCGGGTTGTCGTAAGTCGAGGAGTACCTGTATTGACCTCGCAATATCTTCTATTAGCAAATGCCCATGGCTTCAAAATGGCCTCAAAATGCCCACGACATTGGTCAGATTTAAAAAAAATCTTCAGGGGGAGGGTTTACAGCGCCCCCAAAACCCCCTCAGCTGGGTGGGCTGGTTATGTTCCCCCACCCAAAACTTCTTGGATATCCCTGGATCAGCCCCTGACACGGGTCAAAGGTAAACGTCTCTCCCTAGTTGACAGACTGTCTCTCTCCATAGTACCTCATCCTTCATGCCTATAAAATAAATAGATGTGCCCAAGGTTTTTCCTTGCAGTTGCTCATGCACCAAGATTAACATTGACACTATTTTGGTGGGGGGTGTCTCATAAGTAAGGAAAATTCTGTAACTAGGAAAAATCAACGTATTCACAGACTGCTTCACTCATCTTCCGTTAAAGGTCAAGAAACATTAACATTTTACTTAAAAAAAAATATTATGATGGATCTGCTTCATAAATGGGAAAAAAACTGTTATTGTAAACTGAAAATATAGTTAGGTGGACGTGAAGCTATTGTTTCACTATCCGCGCTAATACAATATTAACATTACTTTTGGGTTAGGTAGGATATAAATTTTGGTGGGTGGCCCTCAGAAAAATACCTAAACTGTAATGCAGTCCATGACTGAGGAAAGGTTGCACATGCCTGTCTTAAAAGAACCAACAAGGCTCCAGCATTTCACACTTGGGTAGACCGAGCAAATAGTTATATGGAGCAACCTACCCAGGCTAGATACTCTAAGCCTGGGTATGTTGCTCCATATAGCATCATCTGTTTATGACTTGTAGCATACAGTCTGGTGGTCCAACACTTCTTTATCTGTGAATTCCATGAGGACTGTAACAAGGTGAACGAAGTACTGACAAATCCTGAAGGATAATTGTAATCATCTTTATTGTATGTTAAGCACCAGACATTGCTGTTGTGACCTCAAGGGGGAGGCACGTTATCCCCCAACAAGTGTGGCCCATATTGTGGTAAATTTGTATGAAAGGGACCTAGCATTTATTGGGTTTAAATAAAGTGTGGCCCCCAAAGCCCCAGTTGTAACACTTTACCAAAATTTTAAATTACTACTTGACCCCACCATTAACAGTGCAAGTAAGAGAGAGAGACGACTCCTGGTGTATTTTTTGCTCCACTTTCTGGTGTTTTTTGTGAGCAACTTGGTGATCTTGAAGGATGTGTTGTAGAGGGAGGCTGGATTCTACTGACAGACATATTTAGTGACTGGCATCCAGAAACAGAGCCCACGTTTACTTGAAAATACTTGGTATGTCAACATAATTACTTATGGTAGATTACAAGTGTGGCACCCTCCATGTTCTTGCAGTATTGCAGATTATTCTTGAAATTATCATAATTATTATTATTTAGCATTGTTCCCTCAAACTAAAACCGGAAACATGACAACTTTTTATTTAGTTTGACCTAAGAAATCACTACCCCTGAAGGAGAAGGGGTTAAACATTACCATTAGTTCTATCTTACAATTGATGCAATCATAGTCTTTGCTTAATTAAAGATCATGCTGAACAGATCATAAAGCCAGAGGTACACTTCAGGAGAGTAACAGATATGCTTCAGCACAAAAAAAATTGATGGAGGAGGAAATAGAGTAGAAGATTTACCTGATCTTCTGCAGCAATTGGTGCCCTGGATCCATGCTGAGATCTGTGGTGTGAAAAACGATGCTGGTTTTGCTTCCCGTAAAAACGAGAGTTCTGAGAAACCTCATCATTATTGCCATCTCCAGAAGCACCCACATGAGAATGACCAAACATAGTCTGCTGGCCCCACTTCCGCTTGACGCCGTTCATCTGCGGAGCCACATCTGAACTTGGCAGAGCTGCATTGATAGGCATGAAGTGGCTCTGTTGTTGGGGGTTACTCTGTAGATGAGAGATGAAAAAAAGTGTTTAAACCCTTTTCATACTGGGAAAGTCTGATGGTCCCATGGCTAAGTAAACCTGTTACACATAAGAGTAAATCACTGGTACATCATGCCTACCAAAAGAAAACTAAACAAGATGAAAAAGAAGCAGCTTGACAAAATTAGTTTCTGAGTTGTAAGTCTGAATGTTGGTAGCATACTGGGAAGATATGGTGAGATTTTCAAGACGGTGTGCCATAGAAAGGTGGTATGCCTGTTGAGTAGTAGTACCCTAATCAACATGAGAGAACTCTCAGAATCAATACAAGATTAAATCAATGTTTTTAAGAAAGACTACACACCACAATGAAGAGTACAATACCTGGTTCTGTGTGTGATGTGGCACAGAATGGCGGCTGTATTGGTGCTGATGGTGGGAGTGTGAGAGAGTAAGTGGAGAAGGTGCTCGAGGAGGAGAGGAATGGTCTGCTACACCTCTCATAACATCACAAACCTCCTGGTCCTCACTAAATACATCATCATCCATGCTCTCATCTGAGTCCACTTTTATCAGCTTGTCAACAACAGGACTGCAAGTAGCTCTGTCTCAAAATATATACAGGTAGTACTACACTATGTAGTAATTCATACAAGGCATTACAGAAATGGTTCAGCGAAATATAGGTACTAAAATTTGGCCAAGAAAAATAGAAAAAAGTATCTGATGAAGTGTGAGAAGCCAACAAAGGTGGTAATAGCTGTGGATAGTTTAAGCACAAATGTATAGCCCGACACTATAATGCTTTATTTCACAAGGAGAAATTTAAATAGGGGTCATCACAAGTGACCTACAAGAGAACCCAGCTCCTTAAGTCTCTGTATTACAAGGGTAAAATATTTCCTACTGTTCACGTTGTTTTCAATCTCGCACAGTTTGTTGTAAATACAAGTATAAAATCATTGATGCACTGTACTGTACTGAAAGTATTTTATTTATTATGTGTATTATTGGCATATCAATGTATGTACTTACAGAAACAACTCACTGCAAGCATCTCTTCACATCTGGAGAATTCTTGTTGACTTGCACACAGTTTAAATTTTCTAGTTATGAGAGCATTGTGAAAAATAAAACACTTTGCTGTCATAAAGTACTTTTGGTCATAAAAATTAAAATGCAATAAGTAAAAAAGCGCAATGAGTGAACCTGTGACAAACGAGGACTACCTGTAGTGTACTGTAATAAAATGGGTTGGTAAACTCACCCAGCTTCAGCAGGATTATCGTGTCTTAAGCTCTGGGGGTGATCATCCTCCACTGTGAAAGATTCCAGAGACAGATAAGTGGAGGTGGTGTCCACACTTGGTCGTCTGCCACTATTGAGTGAGCTACAGTCAGAGTCCAAGGTGTGGTTTGATCCAAATCTACCCATGGCAGATTCATTCCTGGAAGGTGGACGACTGTTTTCAATTAGCTTAAATATTTTATTAATTCATTTGCACACCAACTTTACTCCATTCCTGTTTGCATGGAGTTTGATGAGCATATGTTCTTCACTAACAAGTTTAAAGGCAAAAATACTATACAGGGGTATTGGAAATTACTATCAATATTGAGCTCGCTCAAACCCATTTCCCACCTTGTTTTTATAAGGTCAAAGTTTCATCCATTGCCACTTTTAGACTGTTTGTACATTACAGTAATTAGCCTACCTGACCTGAATTAAGCATTCTTATTTTCAATTACAGCATGCCCTTTTAATTCGTGGATTTTAAGTCGCGGCCTTCGATTATTTGTGGACGACACCCATTGGACGTAACTAGAATGTCTGTGGGTAGTTATAAAATTGGCTGCATTTTCGCGGCTGAAACGGGGAGCCCACACTTTTTATGGCAATCCGCAAGGTGTCTCTCTTGTCCCAGGTAGCTGGGCTATGCGTGCTAACCCCGCCTCGGTGACAGTCTGGCTTAAACACTTGTCCCCTTTGTGTGTCTGTGCAACTCTGCTTTCTTAACAGCTGTGTTCCTTGTGCTTGTGATGGCTCCCAAACGCCCTCAACCACCTTCATCCAGCTGCAGGAAGGTGCCCAAACAAGTGAAGAGAGAAAAGGTCATGTATTTCTCCCATACATAAGCCTGGCGAGGCCTGGCAAGGGGAGTGAGTGACTGCTAGTTAGTGCATCATCTGCAGTTGTAACTTCTCACGCCCTGCCATATTTCACTGGATTTACTGTTATTAATAGTGTTTACTGATATAAAAGTGATTAATCATGGCATTATAGCTAGGCTAGCTCATCATTGTACAGGTAAAAGAAATAATTGTCCTAAGAGCAAACACAAAGGGAATTTCCATTTCTTTGCTCACAACTAAAAATGTAACCCCTCTGCCCAGCAAATTATATTTGCAGATTTGGCAATTTGTGGCCATTTTGAGACCCAAACCCCCCAAATTTTAAGGGTATGCTGCACAGTACTTAAAATTAATTAAAAAATGGTTACTTTCACTTCAGTTGTCACTCTTTTGTTATACTTTCACTTTAGTTGTCATTCTTTTATCAGGCAGAGTCCAGTGATTATGGCTAAAACATCCATAGGTACAGAAAGCTACAGCCAGAAAGTGATACTGGGTGAATCACCCATAATTCAGTTCTATCTATCAGTTGCTTCTCTGATGTTTAATTCACTCAAAATGCTACATGTCAGTGATGGACATAACAGGAAAACTTCCGAGCATCCATAGAAAATTTTCCGTTCATCCACAGAAAAGGAATACTGTATACTGTACTAAAATCCTATTTTTTTCTGGAGTGAACAGCAGCTCTTAATATAAGCTGTTTACTTAGGACAGCATAACCCCTTCACAGTTCTTAAAAACCCATTTACAGCTGGGTGAACTGGGAGTGCCCGGGATTGAACTATCGACCCATGGAAGTGGAAAGCACTGTACCCACTCAATCATTGCTCTCTGCACTGTATAAGGTAGAGCAGAGTTAGGATTTCACTCTCATATAACACATACGGGCATACCCCAATAATCAACGCATATCAGGATCGCGAAAAATCGTTGGTTAGTGAACCAATAGTTGTCGAAGCAATTAATCCCCCAAAAAACATTACAAATTCTGGGGGTTAGGGACTGACCACCCTCCAAAAACTCCCATCTACCCTTGATATATATCTGTACTGCATACTGTCAAGCAAAAAAATAAAGCAAGCATAATAAGCTTTAAATAAGCAATGTAAAGCATAAATTGAGTTATTTATTTGTGTTGAGGATAGCAAGTACAAGTCTCTACCACTCTTTGCTGGTCCATCACCACTCTCATTATGCCTCATCACATCAAGTTGCCCAGTACAAGAGAAAATATCACTGGGGTTTTTAGGCATGATTGAGCAATACACCAAGTCAGAAATAACACAAAAACATGAAGTCAGAGAGACACAGTAAGTTTAAACACGAACAAAGATGGCGGGAACGAGTTGGAGGCAGTGCGCAAAGCCCTCTGGTGGCAAGAATTCATACCTCGCCAGCTCTGCCAATTGTCGGATCTCTGGGTTATCAACAAAACTTGCGGGGTATTTCCCTTATGTGTAATCGTCGGTTATGCAGATTGGCAGTCAACGGAACGTTGGTTATCTGGGTTCGCTTGTATTGCACCGTTTTCCGGCATTTAACTTCAGTTCTCATCTATTACCCAGTGTTTAGTATTCGCTGACTTTTCTAAATAGTAATCTTTAAAGCATTTATATTCATTCGTAAGAAATTTAAAAACTTTTCAATACTAAACAATACACACCTTAATCCTCTAGCCATATATGTTCTTTGCTCCTCTTGGTCTTCCAGTAAGTGTTGCCGCTGATTATGCTGGTGGTCACTGAAGTGTTGTTCAAGTGATGGATAATGCTGATGATGTTTTGGGGGAGGCACGTTGGACCGAGGCTTGGGTACAGGTGGGACATTAGTGCGAGGCATAGGTTTGGGAGGGCTTGCATCTCTCCCATTCCACTGACTTGATAATCGCCCATTGCTCATGTCACTGGACACCGGAGGATTCATGTTACCACCCCTGTTATTACTGTTGCTCCCATGACCACGACCGAACACCTACACAATGTAAATTTGACACATCATTTACAATAAATATCATCACCTTATTCCCAAGCAAAGATTGGGAGTTCCAGAGAATTATATTTCCACTAATATTTAATGAACATATCAGTATGATAGATGGACATTGTCATCTAAAGTAATTAAGAATGTTAACTTGAAGGGGCACTTAATCAACAAGAGTAATTTTTATATCACTAAGGTAGACTTTATTCCAGCAAACCTTATTCATTAAGGTGCGTGGCTTCGTGTCTGATGAGGATGCATCTCTCTCCTCTCCCCGACTACCTCGCCTCCTAGGCCTGTCATCTGTTGAGCCAGCCCCCAGTGGTGACATCGTTGTACTTCTTGTGTTGTTGAATGGATTATTACTGTTGTTATTGCTGGTAGTCATTGCACGTCCTGAAAATCCTTAGATATTTATTGGAGTGTTATGGTTTATATAGAAGAAAATGAATCAACTGGGTTTGAAATATATCTTGAAAAGTAACCAACTAGATTTAAGTCATTAGAATATTATAGGAGGATCTCAACATTATAACCCTGGAAGGATCCCTAATTCTTAGACCAACACTTAATACATAATCCTTACGGTAAAAATGGTGAATTAAGGGAAAATTAATAATAAATACAAATTAAAAATAAAACGGCAGACAGTAAAGAGAGATACTGTACACTATAGTGTACGTATATAAAGAATATAAAACTATAATGTATATTGCATCAAAAACTTCACTTGAACTTTCCTGTGATGATGAAATATTGGCAGGTTTGTGAGAACGTCATTGCCAAAATACAATCAGTGTTTTATCTACAGCAGTATAGCAGTAGCCTATACCGAACATTACAACAAACAATGTACAGTACTGTACTGAAGCTAACATGGGCCAAATTATGTTACTGTAAAAATATTGTAGATGACTCTGACCTACTGGTATATACAGTATACTGTTAATGAATATGATACATTCCTTTGTGTTTGAACCTCTGTCCTGCGTGGCAGTGAGAAGTGATACCACCCTCAGTGTCAAGACCTGCCTGAATTACTCAGAATAGGCAAACTGTAATCCAAGCTGTCAATAAATTTGTAAAAAAAAAAAAAAAAAAAAAAGTAAATGTCTGAGGCAGGGAGTTACTCACTTAGGGGTGGTCAGCTGATATAGTAAGTTCATGATTAACTTAATATGCTGTTATGTCATGAGTCTTACTAACACTTTCAGGGCCCCATAAGGTGCATGCCGCTACCACCGAAGGTGGGCAGGGCGTCCTCAGCTGACAACAATTGTGGCGTAAATGTTTGCATTTTTTTTTGTTTGACATTATTTTACACCATATTTCATTTTTTTAATGTTTATTTCTTCATAAATGATTACTCTACAATACTATTATACAAAGGTAGTTGAATCTAACACCAACATAAGAAAATACAAGCAAATATCTCAAAAGAGCAGATAACGTCCGTCTGCTGTAAATCCTTGGGACACACTGATGCTTGGAAGCTCACAGGGCAGATATCCCGACCCCTCATGTCCACCACAGTTGTGCTGCGAGAATGGGAAGCCAATGGCGTGCATTTCGAGCTAGGAAAACATGAAACTCTCACATTGTGATGTGTACTCCAGACTACCCTGGGATTAACCCATACCTGGTACATGTGACTGCTGGGGAGTTACTGGGCGCCTTCCTACAGGATAAGCTGCTTGTTGGAATCTTCTGATGCTGCGTATGAAGCCTGTTCTGCTGTTCATCTGTGAAATGTATTTGAAAGTCAACACAAAAATAATGATAATATTCAAAGAAGCACATATACCCAACACAGTCCAGTAAACGTATATGTTTGGCTTTGTCAATGTTAAACTCCGCAGGAGTTCAATTTAAGCCTTGGGTGCCATAAACTTGCCAAGGGTCTGCTAATGGGACAGGGTTTATAAGGGGGGGGGGGGAGGGCTAGCAGTAGTAAAGAAAATGTCCACACACCCATTTTTTTTATTTAAGGGAGGGGGGGGGGGGAATATTCAAATGATAAAAATTACGCTTAACTCACTTTCTATATTAACCATGATTAAAATGTATCCAATATTAGACCCCAACAGCATAGACTCAACCAATGCATACCAAATCATGCAACAGCCTCCCATTTAGTCCAAGTAACCATAATCCTTCATAGCTCAAGCACAACACGTACACACCTAGCGTCTAATTATGCCTTCAAACCTCCTGAAGAATTGCCTGAAATTCCTTTGCCAAGTTTATTACTCTGACTAAGAACTATGTTAGCCTCGAGCTTCAATTTCACTCAAGAAGTATTTCAATTGTTTCTCAATGAACCTATGGCTTCATAACAAAGTTACCTGAGTAAGGTTACAGAAGTTGATGACATAGGGACACAATGGGAAAGTACAGCTCATATCCACAGTTTGGGCTCCCTGAAAAAATACATAAAGATATAAAATTTGAATTTATATTTGTTTTATGGCACAGGTTCACCATAAATTACATATCTTAAAGAGGCCGATAAATCTGGAAATTATTTGTTACACAAAATACATCTATCGCCTTATCCCTTAGCAGAAACAAGGATGCCACTGGAAGCCTTTGCAAATGATTTGTCTTCAGAAGCAATTAAAGATAACAGCACTGTGTTTTACAGTATATACA
Source organism: Homarus gammarus (assembly GCA_958450375.1). NCBI lineage: Eukaryota > Metazoa > Arthropoda > Malacostraca > Decapoda > Nephropidae > Homarus > Homarus gammarus. The sequence goes on from CAUDMG010004108.1 coordinate 863,061, forward strand.
AGGTGTGATCCAATAGTTCCTGGACTGGCTTCATAAAACCTTTCCCTTTGCAGATATCGAATTTGAATCATCAGCAGTTACTCGCCTTGGGTATAAGTTGTTTACTGTGTCGATTTGGCGGGAATCTATGGTGCCAACTGGCCGTAGTGCAGCTCTGTGTGAGTGTGTATACCGGCCCATCTGCTAAGTAGAGTCAGTCGTCACTCTACCCTCAACATGGAGGGAAGTATCGGGCAATGCTGTGCCATCAGAATTTGCTTCAGACTCGGAAAAAATGGTACAGACACCCACGAAATAATCAAGGAAGCCTACAAAGATGGAGCAATGTCCAGGGCTCAGGTTTTCGGGTGGCACAACAGCTTCTAAGAGGAGTGCACCTCTTTTGAAAATGAGCATTGTTCTGGGCGGCAATTCACTGAGAGAAATGATGAAAATGCCCAGAAATGACCATCCATGAGGTTGCCGAGCGGTTGGACTTCTCGTATGGAAATGACTGACGACCGGCAATTGGCTGTTTCACCAAGACAATGCACCTGTGTTCTGTGTGAGCACTCTCCTCTCTGTGAATGATTTTCTGGTGAAGTACAGCATCCCAGTGGCCCCCCACCCTCCGTACTCTCCAGATCAGGCCCCCTGTGAGTTCTGGCTGTTTCTTAAGTTCAAGTTGAACCTCAAGGGGAAGCAATTCATGGACAGAATGGAGATCCAGGAAAAATCGCAGAAGGATTTCCAGATCTGCTTCCAGAAGTAGGAGGAGGAAGGGATTCAGTGCTGCATTGAGGCCTCTGGAGAATATTTTGAGGGTGACTAAAGTTTCACTGTTATATCTTGAAAAATAAAGATTTTATGAAGCCAGTCCGGGAACTTTTGGATTGCACCTCGTATATGGCATGTCATTCTTTTACAAGGATCCTCAAGATCACTTAATGTCATCTAGTCTTAGATCTGATTTTTGGTTTCCTTGAGTTAATTTACACCCCAATTGAGGAAGATCTGGATTGGGATTTTACATTAGTTTCGTATTATCCCTGACTTCATATAAAGGGGTTCTAAAGCCAAATATAATGTCAGTTAAGAGTGATACGTGACTCCTATCATTATCACAAGGCAATTGTAAACCGCAGGTCCTTTCTTTTAAGGTAAAGACCAAAATGTGGAGAATCCAGAGTCTGTATTTCCAAATTAAAATAAAGTATTTGGAATTACATACACAGCTGGGCTACTCTCCAAGGGCTTCACAGAATTGATAACTTTCCTCAAAGTAATGTCCCCGTAGACCAAGTTGTGCAGATTGTGTGGAATATTGACTTTTTCCCAGGCAAGTGATTTTTTTAATTAACTTGAATGGATATCTCTTACTTGCTCTGACAAACTTCTGGAGGAAATTTGCTAGCCTAAATCTTTTTATGGGAAAAGTTAGTCGTCTTAAAACATAAAACTTATTATGTGTATCAATTCACAGATCAGTGTCAGTAACACTTGTCATGTGAAGTCATAATTTCTGTCACCTCACACCTATAGCCTCTGGCTGCTTAATGTGACAAAAATTACATGCATCTGACATAGGTCACTAATCCTGTTACACTACTGACAAGCAGCCTCTTGATGTACCTCTCTGGTCAAACATGTACAGTGCAGTGGGGTCATGCAGCACCTGACATTCCTGTCTAGGTACAATATTTTCCTCTCAAAATATTAGCTTGTCCACTGGGCAAGTGCTGGAAACATGGACAAGAAAAATCACCTGTCTGGCCCCTACTCCAGGCAAGGCTAATCTGCACAGCCTACTGTAAACCCTTTTTAGACAGTGACCCAAATCAGGGTCTGCCTAGTGCAGGGATGGTGTGACACATAGGGCAGGTTGTATGGTTCCTGTGATAATGGCTGACTGTACACTGAATTGTCTCCAGTGTGAGGTATAGGTACTCAGTGGTTTACTCCTTTGTCTACCTGCCTCTTGAACCTAAGTTTCCCCACACTGACAACAAGATATAAATTAAGAGATGGTTGACCCTAGGTATCCTATCTAGAGTAGATTTTCACCAAGGAGACCATCCTCCTCACTTGATTTTTATCCTGGAGGTCAACTGGATTCATCCACACTGTTGAAATCATTTTATAAACCATGGAGAGAATAGGAGTGTTACAGGTAGTGATGGAGTGAGTGTTACCTGTGGTGAGAATTCATTTAAATATACATTTATTGATATTCTAATTGAGTTACAAGTTTGGTTATTCTTTATTGTACAACGTGTATGAATATCATAATATTAGACAACTTACAGTCGCCCATGACTCCTCAATGATGCACTGTACACACATGTCGTACACGTGCCAGTCACCACAGGCATCTCCTGCCCACTGCCACACAGCTCCTTGGCCAGCTGGAGAACTCTGGGGGTAAAAATTGCGCCGCACCCTCACCGTCTCCCCTGGGTTAAGAAATAATGTTTATTACTACAATATTTCTATATTAGAACTATATACAAAATTTCCTATAGTAAAAAATATGAAAGTATATTTACTGCTAAGATGAAGACATTGTAAAGCATAGCATTTCTTCCTGTATGTTTAGTTTTGGTTGATGTCGGTGAGGAAGGTTTCTCATAGTGGGGGTCATCATGGTAATCTTCATGTACAGTACGAGAATATCGCCATCCTTGTAGTACAGTGGTTTCCATCACGTTTAAAAAATGACACAATAATATATGAACATAATGCTCGGGTAATGACTTACATCAGTGTGTCACTTTATGCATCTCGGATGTATTATACACATCTTGTACTACAAATCAATTGACTACAAAATCTTCCATCATCTTTAACACTTCATCTAATTTGTAGCTACTCTTGCTGCCTCCTCTCCTACACCTCTAGTTGCAATTTTTGTTTTCTACAAGGCCTTTGTCAATACTACTTACTTTCCCAGTGCCTCTTTTATTTCCATGTTGCATCATACACCTCCCCTTCATTTATTTCTAACAAATCTCCTTCTATATACTGTAATTCTATCCTCCCTTTCTTGTTTATGCCATTCTTATATACAGTAAAAACCTCAAGTACCAGACTAAAGAGCCACAGTGATAATGTTACTCACAGGGAATCTGTTATTTGGACGTTCATATCAGCAGGGAGGCACAACTGTTCCAAATAACAGCTAGCATATTACATTCACACAGTTTGGCTAATTTAAGTTCATAATAAATAAGTTCAAGTAAAATAATCAAACTTATGATATATTTTCACAACATTCAGTTGTTTTTTATTTAAACTGTTAACAGGTGTATTAAGGTTCTAGAAACTTTCAGAGCTATAAAGATTTTTAAGGTTCTCGAGTCCTGACGTGTGTGTAGGTGACATGAATGGCCTTGTGCAGTGTGTGCTGATGTGGATGTGTACAGTATACCTTATATACTCAAGTACAGTTTGAGTTTTTAAGATCAAATTTTTTGGCAAAAATATGGGGTCAATCTATATGCACATAGTGTTTTGAGGGGTTAAAATTGGTCCATTTCTGAAGGTCATTTACTGTGAACGATAGCTGTACATGCTCGCGGTAAGCTCCTTCAGTCTTGGGCTTGCCTACTATACCCTTAAATTGACTACAGCTTTAAATCTACAAATACCTAATACAAATGATGATTTACAGACACAGGTAATCCCCCTGAAGATACAATGGGGTTACGTTCCTGAAAAACCCATCGCTAGGTGAAATATCGTAGATAGGGAGCATTATAACATCGGGTTCAATGGGATACATTCTCAACCAGTCCCCAAACACACATGTATCTCCGACAAAAAATTCTTCTAATACTATCGGTACAAAACAAGTAAACACTCGCCACATCATATTGGATTAGTCTGGTCATCATCACATGTCCCCTTCGAGGTTAAGGGGCCTCTTATAGGTGGAGTGGAGATATCACTCTGACTCCCACACAGCCTCTGGCAAGTCTCATGCTGCTTATCAATGTCAAGCTTCACCTCAGACACATAGTTGTCTTGGATGCCTTGGCTCTTCCCAGACATTTTCAAATTTACACTGCTCACTTGACAGTCGCAAAAAGAGCAAAAGCACTTGTCGTGCAAACTGAGTTAACAATGATGACAAAAACAATGATAGCGGCTGATACTGCTCATATTTTCAAATTAATAAAGTCAATGCACCTTTGTCACAAAAATACAGAAATATCACTTCACAGTTAGAGCTGTCCTCAATTTATAAGGAATAAAACCAAACACTGATGACAAGTACAATGTAAGATGCAAAGGTGGGTTTATGATCAACAAAATACCAAGGGGAGGGCTGTAGTACATGGGTTGGCTGTGTGGGGGTGCGTGGGTAAGCTGACAAGTGAAGGTATGGTGCATCGGGTTAATATGGTTTCATTATAAAATCTCAACGACTTGACATAGAAAAATATAACTTGCATTGGTGGAATCCTTGCAAGACAACAATTAATTTGAGTATAAACAACCCATAGTTTGCACTAGGGATAAAATCTGACCAATGGATATTGATGGCTATTTGATGGAAATCATTAAAGCAAGTTGTTTTGATTGTATATAGCGAGATGGTGTTAATTTATAACCATCATTAAAGTGAAATATCGCTTCTAGGGTTATATTTTGGGGGTTACTTGTAATTTTCTTTTCATTTGTGGCATTGTTGCCGACTCGTCACTGAAGCTACATCTTTCTACCGGTAAGCTGTGAGGTGATACGGTTATTTCGCTTTTCCTTAATGGTTTTAACTAAATTTTTTCCATCTAGATTGTATACAAATGTTGTTTGCAGTAGCACAGTTTTTAAATAACGTAAGAAAGGTAGGTGGTATAGTTTATGAATGGTGGGAAAGGAGGTACTGGGAGCTGTGAATTTGCTTCATTCTTTTGACATACCATGTAGGACATTACTTTACATCGGTGTTAAATATTCAGCTATGTTATGATTATTTTTCAACTCATAATTTTGGGTAGATACAGCTCCTCCCCAACTTACGATAAGGTTAGGGACCCAAATCCAGGCCGTAAGTCGAAAATGCTTAAATAATACATAAAAAATCTAAAATGGGTGTCTCTCTTCTCAGCATCTCAAAACTCTCACTTTTAAGCTTGCCAGCCATTTTAAAGTGAATTACAAAAAAAAAAATTTTGTCAGTACACAGCGCAATCACTGACGTTGGGACTTAAAAATACGTAATTTGACAAAATTTTGGTATGACTGAGGCAGTCGTATGTCCAGGTGGTCGTAAGTCGAGTAGGTCTTAAATCAGGGAGGGGCTGTAAACGTATCTTTTTTTTTTTTACATGCACACCACATTTATAAACAGAATATGCAAAAAAATAAATAAAATAATACCATAATGTCAAAAACATAAAAGTGAATAAACTTGCTTTGTGTTCAGAGTTAGGAAGGATCTCTGTTCTGAGCTGTCTCTTGTGTGTAGTGAAATGATTGACAAATTTTGTCATCCAGCAGCCAAATGGCAATACAGTATCTTTTTATTGATTGGTATTATTTTTATTTATTCCTCACATTTATTGGTATATATTATTTTATCTTATTCCTCATAGGAGTTATTAACTAGTTGGAATTCAGTTTCAGAGATGGTAACACTGTTTATTGCATTAGCTGTTGTTAGTGGTGTTTATGGCCAAGACTTGTTGGTGTGAATCTGGTGTCCCAGCCACGTCTCACCACAAAAACCCCCACAAGATACACAATATATTTTTGTCAAAAAAGTGAAATCATTTGTTCAAGATTCATGGTTACTCAAATACAGTACATGGTACTTGGGGTGTTTACTGTACCTGCATTTTCTTTCTATTATTCCTGAATGCACTCTTGGGTATTTTATCTCCTTTACTTTAACCTTAAATCTGTTGTCCCTACTTCTTTTGCCATGTAAATTCAATTCACTTCCATTTTAAGTTTGGCACACACTAAGCATTGATCTGACCTTGTCATCATCCCACTTATTACTTTCCCAACAATACATGCAATACAAAATGTAACACCTTTAAGGTCTTCACGGTCAAGATCCACAGAGTGTACTAACCATGAGTACAGTTATCAGTCACCTCGTATAACTACAGGTCTATCAAAAGTGGGTCCCTTAGACCTTGAAGGGCCATTTGGGATAGTATTGCTACAATACACTGTACAGTATTCTAAAAACTTGGCTAGCACTACACTCAACCATGTTCACTTCCCCAGCTGTAAAGTTTGGGACCCATTAACAGCTGGGTAGGTGGGGGTGCCCCAGGATCAAACCAGTGACAATTTTTGGCCACTACACCCCACAACAATCTATAATTATGCAAAAAAAAAAAAAAAAAAAAACTGTATCTTTAACACACACAGTATATTGTCCACATTGGACTAGTACATTACCTGATAGCCATTTACAAGCAATACAAATACAGTAAACATATTCAAGTAACAATCACCCGAAGCTGTGCACTTTTGTTCCATTTCCGGCAAATGAACACAATAATTCTTGAGAGCCGGATCAGAGTCTCCAAGAAAGACTGAGCGCAAGTTCTTGGTGTGAGAACGTTCCAGTTGCTGTGTGACTTCTGGGGAGTAAGGGCGCCATCGTCGCTGGAAAATATTTTGGCAATTATTCAATGGGTTACCTTATAATATTAGCTTCTTATAGTACAGTATTACAGTTTGGACAATAATGATACTGTAGTTGGTATATAACTTGGGCAGACAAAATTAATTCCTCTCTATAATTATTATGACACCAGCTTTTTTGGGTTTTAATTCATATAACTTTCTGACCAAACAGGAGTAAATGTCCTGCAGCAGCTAGTGAATTCCTCCTACCCCAATGGTAGGATGCTGGTTCACTGAAGGGTTAGTCTAACATCCACAAGCACACCCAATAATAGTGTTTCTCACCAGTGGGACATAAAGGTAGACTGGTGGAACATAAAGTTTAAAAATATTAAATATCATAAGAATTAAAAAAAAAAAAAAATTGGTTTTGCCTCTCAACTGTACAATAAAACATTTTCCCAACAAAATTTATTCTTAAGTTTTTAAAATTTTTCATTAATAATACAGGTATCCCCTAATTTACAACCTCCCTATCTACGATATTTTGCCGGATGATGATTATTGTCTGGCCAAAATCGGTGACCCGCGGAATAAAGAATGCATCTCTCGGTGCACTTGTCAGCTGCAGTTTACCTGCGTGCCGCCACGCAGCCACCCGGTACACTACAGTCCCAAGCTTTGTTCTATGGTGACTGCAGATACCCGTGATCATATAGGTGAACGATTATCAATTGGTATTGGTGTTGTTACTTATCATTGGTGTTTTTTTAATTTACAGTGAGAGGACATCACTAACGTTCACATTGTAATCTGTTTTTGGTGATTGTTAAGTGATTTTTTGCTATGTTTTTTTGAGACTGTAAAGTGAGCAGTGTTACTTTGAAAATGTATGGGAAGGTCAAGGCACCCAGGAAAACTGTCTCTCTGGAGGTAAAGCCTTGAAGGGGACATGTGATGATGACCCAAACTTGTTCTTGATGATATGGTGATTGTTGTTTGTGTTTTATGTATAACATTATTGTAAGAATGTTATTTTCGGTGATACCTGTGGGTGTCGAACTGGCCGGGAACATATCCCATTGAATGCAATGTTATAACGATCCCGATTTATGATATTTTGACCAGCGCTTGGTTTTCAGGAACGTAACTCCATTGTAAATAGGGGGATAACTGTACGATACATGTAAATACATATAAATGTAAAAATGCACTTCTATGGTTGCAGCCATAGTATTTTGACAAAATACTTAACAAGATGTAAGATCCAGATGGTTGAGAGCCACTGTGATAGGGAACTGTTCTCATTCATTCAACTTGGGTTTGGAAAGACATGTAACCATTTCCCACAAAGCAAACACTACAGTCCCTGTTTAATGTAGATCTGATCAAAATTTTTTGGTTATTTCATACCTGAAGCTTCTTTGTTAGTATACAAGGCTCACTTTACATCTTCGACAATAGTGATGGTTCTGCTCTAACATCACTTGGACCTGGGGTCCTCATTTTATGTAAATTCATTATGTATGAGAACATCAGGCAATGTAGGCATGTCAACGGTGACCAAATTAACTAATGCAATCATAGTGGAATGTACCATTCCAGATGACTGGAGGAAGTGTGTGATTGTGAATACTTACAAGAGTAACTCAAGAACTACAGGGGCCTGAAGCTGCTAAATCAGTTTAAGAAAGCAGTAGAGTGATTGAAAAATTGATAAGGAAGAGAGTAGACATAAATGAAATGCAGTTTGGGTTTATGCTAGGTAGGTGGACTACAGAGGCAATATTTATGGCCAGGCAACTGAAAGAGAAATATGTAGCAAAGGTGAGAAAATTTTATTTCACACATGTAGATTTGGAGAAGGCCTTTGACAGGGTACCAGGAAAAGTAACAAAGTGGGCAATAACAAAGCTAGGAGGAAAGGAGTACCTTCTTAGACTGGTTATGGCAATATAACAGAGCTCAAATATTCTTTAATAGAGTATATAAGAGCTCAAATATACATTGCAGATGTGTACTACCAATGAATGCTTGAACAGCACAAAGTTCAAACATAAGATTTTTTCCTCTAAAGGTAGTTGTCATAAAGACAGTAACAGTAGTTAAAGATGAAAATTACTTGTACTGTTCTCAATATCAATCTTACTTGTGATCTTGATGTGGCAAATTTACTTAGTTTAATGAAAATTACTCTTTATACGTTTGATATTATATTCAACATGCACACGCATGAAATAAAATCATTACTCTCTACAAGGAAAGACTAAAAAAAAGTGTAACCACTTTCCATATTTTATTCACATTCTCAACTGGGCTAGCCATAATGCATAACAAACAAGTAGTAACTATGGGGACGTGACTCACCTGTTTGTTCTCCCACTCCCACACTACCACAAACAGACCCTGTTTGCCAGTAGCCATTGTGTTGCTCTGGACAATATATATTTCTTGCTAGGGTCCAAACACTACCATCGTTCTTACACGAACACAAAATTGCTAACTTGAGTCATTTCTAAAAACCTGGAAAAAAAAACATTGTTTAAACGAACTGAAAGATCATCTTAAACTTTCATGATTATTAAAAATTAGGCAGGGGTTATTTGATCAGTATCTGGCAGAATAACCACTGGTTGTTTGATTGGGATGTAAAATAAAACTAAGTACTGTACAGTACTGTACTTCTAGCCAAAGATAATTATACATATTATTTTATTAATAATTTCAAACTATATTAGAAAAAAATTCGATCAAATAGAAATACAAGTTGGACCCCATTAATCCGGAGCCCGATAGTCCCTGTAGCTTCAATGGTTCAGGACGGTGTTTGAATCCGGCTGTCGTTAAATTGCATCTGTCATAGCTCACTTCTAGTGGCTGTTGCCACTATTTTACCTTTAAATACTTATAATTTACCCCTAAATATGCCTCCTAAGAGACCAACAAGCAGTGGAAGTGGTTGTAATGTGGTGAAACATAAGCATGTGGCATTAAATATTAAAGAAAAGATGTCTATAGTGAAGAAATTAGACAGTAATAGTTCTTTTTAGGCATTATTTTGCATTTTTTTTACCTCGGCTTTGATGGTTCGGAATTTTCGCTAATGCGGAACCGGTCTGGTCCCAAGCTTCCCGGATTAGCGAGGTCCAACCTGTACTGTACAGTAAAACTGTACAGTATAATTTATACAGTACTGTACTGTATAATGAATACAGTACTGTACTATACATGCAAAATTAAGGATACAAGGAAGATAAAATCAGATAAAATTCTAAATCAGTTTAAGAAAAATAATAAATAATAAAATAAATAAATATTGAAGTGATAACTGCGGTAACATTATGAGATGTACTTATTCCCACCATGCTATTGTACTATTCCAGATGAAACTAAATGTTACATAATACTTCCTTGAGGTAAATGTATAGTGTATATCAGGTGCCTAAAAGAGAGCTCAGGTTCTTAACTGGCTCAGCCATGTTAATATTGTTATTATTATCCACTCTGTATCTGTGTTTTTCTGGCTAAATAAACTGTTTCAATTCAATTCAACTCAGGTTTATATAACTCGTAAAAAATGTTGGTCTGACATAATCTAACCTACATTATGTTTGTTCATGAAGTGGAACATTTCAGAAGTATCAGATGATGATGAAAGAAGCTACTATTGTAGTGATAAAGCATTCAACATTTCTATAATAGTGTAATGCCCACAGCCAACTTGACCAGAATCCCATTAAAATATCAGATGGTTATACCCTCTTCATAAATGTTAACTTAACGTTTTTATTTTTGTTTCATTTTAGTCTTTAATTGTTTTAGTGAGATGCTTCCATGAGTAAAAACGTTTTTAATTTTTTATTTTCGTCTTTAATAAATTGTCTTGGTGAGATGCTTGCATGATCCAGTGTATGAACACAAAGCTAGTAAACCAGCCATTACGTCTTCACTGCTTCAGTGAATACATAATGAAGGTCTAAAGCCCTTGAAATGGTGATGGGAATGAATGCGGTGACAAAATGGGTAAAAAAATGTGGTGACGAAACACAAGAACATAAGAAAATGAGTCTGCAATAGGCCGACTAACTTGTGCATGGCAGCTCCTGTCGAGAGTTACTACCAGTCTCTATCACCCATGAATCTATCTAGCCTCCTTTTAAATCTTTCCAGCATTCCAGCACTTACGACAAAGTTGGTAAGCTTGTTCCACTGGTCCACCACCCTATTTGTGAACCAGTTCCTTCCTATCTCCCTCCTAAACCTAAACTTATCCAACTTGAATCCGTTGCTAAGAATCCTTTCCTGCTCGGATATTATAAGAACTTTATCTATATCTCCTTTATTGATTCCTTTCACCCACTTAAATACTTCTATCATATCTCCCTGCACTCTTCATCTTTCTAGGGAATGCAAGTTTAGTTTCTTTAACCTATCTTGATATGGAAGGTTTCTAAGTCCCAGAATCATTTTCGTCATTCTTCGCTGCACCGACTCCAGTGAATTGATATTCATTCTATAATAAGGGCACCAGAACTGAACTGCATAATCGAGGTGCGGCCTGACTAGCGCAAGATATACTGTAGTTGCAATAAGACCTCTGTACTCTTCTTGCTTACACTTCTAAATATAAAACCTAATACTCTGTTTGCCTTATTTCGAACATTAACACACTGTTTTCTAGACCATAGGTCCGGGCTTACAAGTACCCCTAAGTCTCTTTCACAAGTCGACTTCTCTAGGTTGATGTTGTTAAGGCTGTATACTGTACATTGACAGTATTTGTTCTTCCAATATTAAGTACACTGCACTTGCTGGTGTTGAATTTCATTTGCCATTTTTCTGACCATTTTTCTGCAGTTTAAATCCTCCTGTAGTGCATTTGCATCCTGCCCTGAATTAATTTGCCGCCCTATTTTGGTGTCATCCGCAAACTTGCTTATGTCACTGCTGATCCCAGTATCTAGATCGTTTATGTAGATTATGAACAAGAGTGGGCCCAGTATTGATCCCTGGGGAACCCCCACTGGTTACACAGCCCCACTCGGATTTAACACCATCTACACTGACCCTCTGTGTTCTATCGGTGAGCCATGATTTTATCCAATTTAGAACTTTCCCCTCGATACCATGAGCCTTAACTTTTCTCAGAAGCCTCTGATGCGGTACTCTGTCAAACGCTTTGCTAAAGTCTAAATAAATAACATCGTAATTTTCGTCATTATCTACTACCTTGAAGACTTTCCTAAAAAACGTCAGCAGATTTGTTAGACAAGATTTTCCCTTTGTAAACCCATGTTGAGAGTCGTAGATTAATTTGCTTTTCTCTAAATGCGATCAGATGCTATTTGCTATAATTGATTCAAGAAATTTCCTCACTACTGACGTCAAACTAATCAGCCAGTAATTTGGCGCTGATGCTCTGTCTCCCTTTTTGAATATGGGTACTACATTTGCCTGTTTCCACAAGTCTGGCACAACTCCCGTGTCTAATGATTTTGTAATTAAATATACGAGGGGTCCGCTAATCTGTTCCTTACACTCTTTCAAAACTCGAGGGAAAATTTCATCAGGCCCTGGGGATTTTGTCTTCTTTAATTTCTTTATCTTTTTAAGAACATCCTCTTTTCTGATAGTGATATTCTTTAATTTCTTTTCTTCATTTCCCCTAAATATCAGTTCCACCTCTGGAATTTCCTTGTGAATTTCTTCTGTGAAAACTGATAAGTAGCTGTTTAATGCTTTGCTTATTTTCTCACTGTCATCGATCACTTCCTCTCTCTCTCTCTCTGACCTTTGCCCTATGGGTCAACCCTCGCTTTACGAGGTCCCACTTTACGCGTTTCCATGTTTACGCGGTACCCTGCCGAAACCGGAATGCTCACTTTCCGCGGTGTGTGTGAACCCTTTTACTCGGAGAGCGGCGTGAGCAGGGTGCGCACAAGGTCGCCCAGTCATCAAAACATTACCGAGTTCTTCACCCGCCACAGCCAGCCCAAGTCAGTGATAGTGATAATGATTGTGAGGATATGGACTTATTTGGACTTTGAGGGGTTTGACAAAGAGGCCTGGGGTTTGACAAAGAGGCCCTGCAAGCCTCTGTGGTGGATAGTGATACAATTGATACAAGTGATACAGGTGAGGGCCAATAATCTGCCCTCTGCCTCGGAAACAACCCCCCATCCCCGTGTGCCCAGCCATCTTTTCTACTAATGTAAGTGTTAAAAAACCTAATATTATTGATATTTCTCTTAATTATTAATTGTGTGTGCATACCATCATAAAATTAAGAAGTTATTTTTACTACAACGTAGGTATTGTGTCTGAAAAAGTGGAGTTTGGGGGTCGGCCCGGTCTCTATTTCAATTAATCCCATATGTTATGTTGTTCACTTTACGCGTTTCTCACTTTACGCGGGCCGCCGTGGGTTGAATTAACCGCGTAAAGTGAGGGTTCACTATATACCTAGAAAAATCCCTTGGGACTCACTTTGGATTCTCTTGCTATCCTGATTTCGTAGTCCCTCCTTGCCTTCCTTACATTTTTCTTAACATTCCTAGATAGTTCATTATACCTATTTCTGAGCTGCTCCTCCCCTCCCTTTAATTTCTTATAAATTCCTTTCTTTATTCCTATGTCATGTTTAAGTTTTCTGGTCATCCACCTTGGCTCATTCTTATTTGACCTAATTTTTCTGTATGGTATATTTTGTTCTTGTGCTTTACATAGTATACGAGTGAATATATTATAGTCATCATCAATTGTTGTCACCTGTAACCTCACCCGTTCCTGCTGGAGTCTGACCTGACTGTTCCCAGGTGACCTCACCTTGGTACCTTCTTAACCCCCGATAATCCGCCAATCAAAAGTTTGGGACTCTGACCATATTGTCATTGTTTTTCGTTTCCCAATTTAGGGTGAACCTGATTTCTCTGTGATCACTGTTCACTAGTTCTTCCCCTATTGTGATATCTCTGATTATATTTTATTTATTTGTTAATACTAGGTCTAATATATTGTCACCTCCAGTAGGTTCTGCAATTAGTTGTTTAAAAAAAATTGTCCTGTACTGCATTGGTGACGAAATGGGCACACCCCGTTAGGGTTGGTAGTTTAGTTATTGTTTTATGTTATACTAGCTTAGTTTTCCTTTTTTTGAACAGCTTCAAAGAAAAGAAGGTAAATTTTTACTTACGGACACTAGTGTATTTTGGTGTTTTAAACCTCACAAAACCTAACCAACCCTGGTAGGCCTAGCTTAAACTAACCTAAATGTTTCAGTAGTTTAAAAATTTGGGGCGCACCATGTCCGTAAGTAAAATACCTTAGTTAAAAGTGGAAGGACCAGGGATACGTAAGAATTGGATAGATTGATCGTTCTTCTCATAAAAATCAACAATAATCTTAAAATAATCGTAGGAACACAAATGACAACCAACCTCCACCACACCCATTGTGAGACCGGTCAATGAAATTAAAATCTGTACCCAGGCTGCTTCCTTTGAAAGAAATCTGATGTGATTGGTCGAAAAAATTTGTGTGATGATATCGCTACATCATTGGTAATGACTGGATGATGTCAGTCAATATTGGGTATGCGTGATGCGGCGATAACATCTCCTCACAGAGAAGACCTAAACTACGTAAAATCAATTAAATTAAATTGTCGCTATTATCCATTTCCGCCTGGTATATATTGAGTTCAAAATGCTCAGAAGAGGGAGATCTAAATGTTTCAGTAGTTTATAACTTTCGGGTGCGCTATGTCCTAATGTAAAAAATACCGCAAAGAAGATTAGATATATTAAAATTAGGGGGTAAAGGTTAGAGTAGGTTAGGAATTTTGGTAAATTTGCACAAGTGCACCACACTCTGTTAGAAAGTAAAAAATATATTGTTCTAGTGTATTTTTTCGTGGGACGTTTTCCAAAAAAATAATAATGGCTAAGCGAATAAAAAATACACCAAAAAAATAAAAAACAAACCTAACCTAACTAACTCTCGCCATATGATGGAATCGCCTATTTCTTACCTTATTGCCGTCTCTTCTTTGTCTTTGGGATAAGGGACGAGTTAGGACAACGCCACATATGTTGGTTTTTACGATATTTACGTTCAGTCTTGCACTTATGACACTTTACTGAGGTCGGGAGAACACCATGTGATCGAAAAAAATGCTATACTGTGTAGTTTCTTGTTTTTTTCCCCAAACCTCTCAATCAGCTCCATATAATTGAAGCGACACCCATCACAGACTTCCATGGTTGAAAATGAATATGAATTTGGAAATATGAGACCCAAAATAAAAATCGATTTTAATTGGTTGCAAAAAAAAACCCAGCTTTTGATTGGCCGCGTGATGTGCACGGGAACGCATGCGCGTGATGATTTATGGAGACACGCAGTGTGGGAGGTGAGGTAGGCGATAATGGCGGAAGATTAATGAAAGAAAATAGAGAAAATTTTGGATACGCTATCTCCGTTATCATAGATTTGCGACGGTAATGTAATAGATGAAAATGATCTTATAATTAGACGTTTTATTCGAATATGATAATAGATTAGTGGTAGGAATGTGTGGTGTGAAAATGCAATAATACCGGAATTTTTCATTTTTCAAGAATTTGCACAAGAAATGAAGGTCTTAAATAGATAAAACACACAATTATCTACTAAAAAATAAAATAAATCATAAAAGCTAGGGTGGACTATAGACATATACTGTACATAAAGCTTTCTTAAATTTACCCAAAGTTTCTGGTTAGTAGGAGACACTGTTCAAGAACTTTAGCATTCTCAAGCGGTCCGACTGATGAACCCAAATGTAGCCACAATGAAGTCAAATGATGGTCCTACATGAATAAATCAGACTGCCAATCACTTCTCGACTAGTATTTGGTGTCACAAAGTCACAAAAAATTGGTAAACTTAATTTAATCTGAGTTAATGGATCGAGTACATGTACCTAACCTAACCTAACACAACTCAGATTAAATTAAGTTTACCAATTTTTTGTGACTTTGTGGCACCAAATACTAATCGAGAAGTGATTGGCAGTCCGATTTATTCTTGTATGACCATCATTTGACTTCATTGCGGCTACATTTGGGTTCATTAGTCGGACCGTTAAGTTAGGTAATTCTGAGACGTTTTAGATTTTATAAATTATATTATAATCTCAACTACCATTTGTATACAGCGACCTGCTCTGCTCTTCAGTTCATATAAAAACTAACCACATGATTCCAAATACCTTTAAATTAGCTCTATAAAATAAGCTGCACCGTTTTATTTCACACCGCCGTAATACACATACCCTCTTAAAGTTTCGTTGGATAATTCTTGGTAATATTCGAGCACTAGAACGTTTCTCTAACACTTAAAATAAGTTATCAGTTTCTGACCTCGTGCATACACTCTACAGTAGGCACTATACTCTGGCCTGGTCATACAGCACGAGTTGACCACTGCCACCCGGAGACACAATGGTGCCGTTCACATCAAGTCCTGCACAAACAAGAGTTATCAAGACGGTACAGTAATGATTCATTACTGTAATTATGTATCAGCTACTCCAACTTGATCACTCTCCCCTAGCGAAAACCTTCACTAAATGTTGTACTCTCCACATTTATTCCCTGTAAACGTCTTCTCTCTACTGTAATCGCTGGTGACACAGAGGAATGTATTGATTGTCATGAACTTTGCTACGGTTTAAAGAATTTTCTTTCACGTACTGCACCTGTTGACGTTATGTTCATGACGTCACATGTAAACAACACTTGTCTGCGCATTGGGCCTGCGCAGTTCTCCCGATATCTTCAGTGGCTCTGGCTTCAGCTTACACGTACTTCAAGTACAGCCTGAACTTGTGGATGAAATAATTAATTCATAATTTCTATGTTGTATGTTTGTGAACAGTGTTTAAATATTAGAGTAACTGTATTTACTGTGTGCCTTATATAACATCGTACAAGTAGAAATCGTATGGAAAGAACAATTGTCACGAATTTCACTTCGTTTTTTGGTGGTTGGTTGGTCGAGTCCTGGGCAGAACAACCTTTAATAATACTATATTCATAAGAAGATCCATGGTTTTCAAAAGGGGGTCCTATGTGACCCTACTGAACATCTGTACTAACACTGGACAATAAAGTTCATAGCAAAGCAAAGAACAACCTACCGTTCGAAAGGCAAGTAAGCTGAAAGGTGGTGAAATGATAAATTTAAATAACATTTAATCACACTGAAATATATTAGAAGCATATTAAAAAGAAAGCATCAAGTTAATTTCAATAACACTGTTATTTAATCAATTGAATAAAGTGCCAGCCTCATGTCTGAGAATCGGCAACCAGTCCTTCACTTTGTTTTCGAACACTTTACTAATTATCTCTGCTTTTGCATCTCGCTGGGGACCCAGTATTTAATTTAAATCATCCACCTCAGTCTCTCTTTGTTGAGATATAAAATTTTAGTACAGCCCCGCGTTCACTAGGGCAATACCGTACACTAGCGTGCGGTCGGCTAGAAAGATTTCACAAGACACTGTTTTATGTTCACCAAAGACTTTAAATCAGAAAACAATTACATTACTGTATTAAATATCTGAAAGGCTTTTAATTTAAAATAAAATGAGTGATCTGCGCTGTTTAATATTCTTTTAATTGGGTAAAAAATATGAATGACATTTTTCAGGTTTCATACTCAGAACACTACAATTGACCCACTTAATATATGTAATAGAGAAGCTGTGCTTTATCTAATTGTCTAAGATTCGCAGAAGAGACACTGGTGAACCACACATATAAAGAGATAGGGAGTGAGACTTAAAGAAACGAAGACAAATGCACCAAATTGTTCATAAGAGTTTATTTTGTTAAAAGTCCACAAATAATGTAGATGTGCAGTGCTGTACAAAAGGAGGGCGGGAACATAGGTGAGGCAGAGCTTGTGTCGTCATATAAGTCAAGCCGCTGGAGAGAAAAAGCAGAATGACATTTAAGCTTTACATAGCATAAAATATAGAAAACGACAGGTTTTATTGGAAGGAAGTATTTCATTGGAAGGTTTAAGCCATAAACGCAAAGAACAGAAGGTGAATGATTTCAAATTCAGATTTGCCACACGTCGGCACAGAGGCTACTTTAATGAACACCCCGTTGCAACCAGTGCAAGGCAAAATGTCAAAACAATATAACGCCTAACAGGGAAGCACACGGAGTTCACGCTTGCCTTCTTAGACTTAGATTGCTAAAGGGCGAGAGTACCTAGGGGGCTATTGATTATGTTAGCAAGTTAAATGTGGTGAAGGATGAAGAAGTATACATAGAAAGGATTCCCTACAG
Source organism: Homarus gammarus (assembly GCA_958450375.1). Classification (NCBI taxonomy): domain Eukaryota; kingdom Metazoa; phylum Arthropoda; class Malacostraca; order Decapoda; family Nephropidae; genus Homarus; species Homarus gammarus. Next base: position 880,973 of record CAUDMG010004108.1, read on the forward strand.
GTTCGTGTGTTTACAGCTAAACCTGATGGGTCCCTAATAATGTCAAGTGCTATAAACATTGGCAGGGGGAGTCGAGAGCCAACACAGGTACAAGAGCAAACAACCTAGCTGGGCCCCCTCCCCCTTCTATCTTTTTTGTAACGTTTTTTTTAGGAATTTTGTTAAATTTACCCCAAATTAGAACAGAAAATAGTTTAAAAAATTATGTATATATAATCAGCAGCAGCCTTTTTAGTTCATAATATGGTATTATTTTACTTTAGGACGTAGCGCGCCCGAAAGTTATAAACAATTGAAACATTTAGATCTCCCTCTTCTGGTCATTTTGAACCCCATATACAGTATACCAGGCGGAAATGGATAATAGCAACACAATTGAATTTAATTGAGACAAATCACATTTGATTTTTTTCAAAGGAAGCAGCTTGGGTACGATTTTGATTTCATTGACCAGTCTCACATTAACTGTGGTGGAGGTTGGTTGTCATTTGTTCTCTTACGTTTATTTTAAGTTTATTGCTGAGTTTTACGAGAAAGACGACCATTCTATCAAATTCTTACCTATCCCTGGTCCTTCCACTTTTAACTGAGATATTGTACTTTCGGACATGGCGCACCCCAAAGTTTTAAACTATTGAAACAATTAGGTTAGTCTAGGCTAGGCCTACCGGAGGTCCGGGTGCTGAGCCCCTGGCTGGGGATTAGGTTAGGTTAGGTTTTGTTAAGTTAGACGACTCGTTTCCGTCCCCCCCCCCCCCCCCCCCCCCAAAAAAAAAGATTTCCTAGGCTCTCCTCCATTATTGTTGGGGGGAGGGGGGGGGGGGCAAAAACGAGCAATTTCCGCCCCAAATGAAGGTCAGATCAGTTTAAAACACACCAAAATAGAATGGAAACGCACATTGATCAACCCATAGGGACTCGTGTCCGTAAGTAAAAAATTACCCATAAATTCCATAATATATGTAAAATGATAAATAAAGTATCTTTTAAATAAAAAAAAGCAAGAAAACGTTTTTATTCGAATTATTTTTCCAGTTATTCTTAATATATCAAACTTTCATATACAGAGGAAAACCAAACATTAAATGAAGCTAGAGCTGAAGGTGATCGGCGGGTTTTACTGTTGGTAAACAGCTCAATACCGAAACTGAACTGTTGCAATTATTATTTAATAATTTTTATACCATCACTTTTGTTATTGTTTATAAATGACAGCCGAATTTAGCACACCTATGAAATACATCTTATTGTAAACGACAGCGATATGCCCGTCGCCAGCCAGCCGACAGGGCCCGAGAGAAGTTCTTTGACTGTCGGGCCCTGATCCCTTCCTTACCCCTCTCCTCCCCTTTACCTCCCTCCTACCCTTTCCTTCCTCTTCCCCTTGCCTTCCTCCTACTCTTGCCTCCCTCCTACCCTTTTCTTCTTCTTACCCTTTCCTTCCTCCTCCCCTTTCCTTCCTCCTCCCCTAACCTTCCCCCTACCCATTCCTTCCTCCTCCCCTCCCCTTTGCTCCCTCCTCCCCTTTGCTCCCTCCTCCCCTTTGCTCCCTCCTCCCCTTTGCTCCCCCCTCCCCGTAATGCCCCACTAAGTTTCTGGAGTCAAATCCGGATAACCACTGAGCTGAATTAAACAACATTCAATATATTCAATAACAAGATAAAGACAAGAAGTATGGCGTCTTATAACCCATTTCTTCTTTGTTCAACGTGAGTGTTAATCGTGTGTACAGTACGTAAGTTTGCCCACACCTTATGACTGCCGTACACTGAGGGGCTGCCTGGGGTACCACTGAGATGAAACTTTTGTTCCTGGACCAGAAAAAATCTTGTACAAACATTGGCAGACGACTGACAATACTGATTACACTGTAGTACTTGTGATGTAATTATTCGCCCGAAGCTGTGGCATATGGCTACAGTAATGCTCGCTGATTTATCTATAGACAAAGTAGAATGGAAATCCATATTGGTATTTATTTTAGGTATTGTGTTGACAACTCCCAAACTGTCTCGCGATGGCCAAGAATTTAATGGTTCTCGGGAAACCTAACCTAATGTAACCAAACCTAACCTATCTATCTAACTGCCTACCTAAACCTAACCTAGTAGGTAGTAGGCAGCTACCAAACAGGGAGGTTCTACCGTCAGGGAAGATATTGGAAGCATAATGTGTTGTGTAATGGTAGACCCTGCTGCCATATGTGACCAAGTCCCAGGTTGCTCATCTGACTTTCTGCCTCATTTACACACAATTGCTGGGTCTCAATTGTTTCTCGTACTATTGACAACACAACATACATATACAATATTGTCTCTCACTTTTGATCTTACTTTCATTTTTGTATTTCTTTATGGTTGCTTATTATTATTATTATTATTATTATTTTATTATTTTATTTTCAATCTTGTATTATAAATTTTATTTTCTATGAATTATTACTATTATTGTTATTATTATTATTATTATTATTATTATTATTATTATTATTATTATTATTACATTTTCGCCCCCGAGGCCCCGATGTGGGTCAGTGACCTGTGCCCGGGTGGGTTATTCCCCATAAAAAAAAAGATCGCAATCTCTTGGCCATCGAAGGGTATGGGAGTTGATGACGTCATAATATCAATAGCTAATCATAGTGCATAGGTGGTATAATCATACCGCAAAGTGGTAAAGCTCACCAGATTGGCGAGTGTGTGACTACTGCTTCATTACCATTAGGTCTCACATTCAGAGGTTCGAAGTTGTGGCCGGGTGTGTTACGCGGAACATTCCCCGACTGAACCATCATGACGGAGGGTGAATACGGTGTCTGATTTGTCCTTAAAGTCAAGTATTGTTTCAAGAGTTCGTGGTAATAATCTGCATCTACGTGGTTAGTTTTTTTTTTTTTTTGAGGGGGGGGGGGGGCTCTTTCAAAATCCGCTGATATATTTTGATAGTGACTGAAATAATTGTCTACTGACCCCAAAACAGTTTGCTAATGATCCTGAAATAGGTTGTTACTAACTACGATATCGTCCTCATAATTCTGAAGTACTAACCGCACTAGACACCGTAAAGGTCTGTTCGTCACTGAACCAACTGTACAGTATCTGAGTGCAGGAGGAGGGAGTCTCCATTTTCATGTACTAGACAGGCGACTGTCTATCTGAGGTAACGAGTGAGCCTCCGTTATGTTCAAACATCAAATACATAACTTGGTAGACGTGTTTCAACTTCCTCTAGTGACGAGTGACTTCTTGGATGTCCTTCATACTGAATTGAATTTAAACAGTTTATTTAGCCAGAAAAACACAGATACAGAGTGGATAATAATAACAATATTAACATGGCTGAGCCAGTTGAGAACCTGAGCTCTCTTTGAGGCACCTGACATATACTATACATTTATCTCAAGGAAGTATTATGTAACATTTAGTATCATCTGGAATAGTACAGTAGCATGGTGGGAATAAGAACATCTCATAATGTTACCACGGTTATCACTTCAATATTTTTTTTATACGTAAATTACAGGGGAATTGAAAAACATAAGTATAATGAGGGAGCAGTACAACCTGGGTTGTACAGTAATAAGGTTGAACAAGAGGACAGAGCTGTCAGGATTATGACTAGTTGGCAAATATGTTTATTGCAATGGTAATTACTTATCTATTTACATGATAATTTCCGATAAAACGGTTTTGATGGTACAAAAAAAACCCCAGGTAATGTAAATATAGTAAGTGTTACAAGAACGTGTGAACGACTTTTCTTAACTAAAACACACTTGAGGATGTTTCCCGCTCGTCTGCTCATGCGACGCTGCCTGGACGACGACCAACCAAGTCCTAGTCACTCTTGTTCCTGTCTTTGTTGTCGGTTTAATCAGTTTAATGGGAGTAATTTTTCAAGTCCACATCTTCATTTTATTTGAGAGGGAGGAGAGGTTTTCACTTATCATATTTCTTGCACCCGAGTCCTTTTCAGGCAACAAATATAAGAATGAAATGTTTCTTCTCTTGTCCTAATATTTTTTTAACGTTCTCAGGCACCATGTTACAGTGTGCAGTAGGTGGAGCTGAAATTACCGCCTACTTGTCTAATATTATTCAATGTTTGGTAATTGTATCAGTTATACGCTCACTCACGATGTGTTCCAGGGATGAGTTCAGTCCACGACGCAACTGCTGGTGGGTAGACAGAGGCAAATGGCGTAAATAAACTTGCCCATAGTTTCACACACACACAACACAACGCTGCAGTTAAGCCTACTGTATCGTTCGTAATATTATCAGGTCTTCGTGTGATCTTTTAAATTTCTATATGACTATGGCTTTAGATTTTGACCCCCCCCCCCTAAAAAAAAAAAAAAAATAAATAAATAAATAAATAAATAAAAAAAGTTAATTCTTACTGTATACCCAACATAGTTTCTCCAGGTTTGGTACAGATACGGCTGAGACAGTCTGTACTTTATTGGCGATGGTGCGGAAATACACCGACAGGCAGACAGGAACACAGAATGATATACAGACTTACAGATAGGCACACAGACAGGTACCCAGACACACAGACTTACAGAAAGACAGACAGGCACCCAGACACACAGACTTACAGAAAGACACAGACAGGCACCCAGACACACAGACTTACAGAAAGACACACAGACAGGCACCCAGACTTACAGAAAGACACACAGACAGGCACCCAGACTTACAGAAAGACACACAGACAGGCACCCAGACACACAGACTTACAGAAAGACACACAGACAGACACCCAGACACACAGACTTACAGAAAGACACACAGACAGGCACCCAGACACACAGACTTACAGAAAGACACACAGACAGGCACCCAGACTTACAGAAACACACAGACAGGCACCCAGACACACAGACTTACAGATAGGCACACAGACAGACACACAGACTTACAGAAAGACACACAGACAGGCACCCAGACACACAGACTTACAGAAAGACACAGACAGGCACCCAGACACACAGACTTACAGAAAGACACACAGACAGGCACCCAGACACACAGACTTACAGAAAGACACACAGACAGGCACCCAGACACACAGACTTACAGAAAGACACACAGACAGACACCCAGACACACAGACTTACAGAAAGACACACAGACAGGCACCCAGACACATAGACTTACAGAAAGACACACAGACAGGCACCCAGACACACAGACTTACAGAAAGACACACAGACAGACACCCAGACACACAGACTTACAGAAAGACACACAGACAGACACCCAGACACACAGACTTACAGAAAGACACACAGACAGACACACAGCTTTACAGAAAGACACACAGACAGAGACACAGACTTACAGAAAGGCACACAGACAGACACACAGACAGACACCCAGACACACAGACTTACAGAAAGACACACAGACTTACAGAAAGACACAGACAGGCACCCAGACACACAGACTTACAGAAAGACACACAGACAGGCACCCAGACACACAGATGATTATTACAATATTCTTCTAACAGTGACTCAACTCTTCCATGGGTAGTTGAGGTGTCACAGGTTGAGTCATTACTGTGAACAAACACCTACATCTTCGTCAAATAAGGTCCAAGTATTCGTAACTTAAGCTTTAGTCGACGGTATCAGTCTTTTGAGAGGTCTAAGAATACCTCGATAGTGAAGTGGTTGTCATCAATACCCGAGTGATGTTATTGTTACTACAGGAGGAGTCAGGCTATATTTCAGCCTTCTAGTTATTTTACTTAAAGATCAGAAGACGGGCGGCACGGGGAGGTAACTCTTGAGAAGGTTATTATCTTCAGAAGTAAATTATAGGTTAAAGCGGGATAAGTTCTGCATTATCCAGAGAACTACCATCAGTAGACGGTAAGGGCGAGGGGGGGGGGGGAGTTATATACAAGAGAACGGGTGACAATAATGGAGCCACTTGCTTGATGATGGCGCTTCACAATGTTGTCATAGCCTGCTGTTCCTTCGTTGGTTTTCTTTAATGACATCCCTCAGTTCACCCTCTGAGTCAGGAGAGAAGATCAGTAGTTTTCCTTGTTTGTTCCCTGTACGTTGAAGTCATCCTGGTGGTCATGAATATCTTCTGCGGGAGTTTGTGCCAACACTGATGAAGTAATTACCCGCGTGACAGGTGGTGTCTGAGGGACCAGCTGTCAGGAATAACAGTATTCATCATGACACTCGTGTTAGCTACTTACACTCAGCCACACCTCCGGTGACAGAAATTTGTTGAGGTACTGAAGAGGGAAGGTAAAGCAGCTCTCTCTCTCTCTTTGTGTTGTCTCTTGGTGCGTCTTAAGTGTTTGACAAAGTAAAACACACTAAAAGGTGATGTTTGCCCAGCACATACTACACTGGCTACCTGTTGCGTCATAAAGTTCAGTAGCCTTGTTGTAGGTATAGGTGGTTATTGTACTATTAGACCATGTGGTGTTAAACAACGTACTGTACTGTACTGTATTTCTTGTGTTGAGTCTTTGTAATAACAACTGAGGTGTTTGCTGTGGTCGAAACAACACCTGTCATAATACCGTTTACTAAGCTGAACATTTGTTATACTTAACTCCTGCCTTAATTATCATGAGAAATTATCCAGATATGTGAGAAATGTGTTAGTGATGAAGACACTCTTACGTCTCAAGTGTGCCTCGACGTCTTCAACCTGCTAACTGACCTTGACATTTTTAATCTGCTCACTGACGCCACACAGTTGGGACACTAACACGGTACAGAAGGAGTCTCCCGTCAAGTACTCCAAGAAACACTTGTATTTTTCCTCACAAGGACCACTTGTGAATTATTATGATGTTGTAAGACACTTAAAGTAAGAGCTTAGCGTCACGAGTGAGTTTGGTTATGTAGGCACTGGGGTCGCCAGTTAAGTCGGTGTCTGGGGCTACAGTTACACCGTTTAACAGTCGGTGTCTGGGGCTACAGTTACACTGTTTTACAGTTAGTATCTGGGGCTACAGTTACACCGTTTTACAGTTAGTATCTGGGGCTACAGTTACACTGTTTTACAGTTAGTATCTGGGGCTACAGTTACACTGTTTTACAGTTAGTATCTGGGGCTACAGTTACACTGTTTTACAGTTAGTATCTGGGGCTACAGTTACACTGTTTTACAGTTAGTATCTGGGGCTACAGTTACACTGTTTTACAGTTAGTATCTGGGGCTACAGTTACACTGTTTTACAGTTAGTATCTGGGGCTACAGTTACACTGTTTAACAGTCGGTGTCTGGGGCTACAGTTACACTGTTTAACAGTCGGTGTCTGGGGCTACAGTTACACTGTTTAACAGTCAGTGTCTGGGGCTACAGTTACACTGTTTAACAGTCGGTGTCTAGGGCTACAGTTACACTGTTTAACAGTCGGTGTCTAGGGCTACAGTTACACTGTTTAACAGTCGGTGTCTGGGGCTACAGTTACACTGTTTAACAGTCGGTGTCTGGGGCTACAGTTACACTGTTTAACAGTCAGTGTCTGGGGCTACAGTTACACTGTTTAACAGTCGGTGTCTGGGGCTACAGTTACACTGTTTAACAGTCGGTGTCTGGGACTACAGTTACACTGTTTAACAGTCCGGGTCTGAGATTTTGTAACTCAACAATCGGACCTCCATGACGACTTTAATAAGATGAGCTGTGAACGGAGGCTGTTGAAGGCTGACTCTTGGTGTTCATTCTCGCACCCTTAATGGTCTGTTACGTGTACCGTCTACATTTGTCTGTGTTAAGTACAGGCCCCTTCACTAGTGCGTGTACAAGGGCTCGTCATGTAAACATTCTAGAAGTCATTATCTTTGAGATTTTTGTTTTAATACTGTTTTAATTTGACTCCATAGTATCTTTACTACTGCAAGTTTTCTTCTGTTGAAGGGGCCTGGGCGTGTTGTGTACATGTTGGCTACTTGTGTACATTTTGTATACGTGTTGTCTACATATTGTCTACACTACATGTAAAGGTCCACATCAGGAAGATCTCTTGGTACCATAAGTAGATACTGGTCCAGTAATTAACATCACCTGTACGAGTCATTATTACTGGCCGCTCTGTCGTCCACCACCACCATGATCCTCACATCAAGTCCGTAGTGTGGATACAGCAACATGTTCGGTACTGAACTTCAACAACTAGTAAAGTTACGTACCCATTTACAGCTGGTTAGACTCGGAGTGCTCCGAGATAGAACCAGTGACCATTAGGACAAGAGGCGAGAGCTATAGCCACTCGGCCGCCGCAGGGATCAATATAAAAGGATTTACTCAACAATATTATTAGAGTGCGGAGGAAAGTCAGTAAATATGAGAGACGGAGCCACCAGTTAAATTGCTTTGTTGTTGAGGATGTGAGCTTGGTGTGTCCGTATACTGTAGACTATCTCCACTCACGCCTTCACTACGAGGATGCCACTTTTGATATTTTAGTTGGCTAACACCAGATGATGATGTTCAGCTCAGACGGGACCCCGTACACAAGTGGTTAAACACCACCATCCTCTTTATCAATAAGCAGCTTATACAGAAGTCACTGTTGTACTGTATTTTGCCTAATCAAAAATATGACAACTAAATGAATTAAATATTTAAAAACAATAATTTAATTTCTTCCTCATTATTGACATAGGGTTGAACCACCACACATGGAGGAAGGAAACATTTTATTGGTGCTATTGTCACTGTGGGGCAGTGTTTATATCCGGACCTCTCAGCTGTGTGACATGGGAACTACCGTGGTAGGTGATAGGGGAACTACCGTGGTGGGCGGCAGGGAAACTACCGTGGTAGGCGGCAGGGGAACTACCGTGGTAGGTGACAGGGAAACTACCGTGGTAGGCGGCAGGGGAACTACTGTGGTAGGTGACAGGGAAACTACCGTGGTAGGCGGCAGGGGAACTACTGTGGTAGGTGACAGGGAAACTACCGTGGTAGGTGACCGGTGAACTACCGTGGTAGGTGATAGGGGAACTACCGTGGTAGGCGGCAGGGGAACTACTGTGGTAGGTGACAGGGAAACTACCGTGGTAGGTGACCGGTGAACTACCGTGGTAGGTGATAGGGGAACTACCGTGGTAGGTGGCAGGGAAACTACTGTGGCAATTGGCAGGGGAACTACCGTGGTAGGTGACAGGGAAACTACCGTGGCAGGTGACAGGGAAACTACCGTGGTAGGTGGCAGGGGAACTACCGTGGTAGGCGGCAGGGAAACTACTGTGGTAATTGGCAGGGAAACTACTGTGGTAATTGGCAGGGGAACTACCGTGGTAATTGGCAGGGGAACTACCGTGGTAGGTGACAGGGAAACTACCGTGGTAGGTGGCAGGGGAACTACCGTGGTAGGTGGCAGGGAAACTACCGTGGTAGGTGGCAGGGGAACTACCGTGGTAGGTAGCAGGGGAACTACCGTGGTAGGTAGCAGGGGAACTACCGTGGCAGGTGACAGGGAAACTACCGTGGTAGGTGGCAGGGGAACTACCGTGGTAGGTGGCAGGGGAACTACCGTGGTAGGTGACAGGGAAACTACCGTGGTAGGTGGCAGGGGAACTACCGTGGCAGGAGATAGGGGAACTACCGTGGTAGGTGGCAGGGTAACTACCGTGGTAGGTGACAGGGGAACTCCCGTGGTAGGTGACAGGGGAACTACCGTGGTAGGTGGCAGGGAAACTACCGTGGTAGGTGGCAGGGAAACTACCGTGGTAGGTGGCAGGGGAACTACCGTGGTAGGTAGCAGGGGAACTACCGTGGCAGGTGACAGGGAAACTACCGTGGTAGGTGGCAGGGGAACTACCGTGGTAGGTGGCAGGGGAACTACCGTGGTAGGTGACAGGGAAACTACCGTGGTAGGTGGCAGGGGAACTACCGTGGTAGGTGGCAGGGGAACTACCGTGGCAGGAGATAGGGGAACTACCGTGGTAGGTGGCAGGGTAACTACCGTGGTAGGTGACAGGGGAACTACCGTGGTAGGTGACAGGGGAACTACCGTGGTAGGTGGCAGGGAAACTACCGTGGTAATTGGCAGGGAAACTACCGTGGTAATTGGCAGGGAAACTACCGTGGTAGGTGGCAGGGAAACTACCGTGGTAGGTGGCAGGGAAACTACCGTGATAATTGGCAGGGAAACTACCGTGGTAGGTGGCAGGGAAACTACCGTGGTAGGTGGCAGGGAAACTACCGTGGTAGGTGACAGGGAAACTACCGTGGTAGGTGGCAGGGGAACTACCGTGGTAGGTGGCAGGGAAACTACTGTGGCAATTGGCAGGGGAACTACCGTGGTAGGTGACAGGGAAACTACCGTGGTAGGTGGCAGGGGAACTACCGTGGTAGGTGGCAGGGGAACTACCGTGGCAGGTGACAGGGGAACTACCGTGGTAGGTGGCAGGGGAACTACCGTGGTAGGTGACAGGGGAACTACCGTGGTAGGTGACAGGGGAACTACCGTGGTAGGTGGCAGGGAAACTACCGTGGTAATTGGCAGGGAAACTACCGTGGTAGGTGGCAGGGAAACTACCGTGGTAGGTGGCAGGGAAACTACCGTGGTAATTGGCAGGGAAACTACCGTGGTAGGTGGCAGGGAAACTACCGTGGTAGGTGGCAGGGAAACTACCGTGGTAGGTGGCAGGGAAACTACCGTGGTAGGTGGCAGGGAAACTACCGTGGTAGGTGGCAGGGAAACTACCGTGGTAGGTGGCAGGGAAACTACCGTGGTAATTGGCAGGGAAACTACCGTGGTAGGTGGCAGGGAAACTACCGTGGTAGGTGGCAGGGAAACTACCCTGGTAAGTGACAGAGGAACTACCGTGGTAATTGCCAGGGAAACTACCGTGGTAGGTGGCAGGGAAACTACCGTGGTAGGTGGCAGGGAAACTACCGTGGTAATTGGCAGGGAAATTACCGTGGTAGGTGACAGGGAAACTACCGTGGTAATTGGCAGGGAAACTTCCGTGGTAGGTGGCAGGGGAACTACCGCGGTAGGTAACAGGGAAACTACCGTGGTAGGCGGCAGGGGAACTACCGTGGTAGGTGACAGGGGAACTACCGTGGTAAGTGGCAGGGAAACTACCGTGGTAGGTGGCAGGGGAACTACCGTGGTAAGTGGCAGGGAAACTACCGTGGTAGGTGGCAGGGAAACTACCGTGGTAGGCGGCAGGGAAACTAATGTGGTAATTGGCAGGGGAACTACCGTGGTAGGTGATAGGGAAACTACCGTGGTAGGCGGCAGGGAAACTACTGTGGTAATTGGCAGGGGAACTACCGTGGTAGGTGACAGGGAAACTACCGTGGTAGGTGGCAGGGAAACTACCGTGGTAAGTGGCAGGGGAACTACCGTGGTAGGTGATAGGGGAACTACCGTGGTACGCGGCAGGGAAACTACCGTGGTAGGCGGCAGGGAAACTACTGTGGTAATTGGCAGGGGAACTACCGTGGTAGGTGACAGGGAAACTACCGTGGTAGGTGGCAGGGAAACTACCGTGGTAGGTGGCAGGGAAACTACCGTGGTAGGTGGCAGGGGAACTACCGTGGTAGGTGGCAGGGAAACTACTGTGGTAATTGGCAGGGGAACTACCGTGGTAGGTGACAGGGAAACTACCGTGGTAGGTGGCAGGGGAACTACCGTGGTAGGTGGCAGGGGAACTACCGTGGCAGGTGACAGGGGAACTACCGTGGTAGGTGGCAGGGGAACTACCGTGGTAGGTGACAGGGGAACTACCGTGGTAGGTGGCAGGGGAACTACCGTGGCAGGTGACAGGGGAACTACCGTGGTAGGTGGCAGGGGAACTACCGTGGTAGGTGACAGGGGAACTACCGTGGTAGGTGACAGGGGAACTACCGTGGTAAGTGGCAGGGAAACTACCGTGGTAATTGGCAGGGAAACTACCGTGGTGGGTGGCAGGGAAACTACCGTGGTAATTGGCAGGGAAACTACCGTGGTAGGTGGCAGGGAAACTACCGTGGTAGGTGGCAGGGAAACTACCGTGGTAGGTGGCAGGGAAACTACCGTGGTAGGTGGCAGGGAAATTACCGTGGTAGGTGACAGGGAAACTACCTTGGTAAGTGGCAGGGGAACTACCGTGGTAAGTGGCAGGGGAACTACCGTGGTAGGTGATAGGGGAACTACCGTGGTAGGTGGCAGGGAAAGTACTGTGGTAAGCGGCAGGGAAACTACCGTGGTAGGCGGCAGGGAAACTACTGTGGTAATTGGCAGGGGAACTACCGTGGTAGGTGACAGGGAAACTACCGTGGTAGGTGGCAGGGGAACTACCGTGGTAGGTGGCAGGGAAAGTACTGTGGTAATTGGCAGGGGAATTACCGTGGTAGGTGACAGGGAAAGTACCGTGGTAGGTGGCAGGGGAACTACCGTGGTAGGTGGCAGGGGAACTACCGTGGCAGGTGACAGGGGAACTACCGTGGTAGGTGGCAGGGGAACTACCGTGGTAGGTGACAGGGGAACTACCGTGGTAGGTGACAGGGGAACCACCGTGGTAGGCGGCAGGGAAACTACCGTGGTAATTGGCAGGGAAACTACCGTGGTAATTGGCAGGGAAACTACCGTGGTAATTGGCAGGGAAACTACCGTGGTGGGTGGCAGGGAAACTATCGTGGTAATTGGCAGGGAAACTACCGTGGTAAGTGGCAGGGAAGCTACCGTGGTAGGTGGCAGGGGAACTACCGTGGTAGGTGACAGGGGAACTACCGTGGTAGGTGACAGGGAAACTACCGTGGTAAGTGGCAGGGGAACTACCGTGGTAGGTGACAGGGGAACTACCGTGGTAAGTGGCAGGGAAACTAGCGTGGGAGGTGACAGGGGAACTACCGTGGTAGGTAATAGGGAAACTCACAAAAATGCCTTGTACAGTACACAGACACGCGCTCACACAGTCTCACGTTCTCCTGAGTTGACGGCGATGATCAAAAGTGAGGGCCGGGTTGGGGTGACGGTAGCGGGCGGGGAGAGGTGAGTGAGGGCCGGGTTGGGGTGACGGTAGCGGGCGGGGAGAGGTGAGTGAGGGCCGAGTTGGGGTGACGGTAGCGGGCGGGGAGAGGTGAGTGAGGGCCGGGTTGGGGTGACGGTAGCGGGCGGGGAGAGGTGAGTGGGGGCCGGGTTGGGGTGACGGTAGCGGGCGGGGAGAGATGAGTGAGGGCCGAGTTGGGGTGACGGTAGCGGGCGGGGAGAGGTGAGTGGGGGCCGAGGCGGGGAGAGGTGAGTGGGGGCCGGGTTGGGGTGACGGTAGCGGGCGGGGAGAGGTGAGTGAGGGCCGGGTTGGGGTGAGTGAGGGCAGGGAAGAGGTGAGTGTGAGCGGGGAGAGGTGTGTGTGAGCGGGGAGAGGTGAGTGTGAACGGGGAGAGGTTTGTGAGGGCGGAGAGGGGTACCTGTAGGCGGGGCGAGATGAGGGAGGGCAGAGTGGGACGAGAGAAGGCGTGGAGAGGTGAGGAAGGGCGGGGAGAGGTGAGGGAGGGCGGGGAGAGGTGAGGGAGGGCGGGGAGAGGTGAGGAAGGGCGGGGAGAGGTGAGGGAGGGCGGGAAGAGCTGAGGGAGGGCGGGGAGAGGTGAGGAAGGGCGGGGAGAGCTGAGGGAGGGCGGGGAGAGGTGAGGAAGGGCGGGGAGAGGTGAGTGAAGGTGGAGAGAGAAGAGTGAGGGCGTGGAGAGGTGAGGAAGGGCGGGGAGAGGTGAGTAAGGGCGGGGAGAGGTGAGGGAGGGCGGGGAGAGTGCGCGGGGTGGTGCGTGGTGTGGGTGGTGGAGGTGAGACAGTGTAGCCTGGCTGGCTGACCGTCCGGGTGTGTGTAGGCAGCTCCTCTCTTGCTGCCCGCGTGGCTCTCTGTCGCACCCCGGACGTCTACCCACGCCCTGCCTCCAGTGTCGCGTCCTCCACCGCTCAGTGTGTCCCATGTGGCTCAGTGTACCTGGCGCGTGTGTCTGGTGCCATCCCGTGTACCTTCTTTAACACCTGGTGCTGGTTCTACCTTGCACGTGTACTGGGCACGGCGCCCTACACCTGTGCAACTCAGGGCTACCACAGGTGTATCAAGAGCACCCTTTTATGTACCTGGTTGTCCCTCGAGGTGCAATTGGGTGCAGATAATAACTTAGAGTGTGGCGGACACTGTATGTGTGTGTGTATATCTGGCCCCGAGTGTCTTATCCACCCCACAGGTAACTACGTCTGCCAGTAGGTCGGTGAGGGCCTGGCCATGCCCTTGGTGGTGTAGATGAGTCCCCTCTGCAGTGTCACGCCTCACCCTGTGGAGGTCTGCCAGTGTTGTCCGTAATGACGTGACCTGTCCCGACCTGGACCTGACCTTAACTGGCTCATGAGTAATGGTCCAACGATGGCTGTGGGCCGCCGAGGGTCGTGGAGGGTGGAGATCGAGGAAGAGGGCACGGGGCAGCCCTCCTCCTCAGGCCCTTCTAGCATGGTCGTGGCCTTCGTGCCGCCTCCCCGTGGGTCCAGGGGCTCCCTCACGTCCTCGGAGGAGGGAGGGTCCGTGGGTGTGTATAGCGAGGACGATGAGGAGGACTCACTACCCTACCCCGGGTTCCTGGCTATCACCTGGGGCTGCCTCTACCAGACCACCGCCCCGCGCAACTACTGCCTCGCCATGCTCACTAACCCATATCCTTTTATGCTGAACGACTCATAATGTCTGTGTAGTGACCCTTGGTCCCTCTCTAATGTTTCAGAACTTCTTCTCTGTCGGAAATCCAAAGATCCAGGTGTCCTAGTTATGAGCGTAACTGAATATCCAGTTCTACCGTTCTGTACAAGACCTCAAGATCCAATTCTATTGGTTCTGACTTCGGCAACTCCGATACTCTTGGAACTTTCAACACGACCAGGTCTTAGCTCTAGAATCATGTTTCTGGCGGTAAAATCCAATTTTGGGTTTCCGGGTAACCAGGCACTCTGGAACAGGTTTTCTCGTGCTCTAGTGACCATGAAAACCAGGTTTCTTGTGTTCGCGGAATCTAGAAAACCTGTTTTGAAGATCTGCTTAAAGGAGAATCATTACCTGGTATTATAGCCACCGTCACTATCATTCTACTGCCCATATAATAAGTACCAAAATAATGTCAACCACCGCTTTTACCACACCTACAACCAATAACTACCAGAACTACAACCACCGCTTCTACCACACCTACAACCAACGCTTCTACCACAGCCATCACCAATACATCCTCACTAATGGTGCTCCTGCCATCACTTCTGCCACAATTACCATCAATGCATCTGAACGCACCACCAGAGCTACCATCATGTGGACAATTGCAAGCACCATGTAGTGTCAACCACAACTGCCACCATTATACCTTACGCTGCAAGTACCTAACCATTACGTCTACCACAACTGCCACCATCACACTATCAGGCGCAAGTACCCCATCATCTCGTCTACCACAACTACCACCATCACACTATCAGCCGCAAGTACCCCATCATCTCGTCTACCACAACTGCCACCATTTTCTCACCACATCATCGTCGAAACTCTTCTATTACATCAACGCCATTAAGGTAAGGTTCAACCCTTTGTTTATCTTTCAGTAGACAAGAGGTAGTTAGTTGACCCTAGCCTTTACTCTCTTCCTTGTTGCTGCATTAACTTCCCTGGCCAAGCATTTCTCGACGTCTTCGTTCTGGGTTAATTTGGTGTTTAGGTTTGACATTTTATTTTTTATTTTGGCATCTTGTGCGCGCTCTTGACAGCCTTGTATAGATCCGAATGTTCCTCGACTTAACGTTCTCTTATTGCGGCCGGCCTCGAGGTGCCGCGCTGTCCTTGTTGTCATACAGCTGTGGAAGGTGTTGTATTAGTCTCGACACAGTAGCTTTATAGCCTCTATATTCTTTTATTTTGGCCTCGTGGGAGGGTCTCGCAGTGTCCTCGACATCTTCAGATATCGTCGCCTCGACAGCTGTTACAGCCATCAAAACACTCAGAGATGATCAGAATGATCAGCAGTGCAAATTTCATCAGGCATTTCCATACATCGACGAAAGGTATTTACATATAAAGTGGCCGAGGTTCCACCGTAAGTACCTAGAGCATAAAATCCATGTAGACGACGCCCAGTCCACGGCCCCACTAACACCACCGATGGGGCCAAGCTGCGGAAGAGAACGATCTAATATTTCTGAGTAAAAGTTCAGTAAAAGCGTTTAGGACGTACGTAGCCTAGTGTTCGCCTGAGGACCATCTGCAGTGCGCAACTTAAACTTTCCCTTGCCCCTGAAGAATACGACATGGTCTCCTTTCCTTATACTATATTCGTAAATGAAACTGTTGTAAGCGTCATAAGTTCGTGTAAACAAAAAAAAAAAAAAATCCTCTCTGAAGTTACCATATTCCCTGGGAACTTACAGTATTAAGCGAAGGGGTAAATAGGCTGGGCTATATTTTCACGCTTGTACTCTTTAACACGCACCGGTGCTTACTGTCGTGTAGCATAACTAAAGCATACTACAGTACTCAAATACTATGTAATTAAGACCAAAACATGATAGGATATACGATAGTTAAGAGAGAATTAACGAAAATATGAAGACTTAAGGAAACAGCAGCCAGGAGTCGAGATGAATTCAGTGTTGTATCTCGCGCAGGGGACCGGACTGGATGTGTTCAACAAGGGGTAGGTAAAGACGGCGTGCTTGTGGTGTTGTCCTGCATTAGTGTAATGTGAACCGACTTGCCCAGTGAGCCGAGCAGCCTAGTGAGCCGAGCATCATAGTGAGCCGAGCAGCATAGTGAGCCGAGCATCATAGTGAGCCGAGCATTCTAGTGAGCCGAGCATCTTAGTGAGCAGAATAAAGTAGTGAAACGAAAAGATTAAAAGCTCAAGTACTCTTTTCTTTTGTAAGCCGAGGATCTTACTGAGTCAATTTAATGATCCGAGGATCTTAATGGGTCAAGTTAGCGGAGGATCTTAATGGGTCAAGTTAGCGGAGGATCTTACTGGGTCAAGCTAGTGAGCTGAGGATCTTAATGGGTCAAGTTAGTGAGCCGAGGATCATAATGGGTCGTTAGTGAGCTGAGGATCTTAATGGGTCAAGTTAGCGGAGGATCTTAATGGGTCAAGTTAGCGGAGGATCTTAATGGGTCAAGTTAGTGAGCCGAGGATCTTATTGGGTCAAGTTAGCGGAGGATCTTCCTGGGTCAAGCTAGTGAGCTGAGGATTTTAATGGGTCAAGCTAGTGAGCCGAGGATTTTAATGGGTCAAGTCAGTGAGCCGAGGATCTTAATGGGTCAAGTTAGTGAGCCGAGAATCCTATTGAGTCAAGTTAGTGAGCCGAGAATCCTATTGAGTCAAGTTAGTGAGCCTAGAATCCTATTGAGTCAAGTTAGTGAGCCGAAAATCTCACGGAGTCAAGTTAGTGAGCCGAGGATCCTAGTGAGTCAATATAGCGAGCTGAGGATCTTCCAGAGGCAAGTTAGTGGGTCGATGATTTTCCCGAGTCATGTTAGTGAGCTGAGGATCTTCCCGAGTCAAGTTAGTGAGCTGAGGATCTTCCCGAGTCATGTTAGCGAGCTGAGGATCTTCCCGAGTCAAGTTAGTGAGCTGAGGATCTTCCCGAGTCATGTTAGTGAGCTGAGGATCTTCCCGAGTCATGTTAGCGAGCTGAGGATCTTCCTGGGTCATGTTAGTGAGCTGAGATCTTCTCGAGTCATGTTAGTGAGCCGAGGATCTTCCTGGGTCATGTTAGTGAGCCGAGGATCTTCCTGGGTCATGTTAGTGAGCTGAGATCTTCTCGAGTCATGTTAGTGAGCCGAGGATCTTCCTGGGTCATGTTAGTGAGCCGAGGATCTTCCTGGGTCATGTTAGTGAGCCGAGGATCTTCCTTGGTCATGTTAGTGAGCCGAGGATCTTCCTGGGTCATGTTAGTGAGCCGAGGATCTTCCTGGGTCATGTTAGTGAACCGAGGATCTTCCTGGGTCATGTTAGTGAACCGAGGGTCTTCCTGGGTCATGTTAGTGAGCCGAGGATCTTCCTGGGTCATGTTAGTGAGCCGAGGATCTTCCTGGGTCATGTTAGTGAGCCGAGGATCTTCCTGGGTCATGTTAGTGAGCCGAGGATCTTCCTGGGTCATGTTAGTGAGCCGAGGATCTTCCTGGGTCATGTTAGTGAGCCGAGGATCTTCCTGGGTCATGTTAGTGAGCCGAGGATCTTCTCGAGTCATGTTAGTGAGCCGAGGATCTTCCTGGGTCATGTTAGTGAGCCGAGGATCTTCCTGGGTCATGTTAGTGAGCCGAGGATCTTCCTGGGTCATGTTAGTGAGCCGAGGATCTTCCTGGGTCATGTTAGTGAGCCGAGGATCTTCCTGGGTCATGTTAGTGAGCCGAGGATCTTCCTGGGTCATGTTAGTGAGCCGAGGATCTTCCTGGGTCATGTTAGTGAGCCGAGGATCTTCTTGGGTCATGTTAGTGAGCCGAGGATCTTCCTGGGTCATGTTAGTGAGCCGAGGATCTTCCCGAGTGATGTTAGTGAGCTGAGGATCTTCCCGAGTCATGTTAGTGAGCCGAGGATCTTCCTGAGACAAGTTAGTGAGGACCTCCACGCTGCGTTGCTTCCTTCGCCAGGTAGCACATTGAACGGCGACGAATTACACGCGAACACCTCATATAAGAGACTGAAGCAGACGTCAAGCGGAAATTTCTCAAGGTGGCGGAGACGCGCGAAGGGTAATGGGCGCTTGGGGTCGGTAGTGTATTATGTAATAGGTAGACCCACAGATTCTAGGGAAATAAAGCCATCGTACGTCAAATGAGGTGTCCAGGCGTACCGAGACGCGCACATAAATATTGTCATACGTTCAGTAAACTACGCCACCATGACACTATAATGTTGGCTTCGTTCATCATGCACACAACTGTTAAAACAAATTACACAGAGTAAATGGTCTTTTGTTTGTGTAATGATCATCAATAAACTATGAGTTATTACGGTGTCACACAAAGGGTTTATTTTGGGCATCAATAGCATACAGTATATTTTGGGTGTTGTTCAGGTGATCGTGGTGCCGCCGCCATATTTACTACGTAGCGCATATTGACTGATGGTGTTGTATGAGGTATATATAAATCATACAACACCATCTAGCTGTCATGACTCTCACACCATGATGCTTGTGAACCTGAGTCATGACTTACGTCTTCATCCAGGCTATAAATAACTTCGTCTGTGTGTCATACATGGCATAACACCAAGTCACGATAACAATAAAAATGGTCGTTGTCTGTCGGCTATTAAATTATCAGCGATTTTAATTTTTGTACTGTCTTACAGTACTTTGTTATATATATATACAGTATATATATGCTGATAACCACAAGGAAAGAAGAAAACACGAAGTTCCCAAGCGCTTTCGTGTAATTCACATCTTCAGGGGTGAGTACAGACTAGAGAGAGAAATACAAATCAAGGTGTATATATACAGAGGAGGGTGAGACCAGGTCCACAATGTGGACCTGGTCTCACCCTAGACGAGGGATACAAGGGGCCGACCACTCTAGACGAGGGATACAAGGGGCCGACCACTCTAGACGAGGGATACAAGGGGCCGACCACTCTAGACGAGGGATACAAGGGGCCGACCACTCTAGACGAGGGATACAAGGGGCCGACCACTCTAGACGAGGGATACAAGGGGCCGACCACTCTAGACGAGGGATACAAGGGGCCGACCACTCTAGACGAGGGATACAAGGGGCCGACCACTCTAGACGCACAGGAGTTCAACTGACTGTTCAATCCTGGATATGGTTGATTTTTCTGCCTTCGTGAGGAGGTATGTACAGCTCCATGTCTTGGCTCCGTCTGGAGCGGACAGTGAGTGAGGAGTGTAATATTGGACGGTCATGCTCGTGGATGTGGTTCCTGATCGCTGAGTAAGGTGGTTGGAAGAGGTGTCTCGTTCTGAATGGTCGTCCATAATGTTCGTATCTAATCTAATATACTATAGGACTAGCCATGTGTCTCAGTGCCGGATTAACCTTGAGGCACTGGCTCCCAAATCCAAACATTCTCGAAGTTGAAGCATATATAACATGAACTTCGTTCAACGATGTCCTAGCAATGTCTCAATTTTCTGTCTCTTATGAACATTGAATGTGTTATTTTGGTATATTTTGTTCTTGCTATATATATATATACCTTGAGGGTAGGGGGCCCCAAGTTGATCTGTGCCTCAGGCCCCTATTAAGCTTAATCCGTCCCTGGTGTGTCTGTCTGTCTATTCTGGGCAGCCGAAACGGCACAATCGTTTTTCATCAAACTTGGTGGAAAAATCGCAAAAAATTCGTAGAGTGGAACAAACCTGGTCCCATGTCGATGGTTTTCTTTGGAAGGCATAAATTAACCATTTTATTTACGATGGAAAATGATGCAAGTCTACGGACTTGGCTCACCCTAATTAACCATGCAAGTCTACGGACTTTGCGCACCCTCATTCGCTGTACGCTAGCGAAGCACGAGCGTTCAAACTTTCACTGGGCACGAAGGTGCCCGCGATCACTTGTACCCTCTATAGACAGAATATTAGAAAAAGAGTATATTTACAGTTTACAGCAGAATTGTGTCTTTAAAGTTTTAGAAACTGCAGAACAGTATTATAATTTTGTATTATATAGAGCTGTTATTCATATATTAGTTATACATGTACAGTTACTTATTCGTCAATATATAAAATACATGAATTTATGTATCTCTGCTTGACGCAACGAACACTGAACTGAACCATCTCTGATTCTTTGTATATATTATTGTCTGAACTGATCCTTTTACTGCCTTAACAGTCACCTGGGGCGTTGACCTTATGCTTGCTGGTGCTGGAGTCGTGTGTTGCCGCTGCTTACAAGTTTTACTCCGTGTTGAGAAAATATTATACATCAGTTATGAACTATTTCTCGCCAACGGTTCAATAAATCCGTTTCAGTGTTTCAACGTGATCACGTGTCTTGTTGGTTTATTTGGGATTCTGTTGCTATTTCCACGTTACTTATTAATTTTTCCTAGACTATGAAGCCCTATAAGCAAACTCACTCCTAAAAAAGTGAAAGGGGTTACTCGATTTTGATTCAATGAAAATATCCTCAGTTAAAATGAAGAAACAGTATCACCGCTTAGCTCAGTGTAATAAAACAGTAACACAGTGTTAAGTACATGATTATATTGTGTGTAGTGTACGTGAATATGGTTCTTGTAACTCCAATAATGGACTCCAGGTACCATATGTGCTTTTTAAAAGTATTTTGTATATACTGTATTTAAGGATTTGCCGTTGCAAGGTTTGGCTCGCCAAGAGTAAAATACACCACTGACCAATGAAGAGCAATAGTGTGTGCGCCAGCAACAGTGAACGCTGGAAGGAGGTATTTTTCATCCAAAGAAAGTCTGGAGTGGTGAGTAATAGATTAACCAATGAACGTCACGAACACGTTCACCACCAACCAATAAACTTGAAAAGTATGCCACCAGCCAATGAGAATCAAGAGCTAGTATGCCTGTGACCAATAAGTACCATCCTCACGTACCAATAGACACTTGCTCACACGTAATATCGTCGTGCTGTGGTAACTGGCGGCCAGCACTTGTGCATTCCGGTCAGTGCTGTCCACACGACACACACTCTCTTACTGGCGATTTATTTGACACTTCATCGTAAATTTGCGACAAAAAAACGTATTGTTAAAAGCCAAGACCCTGACCTGTAAATATCACCAACTTTTAGAGGTTAAGTATTGCAAAAAAATAATCACCATCACTCCGCATTAAGACCTGGATCTTGATTCACAAAGGTTCGCAAGATTAATATTCCTCGAAAGTGAAGATTTAAGAATGTACCAACGCAAGTTACTGTAGCGAAAACACAAAACAACTTCCAGATATAAGATTTGCAGTGGGAGTCTACCTGAACTGGTATACGTTCACCCAGTAACAGTTAATTGTGCAAAAATACCGGAAGATATCCTTAGAAATATCATATACTGTGAACTTATATTATCTCCTAACTGGTGAATGTCTAGTGAAGGTAAAGTCTTCGGATAATATTGGTTTTATTTTTGTGGTTTATAGTTAAATTTATGTGAGTCCGTACTACAACGGCTAAGATATCCCAGCACGTAAACAAGAGCTATCAAAAATTACGAGGGACATATATCCTTGTTTTAAGTTTAGTCGGACAATTAGGCGCATTCTTATGTCTTCAGTTACGAGGCATATTAATCGTGGGAACCTTTGTGAATCTGGAGCCTGTTGGTTTCTAAATCTCCCATAATGTCAAGTCGTACTTACAGGTGATACTGGTTATAATGTAGTCGTACTTACAGGTGATATTGGTTATAATGTAGTCGTACTCACAGGTGGTACTGGTTATAATGTAGTCGTACTTACAGGTGGTACTGGTTATAATGTAGTCGTACTCATAGGTGATACTGGTTATAATGTAGTCGTACTCACAGGTGATACTGGTTATAATGTAGTCGTACTTACAGGTGATACTGGTTATAATGTAGTCGTACTTACAGGTGATACTGGTTATAATGTAGTCGTACTCACAGGTGATACTGGTTATAATGTAGTCGTACTTACAGGTGATATTGGTTATAATGTAGTCGTACTCACAGGTGGTACTGGTTATAATGTAGTCGTACTTACAGGTGATATTGGTTATAATGTAGTCGTACTTACAGGTGATATTGGTTATAATGTAGTCGTACTCACAGGTGATATTGGTTATAATGTAGTCGTACTCACAGGTGGTACTGGTTATAATGTAGTCGTACTTACAGGTGATATTGGTTATAATGTAGTCGTACTTACAGGTGATACTGGTTATAATGTAGTCGTACTTACAGGTGATATTGGTTATAATGTAGTCGTACTTACAGGTGATACTGGTTATAATGTAGTCGTACTCACAGGTGGTACTGGTTATAATGTAGTCGTACTTACAGGTGATACTGGTTATAATGTAGTCGTACTCACAGGTGGTACTGGTTATAATGTAGTCGTACTTACAGGTGGTACTGGTTATAATGTAGTCGTACTCATAGGTGATACTGGTTATAATGTAGTCGTACTTACAGGTGATATTGGTTATAATGTAGTCGTACTTACAGGTGATACTGGTTATAATGTAGTCGTACTTACAGGTGATACTGGTTATAATGTAGTCGTACTCACAGGTGATACTGGCTATAATGTAGTCGTACTCACAGGTGATATTGGTTATAATGTAGTCGTACTTACAGGTGATATTGGTTATAATGTAGTCGTACTTACAGGTGATACTGGCTATAATGTACACTATTAATAAGCACAGGGAGGGGGGACTGTTATATAATGGTTGTTATGAGTTACCATTAAAATTTAATTTACGTTTTCTTGTACACTACAATAATAATAATAATCCCTTTTTGAAACTAATCATCGTTACTAAAAATGTTTTATTACATATTTTTACAGAGACGAACAAAGTCATCATCATCATTGTTATTATTATTATTATTATTATTATTATTATTATTATTATTATTATTAGCGCCTGACATTGAATGAAAGAATCCAAACATTGAAATTACTTACGTTCGGGATAACACGACATTTTGCCATTTTTATATCTCGACAAATAGAGGCAATGATTTGGAACATGGAATTAATATCTTAGGTGGGTCAGCGTGGCATTAACCCTAGGGAAAAAAACAAACATTGTAAACTAAAGTCTTCATGTAAAACAAAAAAAAAACAATGAACTGGAAACACACAAGACAAACTATTTCACGTGAGGTAAACTTTGTCCCGTAATTAAGTTTTTAATATCTTTTCGATTTAGCTAAAAGAGGAGCAGCATCTGTTGACTCAAGCCTGAAATTGAATATATTTTACCCCCGTCCATGCTGAAGAGGTGTTATTTTTTGTGTGTGTTTTTACGAATGATAGCGTTTCTCTCTCTCTCTCTCTCTCTCTCTCTCTCTGTCATTGGGTAACTGAGCAAGGTGTGTTGATGGTAATTGCAAGGGAGTTATATTTGTAACATTATTGTGATATTTTGACAGTAACAAGACAGCTGGCCTGGAAAAATACCGTAACGACTGAACAATGATGTAATAAGGAAAAGTTAATTTAGAATATACAATAGTGGGAAAATATGTTTTAAGTACAGTACAAGAAATACCTTTGAGATTATAACATTTACTTAAAATTAGTATGGAGAATATCAGGGATTGAAAGGTGTGTGTGTGTGTGTGTGTGTGTGTGTGTGTTGGGAGATGTGTGTATGTCCAATATACACCTGAAAATGTTTGTACAGTAGCTAAAACAACTATCTGCACCTACTTTATGGGAAACAATGAGACCATGGACGATAAATTTTGGTATATGAGGGCTGTCACAAGTGCAATTTCGGAGCATATCGACTCCCCCACCTGCACAGATAGTTGTTTTAGCTACTGTACATATACATAGAGTTTTCACACACACACACACACACACAAGTTGGCTGATGGCTAAACCCCTTAACCAGATTTACTACCTGAAGGAAAATCTTTTATTTGACGAGAGATAAACAAACACAGACACACAGATACATACAGTACACACACACACACACACACACACACAGTAAAATAAAATAAAAATAACAAATAGGAAAGAAGATATTATATAATAGAAAAAGAAAGAATACGAAAACATAATCAAAAAGGTCCATCACAATGTGGAGCCGCCGTGCCGTCTACAAGTTCCGGCAGAAGGTCGAGGCGCCGTATAATAGAAAGGTAAACATCTCACAGGGAGCGAGTTGTTTGACTACCCATTACGATCGTCGGTGAGTCGAGGCTTCGTCCCCATAAGCCCTCCAGACTTTAACCCGGTTAGGTTAGGTTAAGATTGGTTAGGAAGCATCCAGAGTGAATCCCTGAATCAAAACGTCCAAGGTGGAAAATTTCAGGGGTCCGTACGTTCCAGGGTACAAATTAACGTGGTCGAAACTTTCCGATTTAAAATTTTCTGTTTCCAGTCAGTATATTAAATCGTTCGGTGTTGAAACTTTCCAGGTTGAAACTTTATAGGTTAGAAATTTCCGGGATTGAAATATTCCTGATTAAACTTCCGGATTCGAGACTGTAGGTTAAAACTTCTGGAGTTGAAACGGTCTTCATTGGGTGGTGGTTAGCGCGGAGAGCCTTGATGATGCAAACTTTCTGGAGAAGTCAGTTTCTGGGTGAATTGCTTTACTAAGTTACAACATTATATATACTTATATATTTCACTAGTTAGTTCAGCTCGCTGTGTTGTATCAACATGTATTCGTTGCACAGACTGCATGTCTTTATTATATACAAACAAATATCGTCGGCATGAATTGACGTTACTATCAAGAAAAGTGACAACTGTGAAATTTGCTGGCAACATACAGGAGTGTCTCATCTGTAGGAATGTAAATATGTAAACTGAAAATAAAGGTTTTAAGAGAATAATATTATCATTTGGATGAGTGTGTATAATTCTTCTTGATATATTTTAAATAATAATATTAAGGGCATAAAGTTATTGACATTGTAGAAGACCTTTGTCTTGATAGCTATAAAAGATTCCCACAACACAAAACGTACATATTACATAGTCACTTTAGAATAAATTTCGGATTAGTTTTAGCTGCTACTAAATTTTTTATAACTCTATTTAGGAATAATTTCATCAAGAGAAGACTGAGATATGGCTCATTTATGGGATAAGTAGTCTCGTTTAAAACAAGTGTACTGAAACTTTTTTGGGGTTGAGCCTGGTGATGAGATACTCGGCAGCCCGCGCGCCAGGAGCCCGGCTGAGGCCACGAGGCTACGCCGCCACCTGGTGAAGAATGGATTTTTGAGCTCTCGACTCAGCGGTGACGGCACAATAGTGATTTTCTGTTACAAACTGGAGCGCCAGAATGAGCACTTGACGGTGAGGCTGACGGTGATGTATCAGACGGGCTGGGAAGTGGGAGTTGGGGGGATACCATAATTGCTCAACTGTCTGTCATTTTTTCCTTTGTGCGGTACCGTCTAACTTTCCCCTTGTGTCAGTGTTGCGTTCCTCGAGTTATTTATGTCTGTATTCTACATATTTTATGTATTTTTTTTGTTTCTTGTGGGGTTTTGCGTGTGTTTTATGATAGCTGTCGAACTTTCCTCCACTTACCCAGTTCGTTGTTGGAGTTTTGCTTGTGTTAAGGGAGAGAGAGAGAGGGAGGTGCAGGGAATTGCTTCAGGTGATAAGTATTGGGTATTTCAGACTTGGATGGTGTGGACTACAGCGTATCGGATCTACAGACATTACCTGAAGGATGTCTTGGTCTCGGATATTATTTGAAGGATGTTTTGGTCCTAAACATATTACTGAAGGATATCCTGATCCTAGACGTCTTATCCTAGGACATTTAGACCCTGAATATTTCAGCTCAGAAAATTCCGGTCCTTCACGTTTTAGCTGCGAACGTCACAGCTAAAACATTTACGCGCGGGAGGTTTGTACCAGACGTTGCCTCAACTATCCGTGTTGATGAGTGGAGAATGTCCGGTGCTGTAGGGCGCGTCCACTGATGAGCTGGGGCTTCCTTCCTGTGGCCCCCCCCGGCGTCCGTTCCTCCTCAATGGCCAGAGAATCACAAGGGCACTACACTTGGTACACTACCTTTGATGTTTGTGTACTACACTCACAGCCATAACTTTGATGTTTGTTTTGTGATGATGTTATAATGGCCGACCCCCCACCTCGCGCCAGTGTTGCCACTCATACGTTTACTCTGTGATATTTTAGTGGATAGTGTCGTGACCCACACACACACACACACACACATTATTATTCAATCACTTATATTTAATCTTTTATAGATGAACGAGGGGAAAAATACCTCGTATCTAACCACAAACAAGATATATTTTTACTAAATCTTGAATCATAAACGATATACTGTAATTATCATTTAGAGAAAATATTTACATAAAGATAAATTTTGAAATTATCCGCTGGACCTTTATCAATTATTATTACGAGTTTATAATATTTACAGTAAGAGTAAGAAATTGTAGCTGAGTGTATGTTCCCGTGTATGGTCAGATGCTCGCCTCGCAAGCCAGTAGACCCGGGCTCGATCCCCGGGCAGGGTGAAACTATGCGCAAGTTTCTTTACGCCATTTGCCTTTGTCTACCCAGCAGTAATTGGGGACCTGGATGTTAATCGATAGCGGATCGTGTTCCGGGATAATGGTTAGCCAGTGCAGTTGGCGAGTTGTCCGGTTTTCTCCGACTATTCCTTGACACTGGCTCATGCAACTAGTTAACTCAGGGTGTGGTTGCTGTGTTGGCGACAGCTTCTACACCTCAAACAAATTCACGCCTAGGTGGCCCTAGGGCCGGCCATCCTCGTTACACGAGGGTCAACCATTCTGTAATGTACGAGTCATATACAGGTACTACGTGTATAAACCAAAGACAATGAATGATATTGATTTCAATTTGTAAATTATTATTGAGTATTGACAATACCTCAATAGATAACTGAACGAAACAATTACGCTGTATAAATTCTCCCAAAATGTACAGTAATTTCTGCCTGATAGCTCAGACCTGGGTAAATAAACTATACGGTTACAACAACAATGTAATGATAGTTCATTGAATATATATCTTCGACAATATACAAACTTGAATCTCTTATTTGGAAAAGTGTGTTTAGAAGTATATATGCTAAGCTTTCTCTGGCAAAAATAAGTACAAACACAGACATACACGTAGAGCACTGTTAAAAGCACAATGTTTTTATCCGTTACCTTCAAAACTTGTTGGAAAAATGCGTGTATATTTTTTTCTATGAATTT
This sequence comes from Homarus gammarus, assembly GCA_958450375.1. Classification (NCBI taxonomy): domain Eukaryota; kingdom Metazoa; phylum Arthropoda; class Malacostraca; order Decapoda; family Nephropidae; genus Homarus; species Homarus gammarus. The sequence continues at coordinate 908,856 of CAUDMG010004108.1, forward strand.
CTGTAACGGTAAACAAGTGAGACAAAATACGAGGCTGTCAGTCGTGCTTATGTCTCGTAAAATTGGTATCATAGGCAGAATATTTTGTGCTGAAAACATACATGGAAGTTGATGGAAATTTTTATTTTGCCGTATAGGCCATTTACCTGTCAATCATTATGGTAGTTTATTATTATTAATGGTGTTGTTGTTATTATTATTACTGTATTATTTTTATTATTATTTTATTATTGTAGTTATTAGTATATACATATTGTTTTACTATTAATTTGTCTTGTCATTATTGTCAAGATTATCATCACCATTATTATCACCGTTAATATTCTTGTTAGTTTTACTTATATACCCATCATGTCTTTGTTATTTGGACACTAGTGTTATAAGTGTTGACCTACCCGGTAGTTACTGTCTTATACAAGGTTTTACTTAACTTATAATTATTTCGGTTATCTTTATTAGTAGTGAGTAATTTGTCAGGCCCCGCAGCGACTGTAGGAGAATGCATAAGACTAATAAATAAGAATAATAATACTGCGAAATAATTCCCCTCGCACCCCGCGGGAGAAGGGAGGCCATTATCGGTGTGTGTGTGACAAGAGTTAATTTGTATAAAACGTCTTAGGATCCAACAACCATTGTTTCGTTTACTTTCGCCACAAGATATGATAATGAAGAGCTGCCTGGCCGAATATACAGTATATGTGGTGGTTCAGTCTCACGATGATGTGTATCAAACTACAACCAGGGTGTGTGTGTGTGTGTGTGTGTGTGTGTGTGTGTGTGTGTGTGTGGGTCTCCCTTCAGTCACTACCGCTCATTCGCTAACGTGTACACCATAACAGTTGTGCTCCGCCATAGTGCTTATACCTTCCCGTAACAGAGCGTCCTAGAAATCCATCTGGTTGCACACGACTCAGAATGGCCAGGTGCCGATCTTTCTGGTCATACCACTCCCTCTCCCACCCGGAGTATGCATCTCCCTTAATATTTAGGGCGTCCTTCACTCCGTCCTTCTATCTCCTTCACTCCATCCTTCTAACTCCTTCACTCCGTCCTTCTATCTCCTTCACTCCGTCCTTCTATCTCCGTCACTCCGTCCTTCTATCTCCTTCACTCAGTCCTATCTCCTTCACTCCGTCCTTCTATCTCCTTCACTCCGTCCTTCTATCTCCTTCACTCCGTCCTTCCACCACCTTCACTCCGTCCTTCCATCACCTTCACTCCGTCCTTCCATCACCTTCACTCCGTCCTTCCATCACCTTCACTCTCTCCTTCCATCCCCTTCACTCCGTCCTCCCACCACCTTTACTCCGTCCTTCCATCACCTTCACTCCGTCCTTCCATCTCCTTCACCCCGTCCTTCCATCACCTTCACTCCGTCCTTCCATCACCTTCACTCCGTCCTTCCACCACCTTCACTCCGTCCTTCCATCTCCTTCACTCCGTCCTTCCATCACCTTCACTTTGTCCTTCCATCACCTTCACTCCGTCCTTCCATCACCTTCACTCCGTCCTTCCATCACCTTCACTCCGTCCTTCCATCACCTTCACTCCGTCCTTCCATCACCTTCACTCTGTCCTTCCATCACCTTCACCCCGTCCTTCCATCACCTTCACTCCGTCCTTCCATCACCTTCACTCCGTCCTTCCATCTCCTTCACTCCGTCCTTCCATCTCCTTCACTCCGTCCTTCCATCACCTTCACTCCGTCCTTCCATCACCTTCACTCCGTCCTTCCATCACCTTCACTCCGTCCTTCCATCACCTTCACTCCGTCCTTCCATCTCCTTCACTCCGTCCTTCCATCACCTTCACTCCGTCCTTCCATCACCTTCACTCCGTCCTTCCATCACCTTCACTCCGTCCTTCCATCACCTTCACTCCGTCCTTCCATCACCTTCACTCCGTCCTTCCATCACCTTCACTCCGTCCTTCCATCACCTTCACTCCGTCCTTCCATCACCTTCACTCCGTCCTTCCATCACTTTCACTCCGTCCTTCCACCACCTTCACTCTGTCCTTCCATCTCCTTCACTCCGTCCTTCCATCACCTTCACCCCGTCCTTCCATCACCTTCACTCCGTCCTTCCATTACCTTCACTCCGTCCTTCCATCACCTTCACTCCGTCCTTCCATCACCTTCACCCCGTCCTTCCATCACCTTCACCCCGTCCTTCCATCACCTTCACTCCGTCCTTCCATCACCTTCACTCCGTCCTTCCATCTCCTTCACCCCGTCCTTCCATCACCTTCACTCCGTCCTTCCATCACCTTCACTCCGTCCTTCCATCACCTTCACTCCGTCCTTCCATCACCTTCACTCCGTCCTTCCATCTCCTTCACTCCGTCCTTCCATCACCTTCACTCTGTCCTTCCATCACCTTCACTCCGTCCTTCCATCACCTTCACTCCGTCCTTCCATCACCTTCACTCCGTCCTTCCATCACCTTCACTCCGTCCTTCCATCACCTTCACTCCGTCCTTCCATCTCCTTCACTCCGTCCTTCCATCACCTTCACTCCGTCCTTCCATCACCTTCACTCCGTCCTTCCATCTCCTTCACTCCGTCCTTCCATCACCTTCACCCCGTCCTTCCATCACCTTCACTCCGTCCTTCCATCACCTTCACTCCGTCCTTCCATCACCTTCACTCCGTCCTTCCATCTCCTTCACTCCGTCCTTCCATCACCTTCACTCCGTCCTTCTATCTCCTTCACTCCGACCCTCACTCCGTCCTTCCATCACCTTCACTCCGTCCTTCCATCACCTTCACTCTGTCCTTCCATCACCTTCACTCCGTCCTTCCATCACCTTCACTCCGTCCTTCCATCTCCTTCACTCCGTCCTTCCATCACCTTCACTCCGTCCTTCCATCACCTTCACTCCGTCCTTCCACCACCTTCACTCCGTCCTTCCATCACCTTCACTCCGTCCTTCCATCGCCTTCACCCCGTCCTTCCATCACCTTCACTCCGTCCTTCCATCACCTTCACTCCGTCCTTCCACCACCTTCACTCCGTCCTTCCATCACCTTCACTCTGTCCTTCCATCACCTTCACTCCGTCCTTCCATCACCTTCACCCCGTCCTTCCATCTCCTTCACTCCGTCCTTCCATCACCTTCACTCCGTCCTTCCACCACCTTCACTCCGTCCTTCCATCACCTTCACTCTGTCCTTCCATCACCTTCACTCCGTCCTTCCATCACCTTCACCCCGTCCTTCCATCTCCTTCACTCCGTCCTTCCATCACCTTCACTCCGTCCTTCCACCACCTTCACTCCGTCCTTCCATCACCTTCACTCTGTCCTTCCATCACCTTCACTCCGTCCTTCCATCACCTTCACTCCGTCCTTCCATCACCTTCACTCCGTCCTTCCATCACCTTCACTCCGTCCTTCCATCACCTTCACTCCGTCCTTCCATCACCTTCACTCCGTCCTTCCATCACCTTCACTCCGTCCTTCCATCACCTTCACTCCGTCCTTCCATAACCTTCACTCCGTCCTTCCATCACCTTCACTCCGTCCTTCCATCTCCTTCACTCCGTCCTTCCATCACCTTCACTCCGTCCTTCCATCACCTTCACTCCGTCCTTCCATCACCTTCACTCCGTCCTTCCATCACCTTCACTCCGTCCTTCCATCACCTTCACTCCGTCCTTCCATCACCTTCACTCCGTCCTTCCATCACCTTCACCCCGTCCTTCCATCACCTTCACCCCGTCCTTCCATCACCTTCACTCCGTCCTTCCATCACCTTCACTCCGTCCTTCCATCACCTTCACTCCGTCCTTCCATCACCTTCACTCCGTCCTTCCATCACCTTCACTCCGTCCTTCCATCACCTTCACTCCGTCCTTCCATCACCTTCACCCCGTCCTTCCATCACCTTCACTCCGTCCTTCCATCACCTTCACTCCGTCCTTCCATCACCTTCACTCCGTCCTTCCATCACCTTCACCCCGTCCTTCCATCACCTTCACTCCGTCCTTCCATCACCTTCACTCCGTCCTTCCATCTCCTTCACTCCGTCCTTCCATCACCTTCACTCCGTCCTTCCATCACCTTCACTCCGTCCTTCCATCACCTTCACTCCGTCCTTCCATCACCTTCACTCCGTCCTTCCATCACCTTCACTCCGTCCTTCCATCACCTTCACTCCGTCCTTCCATCACCTTCACCCCGTCCTTCCATCACCTTCACTCCGTCCTTCCATCTCCTTCGCTCCGTCCTTCCATCTCCTTCACTCCGTCCTTCCATCACCTTCACCCCGTCCTTCCATCACCTTCACTCCGTCCTTCCATCACCTTCACCCCTAACACAACCACAAAATTTTACCCTTACCCCCCTTAAAAAAATCCGTCATTTCCTAATTTATTTCTCAAGACAGCCATCAATGTAAACATGCCTTGGTCAGTTCTCCCTTTACCACTCCTCTTCCTCCTCCTCCTCCTCTTCCTCCTTCTCCTCTTCCTCCTTCTCTTCCTCTATCTCTTCTTCGTCTTCTCATGTCCTATGTATTCTTTATTCCTTACGTCCAATTTCACTCTGCACGTGTTGCTCTCGGGAACATCACCACCGCTGTCTCCTCCCCTTCTCGTGTATCCAGAATCCATGTTTTACACCCGGATAAAAATTTCCCTCATTTCACACAGTTTTTTCTTTTGGTTTTGTGTATCTATGTTGCTGTCTTTCTTTGAGCTATATACTGTGTGGTTTTTATTTTATAACTCGCTGAATCATTCATTTCTAGATATTGCACCTAAAAAGATTCTCTTCATTAGGTTACTATATAAAACTAATATATATTTTCTTATCTATTATGTCTATTTATTTTTTCCAACTTTGCTTTTGTTTACATTCACTATATACTTTGGTCTTCACGGGGACTCCCACACTCACGCGTCATTTGTATTCGTTTTCCTAATCAGTCTTAATGTGTTGCTATAGCCTCTCTGTCTAACTTATTTTGACGTCTCATTCCATATAAATACACATAGAGTTACACAGCCTTAGAAAAACACACACACACACACACGGGTGGTGAGTCAGTCAGGGCAGGAGCCACTATCAGTCTCTGCCTCACATGAAACACTCAAGGTAAAAAAAAAAAGAAAGTATATTAATTATCTTACTTGGCGACCAACAGGTGAGGGTTAAAAATGTATTGATGTACCCGTAGAAGGGGAGGTGGGGGTGGGTGGGGGTAGTGTGGTGGGGGGGTCTTCATTTCAACACCACGCTGCCCTCCCCCCCCCCCCTTTCCCCTCCAGTCCTCAACTACCCCCGTTACTCCTCAGTCTTTTCCACTAGCCCTACACCACTCCCTCTCCTCCCTCCTCTCCTCTAACCTCCCTACCTGCTCATCCTCACCCCCTCCCAACCATCCCCTCCTGAGCCCCTCCCAACCATCCAACTCCTCACCCCCTCCCAACCATCTCCTCCTGAGCCCCTCCCAACCATCCAACTCCTCACCCCCTCCCAACCATCCCCTCCTCACCCCCTCCCAACCATCCCCTCCTAACCCCCTCCCAACCATCCAACTCCTCACCCCCTCCCAACCATCCCCTCCCCACCAGCCCCTCCTCACCAGCCCCTCCTCACCAGCCCCTCCTCGCCCCCAAAAATTGTCTGGGTCGTAAAAAAGATTAAAATATTTAAGAATGAATTCTGGCCAGTAATAAATGAGCAACATTCTGGATACGTAAAAAGTTTGGTGAAGAACTACTACTACTACTACTACTACTACTACTACTACTACTACTACTACCAGGACCCATTCAAAAGAAAAGCGGAATACGGTAGAAACAAAGAGGCAGATTTATGAAAGCACAGATAATCCCGAGAAAGAAGGAAGACAGATTTATGTGAATGTAGGAAGAAGGATTCACGAGGATGTATAGGACGCTGATTGGTTAAAACGCAGAGACGGATTAACGTAATCACAGGAAGACGGATTAACGAAAATGCAGGGAGACGGATTAACGAAAATACAGGGTGACGGATTAACGAAAATGCAGGGAGACGGATTAACGAAAATGCAGGGAGACGGATTAACGAAAATACAGGGAGACGTATTAACGAAAATGCAGGGAGACGGATTAACGAAAATGCAGGGAGACGGTTTAACGAAAATGCAGGGAGACGGATTAACGAAAATACAGGGAGACGTATTAACGAAAATGCAGGGAGACGGATTAACGAAAATGCAGGGAGACGGTTTAACGAAAATGCAGGGAGACGGATTAACGAAAATACAGGGAGACGTATTAACGAAAATGCAGGGAGACGGATTAACGAAAATGCAGGGAGACGGTTTAACGAAAATGCAGGGAGACGGATTAACGAAAATACAGGGAGACGTATTAACGAAAATGCAGGGAGACGGATTAACGAAAATGCAGGGAGACGGTTTAACGAAAATGCAGGGAGACGGATTAACGAAAATGCAGGGAGACGGTTTAACGAAAATGCAGGGAGACGGATTAACGAAAATTCAGAGAGACGGATTAACGAAAATACAAGGGGACGGATTAACGAAGATGTCTCCAACACAACCCCAAGTTTAACAAGGTCATATCTCACCAGTGTCCTTTTTTCTTCTTTCTCTCCACCACCGAGCGCTACAGTGTCACTCAACACCTCAGTAATAATGGTGTTTATATATAACTTACTTTGTCTCTCTCTATCTATGTCCCATCTTGTCTAGGTCACAGGAGGAAGATATGGGACAAGGGCAAACCAATGCAAAATTTATCTCACCTAACCTAACCAAACCAAACCAATGCAAAATTTATATCGCCTAACCTAACCAAACCAAACCAATGCAAAATTTATATCGCCTAACCTAACCAAACCAAACCAATGCAAAATTTATATCGCTTAACCTAACCAAACCAAACCAATGCAAAATTTATATCGCCTAACCTAACCAAACCAAACCAATGCAAAATTTATATCGCCTAACCTAACCAAACCAAACCAATGCAAAATTTATATCGCCTAACCTAACCAAACCAAACCGATGCAAAACTTCTCTCGCAGACCAGCCTAGATTTCGATTTAATGCCAGAGTTCATAAAAATTACTCTTCATATGAACAACTCGTTGCTTAGTTATAGTATCTACCTTAAGTGTGAAATATAATAAATTTATAGAAAATATTGTGGGGCAGGGAGGGAGGAGTCGTGCATAAGAAATCAGGCAATTATACGGGCAGGACGCGGGAGGATGGCTACGGTCTGCTTCTAATGGTCGCCTGGTTTGAAATTCTCTATCATCTTACCTTAGATTATCGACGTTTTATTCGTCTAGTTTGCCATAACAGCCCACCATCACTGTGTTGTGGCTTAATTAAGGCAGAAACGTTCTCGTGTCATCAGTGAGGGTTAGTATTCAACCTAAATAAATCTCTCAGAATCTAAAATCGTACCAAGAAAAAAATCGCAGAAAAATTAACTGCGAATAAGTTACAGGAAAGTCACAAATCTAACCTAACCTAACCTAACCCTATTTGAAAAGGTGTCTATTCCCTGTGACATTTTCCCCCAACGTCTGAAAATATGACCGTGCCAAGGTTAATCTGGCCACCAAGGTAAGATTAGAATAAGTTAAAGATACCACTGCCAGCGTTCCGTTAACCAGACTAGATTGACCTGACTTAGGGTAAAAAACGTCATAGATTCCACTGCTCTCTATTCTAGTTGGCTACGTTAAGATAGCCTTGGTGGGGTGGTTGTTAGGCTAGAATAGATTGCATATGTCATATTTTCATTCTTCCATTCTGGTGGCTAGGTAGGGTAGGGTAAGGTAGCTGAAATACTGTGTTACTTTAGGGTAAATTGAATCCTGCAATATGTATACATCATTCTCGGGTAGAATTAGATTAGTGGAGGTAAAGATAAACTAATTTAAACAAGGGTGGCCAAATGTTGTGTATCAATGACTTGGTAAACCCGCACCTGAAAAAAGAAAATTCCCTTATAAGCGTCAAATATCCATCAGTCCCTCTAGGCATGGCGGGGACTAGGCTGCCTCAACGTAAACAAACACAAAATATAATAATTATATGGATATGTAGGTCATTGTCGAATTACTTGTTTTTCACTTTATTAATTTTATCAGCATACTTATTTTAGTCGATATGTACAATTATTATGAAATTAATGAATCACATATCCATCACATTTGAGTAGGGTTCTTCTTGTAACTCCCAGAACTCTGTTTAACGTTAGGGTAATTACAGTCGAGTCTCTTGGTCAAAGCTAACACTCGGTTTACTTTACGAAGATAACGAGTGACGCAGCAGCTCCGTTATTTGATCAGACGAAATATGTCGGTGATTGATTTCAATTTCGTGTAACTGTGACATTATTCAGCCCAGTTCCAGGAAGATATTTATTTTATAGAACGAGGAAACATAAACTGACAAAATGTGTGTATGATATTTTTGACAATTTATTTTTTACTGAAATGAACCAGATGTGAAATATATTACACTGTGATAGCATTAGTTTAGCCTTAATGGATGAGGACTATAATTTTCTCACAACATGTTTAGCCTAATGGATCTGGACTACGTACTGTGACATGTTTAGGTTCTGGTGTATGAATAACCTAGTTACATTCCCTGCCACCAAGACACAAACTTTCACTCTCTCACAAACAACGTATTTCTAGCCTTCACTTACACCATGTAACACCTCTATTGTACCAGACACCAATGTTAAAAACCTTGGCCTCATTATTACCAAACTCGCAATATAGGAGAAATTATTACCTAATACTGCAACTAAATAATGTACTCGTCTGTCTCATCCTTGTGTGCTGTACTAGATAATCATCGCTTGAGTTCTGGTTACTTGACAGATGTGTTACACCGTGTCATGTGTACCGCCTCTAGTCCATCACCATCTGTAAACAGTACGCAGGAATCTGTAAACAAATATAGAGGGGAACTGTAAGATACACTGGAATAATGGAATGGTACTCCACTGATGGACTGTACTCGGAGAATGGGACTCCACTGATGGACTGTACTCGGGGAATGGGACTCCACTGATGGACTGTACTCGGGGAATGGGACTCCACTGATGGACTGTACTCGGGGAATGGGACTCCACTGATGGACTGTACTCGGGGAATGGGACTCCACTGATGGACTGTACTCGGGGAATGGGACTCCACTGATGGACTGTACTCGGGTAAAGGGAGAAGATCTCAAAGTAAATACTCAGGTAACGGCAGGGATCTGTGAGAAGCGTGAGAGACATAAACAGAAAGAGAGTAACATGTGTCAGGTGGAATTATTGTCCCGTGTTGGCCTGTTTATGGCGGTATAGCCTCGGAGGATCACAAGGGTGGACCGCGGCGCCCAAGGCTCTCTGTATATCAGTAGTAAATCTTTTACCTGATGGTGATAGCTTAACCTGCTGCGCCTCCTGGTGTCAGGTGTTATTTCCAGTGGATAACGGTAACATTACGCTGTTCCCTGGTGTAGTGACTTCCCTAGTGTCATTTTACAATAAACAGTTGTGTGTGCCATTGTTCCCTGGAGTTTGTAGGGGTATCGAGATATTAAAGTTGTCTAGCACTCAGGATGGAAGGAAACTCTAATGTGGTTTTCTTGTATAATATATAAGTTATATGATAGACAGTCTGGTGCTGGAGGTGCTGTGTGGTGAGGGGCTGCTTGGTAGAGACGTGCGGTGAGTAGCTTGTCTAAGGAGGTATGTGTGCAGGAGCTCCGTTAGAGAAGATGTTGCCTGTTGCTGGCCTCCTGGTTGAATGAAATGTTAACAGTGTGGAGCTTGCTGGAGGAGATGTTGCTTGTTCAAGAAGATTGGTCAGAATGAGAGTTGGTTGGTGAGGAAGCTCAGAGAAGGACATGCTCGCTGGCGGGAGCGAGGACCGCCAGGCAGGCGGAGAGGCGAGGGTCGCCAGGCAGCGGCAGAGGAAGAGGTGTTGCTTGTTCAGGAAGATCGGTCTGAATGCATCTCAATGGAGAGACAGAGCTTATATACACCCAGCAGCGGCTATGAGTCATGGTGGAAAAACCCGAGAAGTAGCCGGTGACTAGTTCCGTTGCTAAGATACGGCGGGCAATGGAATGCGGATACGCTTGGTTGCTAGGGAAGACGGTAACAGGTGGTGGCGTGGCTACGCAGTTAGGCAGTTGTAGGGGAGAAGTCCACTACAATACTCCCCCTCCCCTCCAGGCGGTGTAGGAGACTTGTTGATTGTAGAGTTGCTTAGCACATGTGAGGAAGACCGGGCGGTGCATGCCTCATGTGAGACAACGGCGATGGCGTGATGAGCCGATCTCGCAGAAATACAACTGTCTAGATACACACTATCTGTGGGAGAAGGGAGAAAAAGGGTGTGTGGAGGCGATGATTGGTGTGCTTCCCTCACGACAGGTACAGGGTCGTCAGATGCGCCTGCTGGGGTGTGTGTGGGCCTGGATCAGGAGCAAGGGCTGGGTCAGCAGAAGCGGGTTAGGGCTCGTGACAGCAGCTGGGTCCACGACAGCAGCAGGGTGCAGGACATTAGCAGGGAGTACCTGAGGGAGAAAAGAGGGGGTGTGGAGGCGATGGATGTTGTGTGCTTCCCTCACGGCAGGTACTGCTGGGCCGGGGTCGGCGTCTGTGGCAGGACGGGTGTGCTGGGGTCGTCAGAATGTGGTGTGTGAAGCAGGAAGAGGAGCCGGTGTCGTCTCGAAGACTGGGAGCGTGATCAGTGTCTCCTCCATCCTGTGTGAGTGCTTATCTCCGGGAGTCACCATTGTAGGGGTATCGAGATATTAAAGTTGTCTAGCACTCAGGATGGAAGGAAACTCTAATGTGGTTTTCTTGTATAATATATAAGTTATATGATAGACAGTCTGGTGCTGGAGGTGCTGTGTGGTGAGGGGCTGCTTGGTAGAGACGTGCGGTGAGTAGCTTGTCTAAGGAGGTATGTGTGCAGGAGCTCCGTTAGAGAAGATGTTGCCTGTTGCTGGCCTCCTGGTTGAATGAAATGTTAACAGTGTGGAGCTTGCTGGAGGAGATGTTGCTTGTTCAAGAAGATTGGTCAGAATGAGAGTTGGTTGGTGAGGAAGCTCAGAGAAGGACATGCTCGCTGGCGGGAGCGAGGACCGCCAGGCAGGCGGAGAGGCGAGGGTCGCCAGGCAGCGGCAGAGGAAGAGGTGTTGCTTGTTCAGGAAGATCGGTCTGAATGCATCTCAATGGAGAGACAGAGCTTATATACACCCAGCAGCGGCTATGAGTCATGGTGGAAAAACCCGAGAAGTAGCCGGTGACTAGTTCCGTTGCTAAGATACGGCGGGCAATGGAATGCGGATACGCTTGGTTGCTAGGGAAGACGGTAACAGGTGGTGGCGTGGCTACGCAGTTAGGCAGTTGTAGGGGAGAAGTCCACTACAAGTTATTTACAACATAATGTAATATCACGGTGTTCAAGGCAGTCATTTAAAATAAGCGTCTAATGCTATGTTATTCACCGGTGTCATGTATCGGCCATAATAAACAGTGTACACAGACAGCTTTACACTTCGTATTGATCAATGCCTCATGTACCCAAAGCGGGCTTCTTGGAAATCTGGAATGAGTTGGGCGGTTCTCATCATTGCCACCTGTGTTGGTCTGCCGCTGAACTGTCTACCAAATGAAGCAATTAACTCGAACTTCGTGTGTACGGTACCTTTCAGTTAGAAGTGATTACCAAGCAAATTGACTGTTTATTATTACATGTGTTAAGGTACACGTAGTCACGAACAAAAGCCCCCGAGGTAGTGAAGTGTTGGAACGAGTCTCAGATGGCGCTGCAGTAGTTCATTTGTATATATTAAAGTGTTTTGGACGCGGGTGCTAATGATCTTTTGTTCGTGGTTATGGAAACTAGAGTACCTGCATTTTATACTTTATTAAGTACTTGGACGGATGCTTCCCATTATATCGTACCCAAATGGACCACAATTTCTCTGAGCTTTATACCTAAACACTGTACTTGTACTGATGCTCCTGAATAAACCCGGTGGAGGAGAAAGAGTGTGTGCTTGTGTGTGTGTGTGTGGCGGGAGCTTACCTGGTTATTGTGTTGCTCGCGTGCCCAGTCTTCTTTCATTAAGTCTCTGTCTTAAAAAAGCCATTCTCCAGATAGTTTCAGGTAAATATGCTCTTCCCGTACCAACTCATTGTGCGGGAGCATTGTGTGTGCGTGTGTGAACTCACTACACCTAACACCCTGACATGATGGCCACGGGGTTATGGGGGCCACAGTTTGTCTAATGTAAGATACAATCTACAAGTCTCTCTTTAAACAGGTAATGAGGAAGAGTATACATAAATATATGGACGGATCATAAGTACGAAACGTTTGGTAATCAATTAACATGAAAGGTTTACATCATCTTCCTCACTATTTGATATTAAACAAAAGAAAGTTTGTACTTTACTTTTTAGATTTTAGCTTTTCTGAATTATTCAAAATACCATAAACTACACATAGTAGTTTTAAAGAAAACCATCAGGTTACCTCTGGCGAACGAAAGAACATTATTTAATCCTAATATCCGCCGCCTGGTCGAAGGATCTGACCAGGATAACCATGTACAGTACGCGTTATTGATTTAATGGGCTCCCCTGGGGGCTGGATAAACTCGTCTGATGTTCGCCAAGTACAATATTAAAAGTGGCGTCCCCGTAGTAAAGGCTTTAGTGTACTGTACAGGTTGTTTTGTGTGTGTGTGTGTGTTACTTTCCTGCCACTTTCTAATCTTTTCTTACACAACTTTCCCCTCCTATTGTCTCCCGTTTTCGAGTTTTTTATTTATTTTGATCTACTCCACCCAAACGCGGGGGCGGATCCAGGTGGGAGTCCTGGGGGTCCGGACCCCCAGGACTCATCAGAAAATTACAAATCTTTTTCATTAATGCAGTATTGTACTCGGGCGTTTTTGGGAAAACGTAATTATTTCTGACTTCAGAATATCTCCGAATACCAAGCGCACATAGCTTCAAAATGGCCTCAAAATGCCCAGGACATTGGTCAGCTGGGTGGGCTTGCTGTGTTCCCTCTGCCACAACTTCTTGGACCCCCCCCCCCCCACTTTGATTTTCCTGGATCCGCCCCTGGAAACGTAAAAGAGAAGAAAGGATAATCAAGGTAGTAAGTGATATTACTACCAATCTCTTCCACTTGATCTCTCTCTCTCTCTCTCTCTCTCTCTCTCTCTCCTGAACCTTGTACATATCTATTTATATTATATTCTCATCTCTCGTAACTATATGATGATGCTGTGGTCTTGGCTTCCACTCATCCTCTCAGTTAGTGGCACATTCCTCACACGTGTTCATAAAACACTTTACAACGAGGTTTATTTGTTTTGTTTTGGGTGCCTTGACTACTAAGTCTATTTGCGTGTTTGTTTATGTCGGCATGTGTCAGGTATTTCTTTCCCTTAAGTAATGTATGTCTTTCTATACATTGCTACTAAACTGTATCGTGTTTATTTGGGCTCGTGTCAGCTGTTTCTCTCTCGTAACTTGTGTTCGTTCATTCACCACGAGGCTCCCGCAGTCATACTAGTTTTAATTCCCATGCATTATTACTTCTATATAGATAAATAATCCGTAGATAATATAATCATCCACATGACACATTTAACCTATTGATGGTGTGCGTAGTGACCTATCAATAAAATATTCATTCTCGGTATCTTAACTGTCTCAATAAGTGAATCGCTGTTTAGCTCGTTGACTGCTATGGTTAAAAAAAAAATAGGGACAACTCCAAGGGTAAAATACTGTTCTCGGTGACACCCACATTATTCAAGTTATGGTATTAATGACATACAGTATTTTAACTCTATACCAAAACCCATTAAACACACACACATACTTATTCCAAACTGAAGTGGAAAATATAAACTCCAGTAGGAAAGTATCTGTCATTGCCGTGGTGGGTGAAGACGTCTCGCCAGGCATTAGGACTGAGACACTGCCAAGATAAAGGTCTTTTAAAGGCTTACTCTCATCATCTTTTGTCAGCACTAGAGGAAAAACATTTCTCTAAGTGACGCCCACAGTTCCAAGTCTGATATTAATAATTTATCCTCAGAGACAAGAGTATTAAGAAGACTCCAACCACGTTTTCGAATACAATAAAAAATAAACGTAAAGAAAAAGACCTTTGGGAACTGGTGTCTGATGACGTCAGTTGAATATGTGGGAAGAAGATACATGTTTTGGGAATTAAGCTCCATCTGTTAAATGTATTCATGATAAAATACCTAAATTAAATACAGGCGTAAAATATTTATTTGAGATAATAGTAACTAAGTCACTACCTTTGCATTGTATAAATTCTTGCCTTGAAAAAATAACGTTTGGGCAACTATCTGTAACGTGGAGTGTGACCAGTGCTTACAGGAGCCGGGGGGGGGGGGGGGGGGGTCATGGTCATTTATGATTTGTAAATCATAGTGATGTGTGTGTGTGTGGTTAATTCAATATTATTTTTGGGAAGTTGTTATTTCTTGACAGGTATGAAGGTGACCTTTAACCAAAGTAAACAAAAGAGCCAAACACAGAACAACAAAACCTCTTACAGTCAAGGTAGTCATTAGTATCCCTCACTGAGCCGCCGGTGCTCTTATTCAAAATTTAATGAGTTTATATAGGCACCCAACGTGTGTACATTTTATATAGTTACACACACCGCAGCACATACAGACAGTGTGTAACGCAGTTCATCCCTGAATTAAGTAAATTATCCGTAGTGGTATTCAGGCACCGTGACACAGTGCAATAGTACATAATGTATTAGTACCCCAGGCCAGAGTACATTCAGCAGTAAGAGCGAGTGTATGTACTCGGTAGTGATAATTAGGTAAGCTGAGGTTTGTTGAAGCGACGCGCCTTCCGTCAGCTGATGAAATGCACTCGGGCAGGTCAGTAGTATTTCGCTTGTATTGACTGACCAACGTATGATAACAACTATAAAACATATAAAATGCCTAGAATATATTACTAAAACGGATGGCTAAAGCAAGAGCTAGTAAACAAACACAGAAGAGTGAATCTGCCAATAAAACACGAGGGAAGCAAAAGCAGGGTAGGTAAACAAACATAGGGGACTGAATCATTCAATCTGTATTGGAGGGTTCGGGTTCGTGTACCACTACTGGATTCGACTAGCACAGAGCCAGGAACGTGCAGTGTCAAATATTTACCAAGGACATGAGATTTTAAAAATGAAAACCCACGAGGGACTACACCACATACTTGTTGGGATGTATTATTCCCACCTAACGATGGTTGTGTGCGTATTTTAGCAGGTTGTGACGTTTGCGTTGGTGGGAGACTACGGGCCTGTGTGGAGTACACGGCACAGCTGGTCGTGTTGATATGTCCGTCACCGTGATTGTGTGGGGATGGGAGCTTGTATGTGGGAGTGTATATGTAAATACAGCTTTGTAAATTGTTGAGATGTAAATTTCTCCAATGATGGGAATATTAGCCTTGTGAATTGTGAAAAAAGAACTTGACTATGTACTGTATGTTTGTGAAGGGTCATAAATGTATGTTTATTTTAGGAATGTATATGTGCGTTTATATGAGTTAGTGTAATGTTAAGTTCATGCCTGTCGTGTGTGTGTGTGTGTGCCTGTCGTGTGTGTGTGTGTGTGCCTGTCGTGTGTGTGTGTGTGTGTATGCATGCCTGTCGTGTGTGTGTGTATGCCTGTCGTGTGTGTGTGTGTGTGCCTGTCGTGTGTGTGTGCGGGGGGTAGGATCAATACAGTCATTACCATGGTGGTGAGAGTGACCCATAGGTCCCTCCGTCCTCAGTCACCACACACTGAGTCTCTAACACAACCTACTACAATAGTCCCGGCGGTTCATACTGTAAATACTCGGCTGGTGGTGAAATGGACCCCAGCCCTAACACACCCCACCATAACCTAACCATTTGAATTGAGGTCTGTTGGAACTGGCCAATAAATGCTAATTTTTGGGGGTCTAGGACTGGGGTCTATTTTGTCAAGTAGATTACGTTTTGCCCAATATATGAGAACACATTTCAACTGGTGTTTTTAGAATGCGTCACCAAGTTGATGGCCAAACTGACTGAAATCCCACTGAAACTCAACCCAAATCTATTTGTCGCTAGCTGAAAGTAGTGTAGTGTTTCTTTCTGTCAACGTATAGACAGTACTGTAAGATAAGTTACTCTCTTTTACAATTTTACTCTTTTTAATGAAGTAGAGGGGAAGTACACGTAGTATTGTGCCTGATAATGTTACACAGTACTGCAGTGGCGTCAAATATTTTCAAGAAATATAAAGCCTAAAGGTTGATATGGTCAGGCTGCACTGGAAGATTACTTTTGACATTAGTCATTTTTGCAATGAAGATTTTGTCTCTGCCGTGAAACACGATGCGATGATATAACCATTGATCCAGTGGACTCTTGGCGGGCAGGGAGGGACTAGGACCCGGGTGCTGAGTGAAGGCTTGTCCACACCCACCACCACCTCCACCTCCTCCTAGCACCGCCACCCACCACATTATGCTCCAGTATATTGCCTAATAGAATAAATTGGTCATAAATATTCTTGCCTCATGGAATTTTTCTGCACCAAATGTATCGCCGCAGCTTTATCCCCTGGCACGAGTGTGTCATTTTCAATACATCATTACCGTCCGTCGTGTGTCGAGGGAGCCGTCACGGTACCTCTTGGAAATCAACTTCGCTGAGAAGTAAATGGTAATAAAAGAGAACAAGACTATTATACGTGTTTGAATGTGTTGGTCCCTTTTATTTATTTCTATGTAATAAAAGTGTTCATGTAGGTACTATGGTTCCAGCAATATCCATGCGACCACCGGAATTACATCATCGTCCTCGCTTCGTCCTCCAACGTTCATAAATTTGAGTACAATTCCTCGTATATTGTTTTTCAACCGTACTCTTTTCTACAGCTTTAATAAAGGCTTTCAAAACCATGGCGATGTACAGAAGTGTCTTTGTTACTGCCGATAACTTGGAGGGATATGTTTCCGTGTTGCGGTCCCCCAAAACGTCCAACATAAATTGCGAATTCCAGAGGAAGGTCTCTCGTAAATGTCCGGTATTTCAAGTGTTGTGCGATAGCTCAGTATTTACAACATTAACTCGCAATTTTGTGAATTTCACATTATCTAGAATATTCTAGATTATACGATATATTGAAAAATAATTTTCTATCTGGTACAACTGCGGCAGTTTTAAGTGGCGCGTACAATAATTATACATAATGCACGAAGGGCTTTAGCACGCCATGCCTTGTTCAAGTTGCGTGTACGATAACTTACGATAAAGTACAGTGGAATATTCTGATACTATACGCCGGAGTATTACGATACATCTGTGGAGTCATAATATTCTTCCGTCACTATAATGATATCTTTATACCCGATTTTCTAGGTTCCAAACTTTTAGAAGCGAACCCGAGTGTAATAATCAAACTGTGCTGGAATATTCATTATACTGTAATAATAATAATACAGGGCTACTACACCTTTTCACATGAGACATTGTTACATAACTATTTGACAAATTTAATAACCGAATGACAGAACACATATCGAATGACAATCAAAAATAACTATTCGTCCATGCTAACGAGTGATTGACATAAGTTATGAAGTTTTCAGACGTGAACAATAAACCGATAGTCTATATATAGTTTGAGAATGTAACAATTGGAGAATGACATACCACCAACAGTTATTTTAGATTGTCATTTGATATGTGTTTTGTCATTCTGTTATTAAATTTGTCAAATAGTTATGTAACAATGTCTCAACGGATATGTGAAAAGGTGTACTACTAATAATAATACCAATAACAACAATAACAACACTAATAATAATTATAGTGTTTTAATTACTCCTACTCATACAAAGTACAAGTGTTAAATAAGTGAGATAATATTTGTAAAAATTTATCTACGAGTGACATTTCAGTTCCTCCCGTTCTCCCAGGCTGCCAGATAACGTGTACTTAGCGTCACCTTGAGTTTCATATTGTCTGTATCTTAGATGACTGATTTATTATTATTATTATTATTATTATTACTCAGGTTATCATTGATGACGTCACACCATGGGGACTCACAATGACAGTAAAACTCAATATACAGCATAGAAGGAAAATATCTCGCACACGCCCCCTGGCCCCTACAGTGTGAAGGATAAGACACGCTCTGTGTTTTTCCCGACCCTTCATAACTTAAAGGTCAACCAACCCCAGTTCCATTTTTTCCCCGGTGTTATTGTTGACACTTTCCATGGAATAGATAAAAACTCGGGAAATATTTGAGGCATAGTTTTGGTGTTAAAAAGACTCCCAATTTCTCTCCCTCTCTCTCATCCTCTTTTTGTTGGCGGCAGAAGCAGAAGGAATCCTCCGTAATTCATATTGACACTAAGAGTACTCAACAAGCTTAGTAAAGTTAATTCACCTTTGTAACAAGTTTTAGTTTTATCTATAGTTAGTGAATATAGTACGTTTGTTAAACATTTATTCAATACTTTATTTTTTATTTTTTTTACGGGGAATAGCCCACCCGGGCCTAGGGGGCGAAAAAATAAGAGTAAAAATAAATAAAAAAAGAAAAAAGAAACATTATATTAATCTACACCCCGAAGATGCCGGAAAACCAGTTTTTTAAAGTGAGACAGTTGTATGAGTATGGAAACAGAAGAAGGCAGAGCATTCCACAGTTTGGCTGTGTGAGGAGAGAAGGAGGTACTATAACGGGTTATTCTAGTGTGACTGACATCCACAGAGAAACGGTGGGCACCGCGGACAAGACGAGTGTTACGAGCCCACGGCCTTGCCGGCGGTACACAGGATGCCAAATTCTGTAAAAGTACCTGTAAAAGAGAGAGAGTGAAGCAACATTGCGGTGAAGAGAAAGGGAAGAGAGATTGTCAACTAAAGGAGGAGAGTTAATAAGACGAAATGCCTTTGATTCCACCCAATGTAACAGTTGGACAGAAGAAGAGCCACCCCAGATATGAGAGCAGTACTCCAAGTTAGGACGAATGAATCACTTATATACTTGAAGCAACTGCTCAGGAGTGAAGTAGCTACGGCATCTGTACAGCATTCCCAGCTTTCGTTAGGCAGCTTTAGCAATGTTGACGATGTGTGGCTTCCATGACATATAAGAGGAAATGGTGAGGCCTAGCACAAATATTTTATTTACTGTGCAACTCATCAGCCATTTTATCTATTAGATTATTTAGGCGCATAATTCCAGCACACACGATATTAGAGTAACACAGGAAAAATAGACACATTTTTATTTTATGATTTTTTTAAAAATAAGTATCGCGTCAAAATCCCTTCGATAGTTACGTAAATAAAAATATGGCTGCCTCTGGACCCAACATTACGGTCCCAGCCTGTCAACTCAGACCCCGTTTTAATGTGTGGCAAGGGACTACTTAATTCATTATCAAAATTTTCCAGTTTTTCGTACTCAGTATTAAAGATGAGCCTTGGAAAGTCTTAAAATAGCGTCTTAGGGGCCATTACCTGAGCACAAGACAAAGGAGATAGGGTTTCAAAGAGCGGATGGCGGGGCGCCCTCTATGTGGCTCCCTTTTATACCTCATGAAACTCCTTTAGTGAGGCCGCCCGCGCTGCTAGAATGGGGCAAGTGGGCTAAGTGGTGTGGAGGCTTAGATAAGTGGTGCGTGTGTGTGTGTGTGTGTGAGAGTACTGTATATGCATGTATGGAGGCTGGGGTATAGATGGGATGCAGGACAAGTTAGACACACACACACACACACACACACACACACTGCTGCTTTGCTGTCACTCGAAATCGAATATGACGATCATCCAGCTATGATACAATGATGTGAGTGCATAAGGATGTCACCTAGATTAGTGAGTTCTGAGGTGACTAAAGAGGCCGATACGGGACCGGCAGGGTCGATCACAGATGTTGCACATGTGGAGGGCTACATCTAGTGCGGGAGGGGCGGCGGCAGCGTCTTTCCGGCGTTGGCGTTGGTCTGCCTCGGTTTGCAGTCGGGCTAACTCAAAAGTATTGACACCTCGTGTGGTGCTCCTCCATGCGTTATGGTGTGGAGTAATCGTCTCCCAGGTGAGGGGGTCGATTTGGCACTTTTTCAGGTTTGTCTTAAGACTATCCTTATACCTCTTAAGTTGCCCACCGGAGTTAAGTTTACTATTAGTTTGGTCTGTAAAGTAGCTGCTTTGGCGGTCTACTGTCGTCCATGCGGGTAACATGGCTGCGCCAGCGTAGTTGTTCGTGGATAATGGTAGCCTCGATGCACCTACATTTGGTGTCAGCGAAAATACTGTTCTCTTGTCTTCCCAGCGAACTCGGAGGATGGAACATAGACTACGTTGGTGAAAGTTTTCAAGTGCCTTGAGGTGCCTCCTGTATGTGACCCATGTCTCGCTGCCATAAAGTAGGGTGGGGAGGACCACTGCTCGATATACCACACACACACACACACACACACACTATTCCAATATCCACTCCCCTGTTATTATTATCAAGTGTTCAGCGACTAGAAGAAAACAAAAACCGACCATCACCCACCACCTTCATCCCTCCAGTAACTTCTCCCGCCCAAAAATTATCACCCATAAATACGTCACATCTTCCGGGAATATATAAGCAAACCTCTTATTAAAAGGGTGGATTTCTGACTAAATTTCATATAATTTTCTCATTTCAAATCATTTCGTGTTGTTTGGGTAATAGAGTTACAGTGAAACCTCTATTTAACGGAATATATTAGATCGAAGTCCGTTAATTATGAATCCTTCTAACGTACTATATAAGATGTGGGAGTCCGTTATATATAAAAACCTCCTTCTAACGGACTATACAAGAGATGGTAGTTCGTTATACATGAAACCTAACGGACTGTAAGAGGTTAGTCCATTATTTTCTTTATTATTATTATTATTATTATTATTATTATTATTATTATTATGAGGTCCAATAGCGTATAAGGAACTCTGGGACGCAATATAAAGAGAACACAAACACAGATTATAAATTCCCTATTAGCTCAAACTTAATAACTGATAATGTGTTAATCCAGCTTAGATAATGGTGGGGATGGAGAGGAGGGGGAAGGGGAAGGAGGGAGGGAGAAGGCGTGCAAGGAAGTATGAGCACCACCTCCTCCCCCGTCCGCCCCCTCACAAAACTATACCAGCTCGCGTTACTTTATTTTATATTACATTAAGAATAAAATTATAGACGTAAAAAAAATGGTTCCGGAAGACTTCTAGTTGAATGGCAAGCTTATTGTATGACAAACTAGTCCAGCTTACTTTATGAAAAACTAGCCAAGCTTACTGTATGACAAACTAGTCCAGCTTACTGTATAACAAACTAGTCAAGCTTATTATATGGAGTGTATGACATAAATTAGCGAACTATATTATACAAAAACAGCCAAGCTTATTGTAAAGAAAGAAATGTATTAGAATATTGTTAAAAATTCAGTCTTGTGAATTTTATCAAGTATATTGTATAAAAATTTATTATGGTGAAGTTTACAAAAATCTGTGACAGGTAAAAAATATATTGTTTGAAAGGTGTCCGGCGTGTGTTAGACCAGGGTGTAGTAACAGTGTAGTGAAGTTAGACCAGGGTGTAGTAACAGTGTAATGAAGTTAGACCAGGGTGTAGTAACAGTGTAGTGAAGTTAGACCAGGGTGTAGTAACGGTGTAGTGAAGTTAGACCAGGGTGTAGTAACAGTGTAGTGAAGTTAGACCAGGGTGTAGTAACAGTGTAATGAAGTTAGACCAGGGTGTAGTAACAGTGTAATGAAGTTAGACCAGGGTGTAGTAACGGTGTAGTGAAGTTAGACCAGGGTGTAGTAACAGTGTAATGAAGTTAGACCAGGGTGTAGTAACGGTGTAGTGAAGTTAGACCAGGGTGTAGTAACAGTGTAATGAAGTTAGACCAGGGTGTTGTAACAGTGTAATGAAGTTAGACCAGGGTGTAGTAACGGTGTAGTGAAGTTAGACCAGGGTGTAGTAACAGTGTAATGAAGTTAGACCAGGGTGTTGTAACAGTGTAATGAAGTTAGACCAGGGTGTTGTAGCAGTGTAATGAAGTTAGACCAGGGTGTAGTAACAGTGTAATGAAGTTAGACCAGGGTGTAGTAACGGTGTAGTGAAGTTAAGACATGATTATAATAACAGGAGCTGAAGTTAATAATGCAATAATACCTTAAGATCACACGAGTCTCCCCTCAAGATAGCCCCCCAGTCTCCCCACAAGATAGCCCCCCAGTCTCCCCACAAGATAGCCCCCCAGTCTCCCCACAAGATAGCCCCCAGTCTCCCCACAAGATAGCCCCCAGTCTCCCCACAAGATAGCCCCCAGTCTCCCCACAAGATAGCCCCCAGTCTCCCTACAAGATAGCCCCCAGTCTCCCCACAAGATAGCCCCCAGTCTCCCCACAAGATAGTCCCCAGTCTCCCCACAAGATAGCCCCCCAGTCTCCCCACAAGATAGCCCCCAGTCTCCCTACAAGATAGCCCCCAGTCTCCCTACAAGATAGCCCCCCAGTCTCCCCACAAGATAGCCCCAGTCTCCCCACAAGATAGCCCCCCAGTCTCCCCACAAGATAGCCCCCCAGTCTCCCCTCAAGATAGCCCCCCAGTCTCCCCACAAGATAGCCCCCCAGTCTCCCCACAAGATAGCCCCCAGTCTCCCCACAAGATAGCCCCCCAGTCTCCCCACAAGATAGCCCCCCAGTCTCCCCACAAGATAGCCCCCAAACTCCCCCATAGTTATACTATTAATACTATGATAACCTTCGCTGCCGTAGTGTAAGCGGCGTATATCCACACAGGTCACGGCTGTGCTCGTAAACCGGTCAGGGGGGTGTGGGTCATGTGCCAGACCTCATAAAAGTATTAGCAACAGTTGCGTGTCTCCATTCGCTTGGCCCCGTTTTCATTATCAGAAGTAACCGTATTACCTGAAACTACGCACTGACATAAACAACTAAGGTATGTTTTCTCTGTATATGTCTGTCTGTTATTTTGTCCTCTGTCTTTGTTAGAGTTTCTGTTTATGTATTCGTGCGTAAATGTGTCTCTCTATATCAATGGTTTAAAATTCCAGTATTTGTTATATTATATCCCAAGCCAACAAGAGCTGCTGGAAGGACGAGAACTATATTACCCTCGGGTGCGGGAAGTAATGTTAGCGTCAAGGGAGTAGTAACGTACATGCAACGTGCAACAAAAATGGCCATAACCTGCATGTTGCATATATGTAATTATTAGTTAAAGCCCTGATACCATCGCCCCATTATCTTACGTTCTGATAATTTGCACGACGCCGATGAAATTTAGGTGATTACTGGGGGGATAGAGAGGGGGGGGGGGTAGTGGATGGGTTCTGGTGACGTGAAACTGTCGGAAAATGTCGATGGTTGGGTACCAGATGATCAGGCAGCGTGCTGGACTCTCTTGCCAATGGGTTATTTATGGTAATTTTTTTTCCCTCTCTCTCTGGACGGTGTGGCGTTTCATCCCAGGGTATGGCGCACTGTGTCGGCTTTTTCCCATGAATAAATTAGGTGCAGTTAGGGAGGAGCGGCGCTTTTCATGGTCTTCACGAGTATTTACCCTAACACGGAAGCCAGCCTGTTGCGAGAGATGTGAAGTCAAGTACGGAAGGCAGCTGTAGTAGAGGATAAGCCTAGTATGTTAGTCAGTTGTGAGGGATTCAAGCCATATATGTAAAGTCATTTGTAGGAGAACTTAGCTTAGTAGTGGGTCAATTGTGGGAGAAGTTAGCCTAGTAGTGGGTCAGTTGTGGGAGAAGTTAGCCTAGCAGTGGGTCAGTTGTGGGAGAAGTTAGCCTAGTAGTGGGCCAGTTGTGGGAGAAGTTAGCCTAGCAGTGGGTCAGTTGTGGGAGAAGTTAGCCTAGTAGTGGGTCAGTTGTGGGAGAAGTTAGCCTAGTAGTGGGTCAGTTGTGGGAGAAGTTAGCCTAGTAGTGGGTCAGTTGTGGGAGAAGTTAGCCTAGTAGTGGGTCAGTTGTGGGAGAAGTTAGCCTAGTAGTGGGTCAGTTGTGGGAGAAGTTAGCCTAGCAGTGGGTCAGTTGTGGGAGAAGTTAGCCTAGTAGTGGGTCAGTTGTGGGAGAAGTTAGCCTAGTAGTGGGTCAGTTGTGGGAGAAGTTAGCCTAGTAGTGGGTCAGTTGTGGGAGAAGTTAGCCTAGTAGTGGGTCAGTTGTGGGAGAAGTTAGCCTAGTAGTGGATCAGTTGTGGGAGAAGTTAGCCTAGTAGTGGGTCAGTTGTGGGAGAAGTTAGCCTAGTAGTGGGTCAGTTGTGGGAGAAGTTAGCCTAGTAAGTTAGCCTAGTAAGTTAGCCTAGTACGTTAGCCTAGTAAGTTAGCCTAGTACGTACCAAATACACCACAACAAGCAGGGCACATAAGCAGGCTGTTACCTCCATCAACACCCAACACCCCCCCCCCCCCCCCCCCACACACACACACACACATACACTCACACTTGACTATTTTGCTATTTTGGATAGGCTGCCCCAGCATAGTTTTTATACATGGGCTGAATACAGTTGAATGAAATGGCGCACCTTAAGCTCCAGTTATTTTTTAATATTGATAATCCAGGGTCTAGGTATCTGGGAGCACCTGAGGTTACTTCCCATGTGCGAGCGTCCTGCGGCATTGACTCGTTACCTACATAACAAAGCGTCCTGTGCCCCACCTGCCAGCGTCTTACCAGCGTGAACATGCCGTCTACGCAGCGCAGACATTTGCTGGTACTTTTAGAAAGTAATGCTTTTCAACGTGTGTTACCCGCAGAGGTACCCAGGAAAAAACATCCCATGTATCAGAGAAGGATGGAAGTAGGCGAATTTCACCATCTCTACAAGGAACTTCGCCAAGATCCAAAGAAGTTTCCAGAGTACACCAGAATGTATTATGTTTGTGGGAGAAGCCTATCCACTCTGTGTATATTTGTTGGAACCCTATCCTAGGAATGCTCAGAACAGATAAAAATAATCTTTAATTACAGATTGTCACGTGCCAGGCGGCGTGTTGTAGAGTGTGCATTTGGAATTTGTTCAAGTAACTGGAGAATTTTAAATAAAGTTATATTAACACATTCTTCAAAAACATTATTTTAGCTGCTTTAATAGTTCACAAGGTTCTATTTTTTGGCAAGATGAAGCTGTTAATAGTGGAAAATGAATGTATAGCCTTCTTAAGTTTTGGTGAAGAATACGAGGACTGGCGCGACTGAAGAAACAACTATCAATATATTTGACCACTGCTTCCAGGTCGCGTGTCTAGTTCCCGCTTCCTGGCCGCTCGTCACACGTCTACTACGTGGGAAACATCAAAGAAAACACGTATGTTTGTCCGCTACGCCAAGGTGCGCGTTCACTTGTGTGGTCGCTCGATGCCGCGGGACGCTCGCACACGGGACAGTTCATACGCTCATAGTTAAAATGGCACAATGTTCATGTAGAATTCCTGTATTATACTTAAGGTGTATTAACATAACGTCCTTCTTCCCACAGGTAATGTTCGTCGTCGGTTGGTACAGAAGACGAGTGACAACTGTATCCATGAGGCTCCCTGGTGTAAGTGAACATCTTTACCATTAAGTGTTGATATGTTGTAGGTTGTTTTATAAAGTATTTTAAACTTACAGCCAGAAATACGACTTCTGGTTGTGAGTATTATTGATTGCCGGGCCGATGACAACTTTGAACTTGGTAAGGAACCCTGGCTACTGACCGCTGATGACCTTCTGGTGCAGTACTTTGATGCTGGTGCCACCACAACCTGGGAACTATAATATAGGGTAGTGTGCAGCAGGACACCAGTACTGTTGCTGTATATAAACCTGGCTACAGCTGTTCCTCATGTTTAATAGCACCACCTGTTGCAGTGATTCCCCAGTAAAATGTATAATTTTTTTCAACAAAACGCAAGCCTTTTCTAATTCGTGAATATGTGTACCAGTGCTAATGATTTTACTTCACCCATTGAGAGAATACCTTCTATATTTTATTTATAGATTATATTTAGATTATAAGTTGTTTGTATATTATATACTGTCAGGTACACTGATGAATGTGTAGGCGGATTTTGTCTTGAAAGTTGACTCACACCCCCCCCCCCCTCCACTACACTACTGTCTTGATATTACTATAAGGTACATGAGTATCAACTGACTGTCTCACTCGGGTTGTGTCGTTCTGAACACTTCCAGTCTGCGTGTCAAGGGGAAACACTCGACTTCTGGTCTTTATTGACAACGTTCGAGGATGACTATTGATACAGCAAAGCTTTAAATAAAAATATGTAAACAAAATTATGGGGAAACTTAATACCTAATTTCTGCTTAAATTGACCAAGACTGAAAAATATACCCATATTTATTTTCACAGAACAATATTACTGCACGTGTATCCTCGACACTGGGAAACTACTCTTAACTACCCAGACTGATAGTGCCGGGAGCAGGACGCTTACCTCACCTAAGACACCCTGTAGTATGGATCAAAAGATGGCGTACACGTCATTACTATAAAACTAATGGTAGACACTCGAGTAGGGTAAGAATAGATCATTTATCATCAGTAATACTAAAGGGTATGTACAGTCCTGAAAAAAGCAGCATTATACAGTATTCAAATAATTAAGACTTGACGCCTTTAAAGTTCTCGTAGTTCATTTTATCAAGGGAAGGTTGGTGTCAGGGGCGGGGTCATGACTGCTGCCCTTCTCCTGGTAGACTGTTTACATTGCGCGTTCTTCCTTAATATACTCCTGTGGTAACTGGATAAAAAGAATTGTGAACACTATTTTAGCCATTCCACTCAGTGCAAGAGACACGTACTAGTAATCAGATAATGTGACGGTAGTTAGCCTAACACTCTAGTTAACTCACGTTGTTAATAGCGAGTGTGTCATTTTTCACTAACGAGAACACGAAATTAATGTACTCGCACTACACGAACTGTCAGCGGCTCTCATGTGGGTGTTAACATGTAATACATTGTAGTACCTAGAAATAAATATAAACATTGAAGTTAGTAGACTGTAAAGGCGTGTTAAAATGCGTCCAATAACCAGTTAAGAATACATTAGATTTATGAGTGTCGAGGTGGACACATCTCCCGGGGCCACCAGCTGAGTGTTTCCTCCCACGAGAAAATGACTCCGGACGTTGTTTTGGTGGGTGTAGTCTGTTTTCATTAGTGTTGTTCCGCTACAGCAACGCCCGCTGCCCACTGTGAGCCCGACACACCCACCATAAATATCCAGTGTCTGGGGAAAGATATATATCTGGTGGTGAAGATGGAGTCTTAAGACTGTGGAATAATCTGCTTTAGTGGTCCCCATGGACCATCTTGTACGTTCAAACGTTGTTCACATTTTCTTCGGTTGTTTACTTTACGAGGAAGTTCAGGACTTTGTAAAGTATTTTCGTTGTTATCCAATTAAAAATTATTTTATCCATTTTTATTTGCACTCTGATCCTACAATTAAGAATGCAAACGTTATTAAAATTATTTATTAACCACTAACTGAAATTGTTAATAAATGATCCAATAACTTATAAGTACAACAGAATCATTAATTAATAAGATGGAAATTTAAATAATGATTAAATAATTTCATAGTGTTAATATAGTCTGATAAAACTGATCAATGTTCTTGTTGTTCACCTTGAAAAATAAACACAATTTCCTGTTTCATCAACAATGAAAACTGAGGTGCAAGGGAACACGCAGTAGTGGTGATGAGTCGACGGGCGTACTCCAAGAGCGAGCTGCCTAACTTGTGGTTCTGTAAGCCAATTGAGCTACTTTATATTGTCTTTCCTCGCCCGGAAAGCGGTTATTCGTCGGTGTGCAGGGAATGTCTGGCAGATTCAAAACTTGGTTTACTTTTGAGTGTTTACCGCGGCACCTCGGCACTTACTTATCTGGCAACACTGCTCCTCGATATTTATTTTCTATGTCCATAAAAACGATATTTTTTATATTTACGTCTCGTGTATCTTTGACATAATAAATTATAATTTCTAGGTCCTATACGATGGCCACATAATTTTCGATTCGTGTCAGGAGGGAATATGTTAGCTATAACGCATAGGAAAACCCGCATGCTTGAATGCAGGTGTTGACTGTTGACGTGGACGACTGGACGGAAGCGGATTGCTTGTTCTAGTCTGGTCACAGGTCACTCGTATATCTGCCCGGCTCCATAATGTTTACGTGTTGCGAGTGCTTTCTGTGATTATCGCCTAAGATCTGCTTTGTATTGCAAGATATCGTCTAGCCAAACTCTTCCACCTGATATCTTAGCAGATCCGACTAAGAAGCAGCAGAAGGTTGAAATGTAGAACAAATTTGCATCATTGACACCGGCGTTCCATTCTCGACTCTCGAGCTTGCGTAAGGTAAGTGAGGAAATTTTGATTTATATTAGGAATATACTTTCCCTTTGCGGTCTATTTTACATTTTCTCGTGTGGCCTTTTATGAGAAAACTTACTGATAGGATTCTGGTTAACTCGCTACCTAACAAAAATTATTAATAAACAAAAATATATATTTCAAAAGTAAACCATAGCTGGCGGAGGAATATGGTTGAGGCTTAACTATGTCATCGATATACTTGGAGCGTGCTCGTTTGTATGAGGGTGATGTTAGAGGTGTGATTTTAAAGCGTTTTGTGATCGAAGACCACGAAATTTGGCCTAAGACAATGGCTTATATATAGAAGGTTTTCTGCAGGGAAATCAAAGTCGAAAGTTAGTTTGATTAAATTGCAAGTCACCGTAAATATTAACCTTCGTTCGCCGATCAAAATGTCAACAGTCGTGACATTGATGATGACAGGTAGCAGTGAACTGTCCTACTGTATCCTGCTATATAGTTTTTATTGTATGATTTTCTTATTCTAAATGTTTCTAAACGTAAGTATAGAAAACATTCACGTTATATACACACTACGTAAATTAAGTATGCTGCACTACAGACTTTATTGTATAGCCGCTCCGTGGTTCATTCTTCCATGCTGCACAAATCACCCAAATATTCCCATATATAGTTTGACATTTTTTGAGATTGACTTTTAGAAACACTTGGCTGAAAAAAATGCAGTATAAAACTCAACACAAACATCATTGCACACTCATTGTCGGGTGATTGCAGCCAATGCTTGGTGTTCATTCTATGCTACAAGAATCACCCAATATATAGCATAACGCGTGGTTCGTGCTGCTGCGTTCCATTGGCTCATATCTGCGTCAATTCTTACCTGATAAGCTGGTATTGTTTTATTTATAATTGATACACTTACGTTTACATGGATTTGCTTAATTTTTAACATGTAAAAGTAAAGTAATGTAAATAATTTGAAGGTGTATACTGTACTCTCTTTAGTTCAGTCTTAATTTGTTGTATTAAACAATGGTTATATGGCGGGTAACTGAAGCTAGTCGCGCTACGAGGTGTAAAAGTGAATGTAGACATACAGAATGGGGACAACAGATATGGATGAATTTTGGTGATGTGAACAAGCAACTACAATAATAAGACAGCTTTTATGTTCGTATGAAATGTGGTATTCTATAAGTAGGTATACATTTTCCAGCCACACGAACCTAACCTTTTATCTCCTTTAAGTTTACATATTTACAACAAACACGGTTATAAGACACTTTCTTACCGAACCTCGAACACTTGAGGGAAATCTATTTTATTCCACTGCCTTTGAGAAGCTCCTCGTCGTTCCCCGGGCCAGAGGGCCATCTTGAATCCATGAAATAAGCTCTTCAGAGTTGTACCCTAGTCCTGCAACACGCGAGTTGTAACGTAGTCTTATAAAAGTGTTTTAGGTTCGTACCCTTTATATTTTTTTCGGGGTTAATATTTTGTTTTTTAATAACTAGAATGCGAATACGGCAGGTGAGCGAGGGAAAAAAATATTTTATTGAACACAGCTAAATAGTCCGTGATTAATTTACATTAGTGAAATACTATATGATTTTAGCAGAAACGGACCCCTGAGTAATATATACAGTAGTCTAGTCTGGCATTGCTCCATGGGTCGTTCTTACTAATATCAGAAATAGTTCATTAATGTTTTTTGACAGATCTCTGAAACTCAGAAGGCCGAGGACTACTTGCCGCTCCCCGTTTCAAATAATTTTTCCTTACCCCGTCTCTGAGTTTGTATTTTATGGATTAAAACAAACGCTTTAGTAAAAATCACGAAGAAAACAGCCATTATTAAAGATGCAAGACTCGGAGACACCTCTTCTGTAGACTGAGGTGAAGTAATTTCTCCCTCTTTTCTTACCCGTCCGTCCCTCTTTCTCACACACTCAAGAGGGCCAGACAGCCTCTTTGGACTAGTGTGTGGGAGATGCTCCTCCCACTCCTTATATCACTGAGGAGGACTTGCCGTAGGCGGTGGTATAATTATCCCCTCGCCTTGACTCACTCCACACGTCTCACAAGACTACCAGAAGGTTTTGCTGACTATATAGATTTCTGTTGGTAAACGAAGTGTTTGGGGTAGATTGGTGAAGGTATCTGATAAATTGTAAGAGTTTTTCACCCGCGGAATAGTAGCTTGGCTGTTAGTAACCTTAGACGCATTAGGGTGTTGCAACCTCACAAGTTATTAGATAGGCTTTCAAGAGAAGTTGATGCTGGGTTAGACGAAGGATATGGCAGGATCATATTTTAACCTCTTGAGTACGTAACTGTACGTTATTACTGAGTACAATGAATTAACCTATTAAGATATTTTTTAATCCCTTGAGTACGTTCGATGCTTACCCCATAAGTCATATTCAAGAAATTTAATCATCGTACCTCATACTTCATACTTATGAGGTTTTAGTTAACGTCCTTATGAGGTTTTAGTTAACGTCCTTATGAGGTTTTAGTTAACGTCCTTATATGATTAATTTATCGTACTCAAAGGACTTAGAAGAAGAATGAAAACTGACATCAAGAAGACCGACAACTGTGGAGGAGGAAGACTCGGGCAACTGACCTCCAAACAGCGTCAGTAGCATGTTACTAATGACGGAGGTTTGGACTTTTAAGTGTTCGGCTTGGGATTGTTTTGGTAGGCGTCAAACGTGGCCAAGAACATCCCTGGCCACACCTTCGGGGACGCAAAGTAACCTTACGTAATTTCTTAACCCAGAGTCCAGACGTTAAAATATTTTTCCCTTTAACGCTGTACAAGAATATACCTAAGTTACTATTGATGACCGAGTGTAATTTCGAAGCTGTTTTATTGTTCTGTGCCGTAGCTTCAGTGAGTCAGTTTAAATGTGTTCCCATGTCTCCAGTAATGGGGGGAGGAGGAATTCAACCTTACGAATGTTTTCAGAGTTCGAACCCAGGCCAATATGGAGGAAGATGGAAGGGAAAGAGCAAGGAAGGTCCATTCAACAGTTTTTACGGGCTGCCACAGAGACCACCAAGGCTATCAGGCAGTAAACACAGGCTTTATGTAGGAACTGTCTCCTGCTACCTGCCTCTGTGTGTGTGTGTGTGCCGGATCTTGGTGCAGTGGGCGGTGTTTCATTGAGTTAAAAATCTGCCTCAGTGAGTGGGGTGAGCATTCAAGTTGGCGTCCCTCAGGTTATTGAATTATCTCCCTGCTTCACTGCTACAACTACCACACCACCACCACTACCTCAACCACACCACCATTGCCTCCATCACACCACTACCTCAACCACACCACCACTACCTCCACCTCAACCACCCCACCTCCACAACAACACCACCACCCCCACAACACCACCTTAGCACCACCACCACCTTCCTCACCAACCACCCACACACCCCATAGCTTCCCCCTATGCATCTTAGTCAATGCTCACATGCGAGGAACAATTGAGTTTTGTTCACTTGTTTGAGATTTTAGACGCTTTATTATTGTTGTTCTATAAAAGGTGGCCACTATGTGGAAGACGGAAGAGTGGCAGAACAAAGACAAGATGGGCAGACACAGTGAAAATGCATTAGAAAAACGGGAGAGGACAGCGGAGGTCGGGGGACGGATGAGAGTGGCGGAGTGGGAGGAGGATTGTACAGTGCGCAGTGTGTGATGTGGCTGGCCTTCACCCCGCCAGGGAAACAAGGAGGGAAGAAAGATGAAAGACCATGACAATGGGTTTATTCATCATTTTAAAAAAGTAGTATAGGAAGTTAGCGTTTCAGGGCAGAGATCGTAAGAAGCTGTTTACCTTGTTTTTAAAAGACTTAGGGAGCCACCGTCAGACACAGTGTTGGTTGTTGTCGCACAGATTTACACGATAGGGAATGCTTATCATTACGCGATGGAATACAGTATCGAAGGAACATAAATACCCACAGTGTGACCAATTTCATTTCGCATATTAAGTTCATATGGATATTCCGGCCAATGAGCAACAACTCTCATGCATTAAGAACGAGCGTACGGAATGCTTACAAAATCCTTCCCTTGATGTTTGTATTGACAGTCCTTATGTTATATGAAGGTCTGTATAATATTGTACTCTTAACTGTATTCTCAGCCATGTCTGGTATGACTTACTGATGAAACTGAGAATAACGCATATCGGTCTGCTAAGATGCTCCCTGCCAGGACTCTTGCTAGTCAAATTCATTGTGGTTATTGTAAAAATACAACCACATGCAGCAGTTGAAGGTGATACCGATAAGGAACACAGGGCTCAAGGATCTTTGTAAACATTCAGTATAGAAACTATTATTTAATGGACAATGACTCCCCAGCACTTGTTAGCGAGCGTATCTTGCAGTATTTTCTCACACAATGAACATTCAGATACACGCTGCTTGCACTCAACAATAACGTCAGGGAAATAGTTTCTATACAAACACTGGTTGTATAGAAATGCAGCTACGTATAGTATTTAATGCAACGAGTGAGGAATGTTGAGCCGGGATTGGTGTGGGCACTGGGCAGAACAATATACTGTATAATACTGCACATACTTGTAATATAACCAGTAAAATATGGTACAACATGAAGTAGTATTCTTAACTTTTATTATATTGATGTACGGCTGAACCTGTGGCTGTCTGGCACCTTTATTGACGAGTGATTAATGAGAGAATTAGATACGTGTTGTCTGTCCTATAGTAGCCGGCGAATGTCCTACAAAATAGTTGTTGGGATCTGTTTTAGGAAATGATTACTAGCGTCTCTCTCGTAGCGTCAGACTCGTATGTAAATCCTGACAAATAATAACTGGTTGTGGGAGGTAGTGGTCGCTGGCTGGCTGGTTGTGGGAGGTAGTGGTCGCTGGCTGGCTGGTTGTGGGAGGAAGTGGTCGCTGGCTGGCTGGTTGTGGGAGGTAGTGGTCGCTGGCTGGCTGGTGGTCGCTGGCTGGCTGGTTGTGGGAGGTAGTGGTCGCTGGCTGGCTGGTGGTCGCTGGCTGGCTGGTTGTGGGAGGTAGTGGTCGCTGGCTGGCTGGTGGTCGCTGGCTGGCTGGTTGTGGGAGGTAGTGGTCGCTGGCTGGCTGGTGGTCGCTGGCTGGCTGGTTGTGGGAGGTAGTGGTCGCTGGCTGGCTGGTGGTCGCTGGCTGGCTGGTTGTGGGAGGTAGTGGTCGCTGGCTGGCTGGTGGTCGCTGGCTGGCTGGTTGTGGGAGGTAGTGGTCGCTGGCTGGCTGGTGGTCGCTGGCTGGCTGGTTGTGGGAGGTAGTGGTCGCTGGCTGGCTGGTGGTCGCTGGCTGGCTGGTTGTGGGAGGTAGTGGTCGCTGGCTGGCTGGTGGTCGCTGGCTGGCTGGTTGTGGGAGGTAGTGGTCGCTGGCTGGCTGGTGGTCGCTGGCTGGCTGGTTGTGGGAGGTAGTGGTCGCTGGCTGGCTGGTGGTCGCTGGCTGGCTGGTTGTGGGAGGTAGTGGTCGCTGGCTGGCTGGTGGTCGCTGGCTGGCTGGTTGTGGGAGGTAGTGGTCGCTGGCTGGCTGGTGGTCGCTGGCTGGCTGGTTGTGGGAGGTAGTGGTCGCTGGCTGGCTGGTGGTCGCTGGCTGGCTGGTTGTGGGAGGTAGTGGTCGCTGGCTGGCTGGTGGTCGCTGGCTGGCTGGTTGTGGGAGGTAGTGGTCGCTGGCTGGCTGGTGGTCGCTGGCTGGCTGGTTGTGGGAGGTAGTGGTCGCTGGCTGGCTGGTTGTGGGAGGTAGTGGTCGCTGGCTGGCTGGTGGTCGCTGGCTGGCTGGTTGTGGGAGGTAGTGGTCGCTGGCTGGCTGGTGGTCGCTGGCTGGCTGGTGGTCGCTGGCTGGCTGGTTGTGGGAGGTAGTGGTCGCTGGCTGGCTGGTGGTCGCTGGCTGGCTGGTTGTGGGAGGTAGTGGTCGCTGGCTGGCAGGTGGTCGCTGGCTGGGTGATAGGCGCCCGTACTATTGATAATTAACGGAAAGTGTTTGCTATTTTTGTTTATAAATGAACCTCATCAATTAATCCTGTATGGAAGGTTTTTCACGTCTACGGTTTTAATGACGCCAGTAATTGGTTTAGGTTTTATAATGCTGTTTAAGTTTGTGATGGCGGCGGGAAGTGAGTTTTTTTTTAAGTTCTTTGGCTATATTATTTTGGCGCGATTTAGATGTATTTGTTTGATAGGTCTGTAGCTTATAGCGTAGACAGTGAGATGGGAGTTGGATGTTTTTGATTCGTGTAGATATTTTATTTCATGTTAATATTTGTGGTTAGTTACAAAGATGCAATTATTCATCATACGTTTTCCAGTTGTTGTTGTCTTTGTCCTGGGATCGAACCAATGACCTTTAGGGCGGGCAGCGAGTACCCGGTTGTAATCGTTGTTTTAGCTCTTCTGTAGTTCACGTCATGGTGGTGGTAGTTGTGTGTTGATTTTCTTGGGGCTGTTTTAGAGTTGATTTTTGTCAGGTGGAAAGAGTGAGAGCTGTTGTAAGGTGTACATACATACAATTCCATCCATACATACATACAATTCCATCCATACATACATACAATTCCATCCATCCATACAAACATTCATACATACATACATACATACAATTCCATCCATCCATCCATACATACATACATACATCCATACATACAATTCCATCCATCCATACGTACATCCATACATACAATTCCATCCATCCATACGTACATACATACATACATACATACATACATACATACAATTCCACACCTGGGTCAGCACTGGCCGCCCTACCCAAACGACCCCGCCGACTCTACTACCCATTTTTTCAGCATTATTTATTTTTTTCCTAATTTAGTTTTTACGGCTGAGTGACGCTTGTGAAGCTTCTCTTTATTATATAAATGAAACGGGGACAGATTATGATTATATATATATATATTTTTTTACAGTGAATTGCCAAGTGTTTTAATGATTAGCTGCAGAATAGGTGGGAGTTAATAGGTTTTGCTGTAGTGTTGTGTTTAATTATTTTTGTGTTTGTTGAGGCACGTTTTCCCTTGTGTGTGTGTGTGTATCACCCCTACAACACCTTCACAATACTTAGTTGCAATACATTACCTACAACACTATGTCCTTAAAACACCCCCCCCCCCATAACACCCCCCATAACACTCCACTCACTTTACAACTCTCCACCCACACATCACCCCCACCCACCCATCCCCACAACCCTCCACACACATCACAACCCTCCACCCCCACAACCCTCCACACACATCACAACCCTCCACCCCCACAACCCTCCACACACATCACAACCCTCCACCCCCACAACCCTTTACCCCCACAACCCTCCACACATCACAACTCTCCACCCCCACAACCCTCCACCCCCACAACCCTCCACACTCCAGCCAAGAGCCCTATAGTATTGAACTATGTATGTATGAAGAAGAAAGGCCTGTACAGTACACTTGACCCCAGCGTCTCCGTATTCGTCCGTGTGGCTTAGGCTTCGTCGTTTACCCGGGTGTGTGTTCATCATCATCCGAATACACTCAGGTGACATTTTATTTTATCGTTCGAGTACATTATGTCGACTTTGGCTTCGTTGCTCATCCGAGTACGTTCGTGAGGTTTTGATGCCGTTGTTTCAATGTGTCGACGCGACTTCTGAGTTCGATTGTTGTTGTGGGTTGTGTTGCTCGGGAGGTACAGGGGTGTGTAGTGTGTTGCTGGGGAGGTACAGGGGTGTGTAGTGTGTTGCTGGGGAGGTACAGGGGTGTGTAGTGTGTTGCTGGGGAGGTACAGGGGTGTGTAGTGTGTTGCTGGGGAGGTACAGGGGTGTGTAGTGTGTTGCTGGGGAGGTATAAGGGTGTGTAGTGTGTTGCTGGGGAGGAGAGGGGAGGACACACACACACACACACGCTGTATGCCCAAACACCCAGGACTCGTCAACAAGTAACTTACTAACCCTAATACATTGGACACAGGTCTTAGGAGTTCATAG
Organism: Homarus gammarus; assembly: GCA_958450375.1. Classification (NCBI taxonomy): domain Eukaryota; kingdom Metazoa; phylum Arthropoda; class Malacostraca; order Decapoda; family Nephropidae; genus Homarus; species Homarus gammarus. The sequence continues at coordinate 945,364 of CAUDMG010004108.1, forward strand.
TACAGTGTGGACACAAATAACCTCATTACATACAGTACCAACAAGACACACACAAACTCTCCACTGAGACCTCCATTACTTTAGCTGTTATTGTGGTGTAATGGTCAGCATGCTCGCCTCGCAAGCCAGCGGACCCGGGTTCGATCCCCGGGCAGGGTGAAACTATGGGCAAGTTTCTTTACGCCATTTCCCTCTGTCTATCCAGCAGTAATTGGGGACCTGGATGTTAATCGATTTGCGGATCGTATTCCGGGGTAATGGTTAGTCAGTGCAGTTGTCCGGTCTTCTCGGACTATTCCTTGATGGCCGTCCTTAGGGCTGGCCATCCTCGTTACACGAGGGACAATCATTATTATTGTCTATATCCTTTAGTCGACATATTATTAAAAGGAAATTCCTCTGGGCTCACCGCGTCTCTAACATTGTAAGGAAAATATTAAAAAAAGCAGGATGGCTCTTGTGGTCGGCTATAGTTTGCTTGTGAAGAATGGGGTTGATATGAGCCACGTGTGTCTTGGTGTGGTTTGCTGCCGCCTGACAGTACATAAGAACATAAGAAAATAAAGAGTCTGCAATAGGCCGGTTGGCCTGTGCATGGCAGCTCCTGTCGAGAGTTACTACCACTCTCTATCATCCATGAATCTATCCAGCCTCCTTTTAAAACTTTCCAGCGTTCCAGCACTTACTACAAAGTTGGTAAGCTTGTTCCACTCGTCCATCACCCTATTTGTGAACCAGTTCCTTCCTATCTCCCTCCTAAATCTAAACTTATCCAACTTAAATCCGTTGCTACGAGTCCTATCCTGCTCGGATGTTATAAGAACTTTATCTATATCGCCTTTATTGATTCCTTTCACCCACTTAAATACTTTTATCATATCTCCCCGCACTCTTCGTCTTTCTAGGGAATGCAAGTTTAGTTTCTTTAACCTATCTTGATATGGAAGGTTTCTAAGTCCCGGAATCATTTTCGTCATTCTTCGCTGCACTGACTCCAGTGAATTTATATCCATTCTATAATAAGGGCACCAGAACTGAACCGCATAATCGAGGTGCGGCCTGACTAGCGCAAGATATAGTTGCAATATAACCCTGCACTCTTATTACTTACACTTCTAGATATAAAACCTGATACTCCGTTTGCCTTATTTCGATCATTAACGCACTTGATTGCTGTCTCACAGGTTTTCTTATGTATATTAAATTGTTGGCGTCATCATTGACCACCAGTCCTTCTCGTCATCCTGATCTCCGCTATATTACAAGAATTGGTTCAATTTTTTTTTATTTGGTTTCAATGGTTAGTGTGCCAATTAAATGTCTTTCTTTCTTTCTCAAAACAAACAGCATTCACAATTTTTTTCTTTCTCAAAACAAACAGCATTCACAATCATTCCATCCTTATTATTTGCGATAATCTTTTACTCCAACTTTATCATCATTCACTTTTCTTCATTTCCTGTCTCTTCTCGCGCGTCAATCCACCAATTTAAAAACTTCTCAATAGTAGGTCATTCGCTTATCCCGTGTAACACAGCTAAACTATGCTTTATTAGATTTTTGTTCTTAGTAGTATGTAGGTCGCCTGCCAGTTAGTATATGTAGTCCATAAATCAACTGTACAGCCCAGGAAAGGTGTTGCTATATCCCCCTGTGATGTCCCCAGTCAAGTTACGTACCATGCACGAAGCCATATCTATATACGACTGATGCAAGGGATGACTCGAAGCACGATTCATGAGACATTAGTCGAATCATTCCCCCCTCCTCCCTCCTTCACATCATTATCATTACTTCGACGCTCTGCCGCAACTTGACTGGGGATATCACATCTCTCTCAGACTGTACACCTTGCGTAATTCACAGCCAAAGTTAACTTTTAAGAAATCCTCACCAAACTCGTAGCTGTTGGGAAGTTAGTGAGTGTTTTGAGAGGTGGAGGGTCGAGGAGAGCTGAGTAAATAGTAGACAGTCCTCCAGAAGCTGTAAGGAAGGTACTGTACGTGGAGTGTTTGTCGGGGCCCACTTAAGTGTGTTGGAGAGGCCATGGGTGGTGGTGGTGGTGTAAGAATGTTGTCACTAGCGGTAACTTGTGGTTGATTGGATTACTCAAGTTTTAATGGCGCTTCCAAGTAAGGCCCTCCAGCCGTCCTGTCCCCTCTTCCTTTCCCCTCCTTTTCCCGCCGCCACACCATTTCTTCTTCCCGCCTTCCCCTTTCCTCCTCCTGGATTCTCAAGGTTCATGCGTTAAACATGTCTCGTAACTGGAGGTGTGAGGACGTACCTAACTGGCTCACTGAAGTTACAACATAGTATTTAATACGATGTAAAACTCTCGGAATGGCCCTAAGGAACCTCACAATCGTAGCATTACACAGAGGTGCCATATCTCAGAGCGCTTCAGCCGCTGTACCAGGTGTAAGTGCAGGCGACTATACACACCTCTCACGCGCGCCATTTGTAGCAAGTGTGAAAATTGGCGGATGATATAAACTTTCTCACAGTCAGACAGACATACTGGCTCCCACATAATATCTTCTGTTTGTGGGAATACAATGGAATATCAAATATTCGTGGTCTAAATATTTCCTTAAGTTCAAAATACGAGAATTTATCTACCCGAGGCACTGACACATTCTCAATGTTTTATATTTTCGTCTAACTGAGGGTGTTGAGAGCTCTGGTAATGGGTCACTTAAGCTACGACCCAATAGGTAGATCATTACAAGTTCAATAATAGATAAATCATTTAACTGTAGGCGTGAGATGACGGGTCAGTGAAGCGTTGAGGCAGAACTATCGGTAGGAGGCGGGAACTTAAGAGATCTGCAGTGTGTGTGTGGTGGTGTGTGTGTGCGTGCGTGTTTTCAATTCTTTGCAAGTCGTAGTATATGTTCGTGTTAGGAGAGAGAGAGAACGAGAGCTGGCCAGGTTACTCGCGTGTGTGTCTTATGTACAGAGGCACTTGTGTGTCTGAGTGTGTGTTTAACTGTCACTTAGGGTTATTTAGGTAATGCATTAACAATACTAGTTAAGACGTCTTAGCTCCCCTGATCCTTTGTCCAAATACCAGATTAACGCTTCCACTCTTCTGGTGCTTGTGTGTGTGTCCTTCAGTATGTGTGTGGCATGTTAGTGTAGTCATCACTCTATGGTTTACTGTTTTATAACGGAGTAAACTTCGGGAAAGTGTTAGTCACTCTCTCTCACCACCCACACGTCTCGCACACCACCCACACGTCACGCACACCACCCACACGTCTCACACACCACCCACACGTCACGCACACGTCTCACACATCACCCACACCACCCACACGTCACGCACACCACCCACACGTCACGCACACCACCCACACGTCTCCCTCACCACCCACACGTCACGCACGCCACCCACACGTCTCGCACGCCACCCACACGTCTCGCACACCACCCACACCCCTCCCTCGCCACCCACACCCCTCCCTCGCCACCCACACCTCTACTGCACCACACACACCCCTCCCTCAGCACCCACACCCCTCTCTCAGCACCCACACCCCTCTCTCAGCACCCACACCCCTCTCTCAGCACCCACACCCCTCCTTCAGCACCCACACCCCTCTCACCTCACCTGTCTGTTTATCAGAATTATTGAGAGAGCCAGACGAACGTTCGCCCGTCTTAATGCTTACAGTGGCACTCACTTACGGCGCGTGATTATACACGAGTAAACTCTTCAGAGCTTCTATCAACGAGCTCACTCCGCGGGTCCTGCAACACACACGCTATTGATAACTCTATTGCAGGCTCTGTATAACTATTGGAAGCTATTGATAACTCTAGTGCAGGCTCTGTATAACTATTGGAAGCTCTTAATAACTCTAGTGCAGGCTCTCTATAACTAATGAAAGTTCTTGATAACTCTAGTGCAGGCTCTCTATAACTAATGAAAGTTCTTGATAACTCTAGTGCAGGCTCTCTATAACTAATGAAAGTTCTTGATAACTCTAGTGCAGGCTCTCTATAACTAATGAAAGTTCTTGATAACTCTAGTGCAGGCTGTGTATAACTATTGGAAGCTCTGTATAAGCATGTTAAAAGCTCCGGGTATAATGCATCACTCGTATAAAGTTTCAACCATACACTAACCAACTCGATCATAAATACCCACTCAAGCAAAATCCCACAGAATACAAAAACGCAACCAGAGATAAAATACCAGGTTTAGGTTAGGTGAGGCGAGTTTGGTTTGGATGGGGAGGTTAGGTTAGGTTAGTTAGGGATTAGGTTAGGTTTGCTAAGGTTAGGTTTAGATTGGAATAGGTTAGCTAGGTTAGATTAGATTAGATTGGGTTAGCTAAGGTTAGATTAGATTACGTTATGGTAAGTTACGTGAGCTAAAGTCAGGTTAGGTTGGGATGGGTTAGGTTAGGTTCAGGATTAGATTAGGTTATCTAAAATTCAGGGTAGGTTAAGTAAGGTTAAGTGGTATTTTGTGCAACGGTTCAAGGGTTCGTATTGTCTTCCTTTAGGTAATTACCACGTACAGTACCTGACCGCTAGACCCCCACACACTTTTTTAAGACAACGATCCGGAACTGACCTGACCTAACCTAACAAACCAAGAGTAGTTTTGGTTAGATTAGGATAATTTGGGCAGGTAATATCTGAAATTAAATGGATTACCGTTCGTAATTATTATTTTCAGGCACTATCTTCCCCCCCTCTCCCCCCCCCCCCCCCCCCCCCCCAGTGTAGATGTTAGGCTCACTATGGTTTAATTACCCGTTCTTGCCTCGCAAGCGAGATGTCACGGGTTCGATTCCCGGGCCGGTGGAAGTTGTTTGGACTTACTTCCTAGCCCCCATTGGCCCCTGTTCACCTAGCAGTAAAGTAGGTACCTGTTGTAAGTCGAAAGTTGCGAATTCGTATTCAGGAAGTTGTTGGAGCTTACAATAACTGGATGACAAATCACTGACTCTTCAGGCTTCTACGCCCTTGACTCATGCGCTGTAAACGCTTCTGCGCTTCACCTTACACAAGGATGTAGGGGGGTGTCCAATAAATCAATAAATAAAAAAATAAAAAAATTATGGTTAACTTTGTGATGAGCGCCGTACAACAGTAAGCATCATACCTCAGCATCACGTTAACACAACATAAAAAAGGATTCGTATTTCTCGGCTGAACAATAATAATCGTTGTACACCCACACACAACGCTTCCGTGACGCCTGCTGGATCACGACCCCCTGACGGAGACACGATGATCCTCACCATACTGGCCAGATATTAAATAAGTAATATTGATGATGTGTTAAAGGAATATCCTTCCTTCCTTAGGCTTTAGTAAGCCCCTGTATAATATTATACTGTATATACTTGACACACTTGCCAGATGCTTCTGGTGTTATTGTACAGGGGTACCTAGTGACAGCACTAGGATCCCGCTTCCTCTATCAAGGAATAAACAATTAAAATTGAAATCGTTGTGCAGCTGGAGTCACCCCCCCCCCGATCCCCCCCCCCCCATGCGCACACCTCCAGTCTTTGAAGCTCGGGCAATATTTCGACCCGGCGTGTGAAGCAGTGTTCTTACCCGCGCGGCACACAAGCCACCACGGCATCTGAAAGCTCTCAATCAACTATTCAGAAACATCTATGAATGAATCTGCTCAAGAGACATACAATGTAGAACTTAATGTCTTTGATGTTCCGACAAAGAGCCGAACTTTCTCTCCTTACTAGCCGGTTGGACGGTTTATCCAGTGTTAATACAGGAGGGGATCTGGAAACCTGTGATGCTTGGTAGGGTCACACTGGATAACACCCTTCTCACGTGTGTCCGGGCCGAGGTACTACCAACACCTTCGAAACCATCATACGTTCTGTCAATGCCTCGTAGAAAATAGGACTAACCGACTCTTCGAAACCTTGCAGCTGATCCGAAGCTTCTCCATTAAACAAGTGTGTAGGAGAGGATCATATGAAGACTAGCACTCCCAGTTTATGTTACCTGGCAAATGATCGCGGGCCCTTCGTGCCCGGTAAAAGTTTGAATGCTCGTGCTTGGCTAGCGCGCAACCGCCGTCCGGCTGACAGTGTACAGCGACAAAATGGTTAATTAATGCCTTCCTAAAGAAACCATCGACATGGGACCAGGTTTGTTCCACTCTACGAATTTTTTGCGATTTTTCCACCAAGTTTGATGAAAACCTTTGTGCCGTTTCGGCTGCACAGAACAGACACACGGCTATTCCTATAGTATATTAGTTGATTGAACACCCTAACCCTACTTGGGGGGGGGGGGGGGGCTAGGTTAGGTTCAGTTAGGCTAGATTAGGTTAAGTTCGGTTAGTTTAGAATAGGTAAAGCTAGGATAGGTTAACTTAGGTTATTTTATTGTTAGGATGTTTCATCAGGGGAAATAAGCGGGGGTTAATCTTCATATGATCCATAGGGAGGGGGGAGGACTCGACCACACCTACACGCCCACCACACCTACACGCCCACCACACCTACACTTACACTACACGCCCACCACACCTACACTTACACTACACGCCCACCACACCTACACTCACTACACGCCCGCCACACCTACACGCACGCCCACCACACCTACACGCACGCCCACCACACCTACACGCACGCCCACCACATCTGCACGCCCACCACACCTACACTCACACTACACGCCCACCACACCTACACGCCCACCACATCTGCACGCCCAACACACCTACACGCCCACCACACCTACACGCCCACCACACCTACACTTACACTACACGCCCACCACATCTACACTCACTACACGCCCACCACATCTGCACTCGCACTACACTCCCACCACACCTACACTCACTACACGCCCATCACACCTACACGCCCACCACACATACACGCCCACCACACCTACACGCCCACCACACCTACACGCCCACCACACCTACACGCCCTCCACATCTGCACTCACACTACACGCCCACCACACCTACACGCCCACCACACCTACACTCACACTACTCCACAACCATCATAACTTATACACAAGCACGTTTAGCCGCGCTTGCGTCTTGCATATATTTACCAGAGTGTTTATACGCCCCCTACGTGTTTACGTCCTACGCAAACACGTGGTGGAGCTGTGTGAGCGAGGAGGGTCAGGACAGGAGCATGGTGGTGCTGTGTGCGTATTATGGTTTTGGTCATGTGTAGGTGATGGAGGAGCATACATAGACACACACCGAGGGAGGGAGAGACATGGGTACTGTCCAGGTATAGTGTAGGTGATGGAGGAGCATACATACACACACCGAGGGAGGGAGAGACATGGGTACTGTACAGGTATAGTGTAGGTGATGGAGGAGCAAACATAGACACACCGAGGGAGGGAGAGACATAGGTACTGTACAGGTATAGTGTAGGTGATGGAGGAGCATACATACACACACCGATGGAGGGAGAGACATAGGTACTGTACAGGTATATGTAATAATAATAGTTGCCCCTCGTTTACGAGGATGGTCGGTCCAAGGGCCACCTAGGCGTGAACTTGTTCAAGGTGTAGAAGCTGTCGCCAACACAACAACCACATCCTAAGTTAACGAGCTGCGTGACCCCAGTGTCAAGAAACAGTCCGAGAAGACCGGACAACTCGCCAACTGCACTGGCTAACCATTACCCCAGAACACGATCCGCAAATAGATTAACATCCAGGTTCCCAATTACTGCTGGTTAGACAGAGGCAAATGGTGTAAAGAAACTTGCCCATAGTTTCACCCTGCCCGAGAATCGAACCTGGAACCACTCGCTTGCGAGGCGAGCATGCTGACCATATGTATAAATCGAGACAGACTGACAGATAAATGGATAGATTGACGATTAGACCGATAGATAAACCCATCCAAAGGTGGTCTAGACACACACACACACACACACACTGGACCCCAACCCCCTACCTTAGCACCGTTGAACCCTTCTTTAAATCTCACTTTCCGATCTTAAATTCAGTTTCCAAATGACCACAAGGTTTACGCATCTATAACTGGAGGCTTCGTATAGTTCTAGATCCCAGGCTATAGAGGGTGAGAAGCCCCTCTAATTTGTTAACAGGGTTGGGTTCTATTCAGCTCTCGTGAGGGCTAAGGCTCGGCTCCCATACTCTGTTTTACAAGGCCGTGTTGACCGTATCCACTCGCTGTTCATTCACTAAACACGGCCCTGTTCATTCACTATACGTGCCCCTGTTCATTCACTATACGCGCCCCTGTTCATTCACTATACGCGCCCCTGTTCATTCACTATACGCGCCCCTGTTCATTCACTATACGCGCCCCTGTTCATTCACTATACGCGCCCCTGTTCATTCACTATACGCGGTCCCTGTTCATTCACTATACACGGCCCTGTTCATTCACTACGCGGCCCTGTTCCTTCACTATACACGGCCCTGTTCATTCACTATACGCGCCCCTGTTCATTCACTATACGCAGCCCTGTTCATTCACTATATGCGGCCTTATTCTTTCACTATGCGTGGCTCTTCATAGTTATACACGGCCTTCTTCATAGTTATACACGGCCCTCTTCATAGTTATACACGGCCCTCTTCATAGTTATACACGGCCCTCTTCATAGTTATACACGGCCCTCTTCATAGTTATACACGGCCCTCTTCACAGTTATACACGGCCCTCTTCACGGTTATACACGGCCCTCTTCATAGTTATACACGGCCCTCTTCATAGTTATACACGGCCCTCTTCATAGTTATACACGGCCCTCTTCACGGTTATACACGGCCCTCTTCACGGTTATACACGGCCCTCTTCACGGTTATACACGGCCCTCTTCACGGTTATACACGGCCCTCTTCATAGTTATACACGGCCCTCTTCACGGTTATACACGGCCCTCTTCACGGTTATACACGGCCCTCTTCACGGTTATACACGGCCCTCTTCACAGTTATACACGGCCCTCTTCACAGTTATACACGGCCCTCTTCACAGTTATACACGGCCCTCTTCATAGTTATACACGGCCCTCTTCATAGTTATACACGGCCCTCTTCATAGTTATACACGGCCCTCTTTATAGTTATACACGACCCTCTTCACGGTTATACACGGCCCTCTTCACGGTTATACACGGCCCTCTTCACGGCGCCGCTCAGGTATCTCTTCATTTTTTAGGCACCGCTTGAAGAAAATAAGTAAAATGGAACGTTGTGAAGGTGTCGTATCGTTCTTCAAAGGGCATGTGTGTGTGTGTGTGTGTGTGTGTGTGTGTGTTTTGAGATGTAAGAAAGGGGGGAGGTGTTTGTGTGTGTGGAAAAGGGGAGAGATGAGGAACACAGAGAGAGGGAGAGAGAGAGAGAGAGTCTTTTATCTCTTCCCCTCTCTCTCCCCATAAATGTCATAAGAGGAAGTGGAGGAAATGAAGAGAATGAAAGGGGAAGGGAAAGTGGGAAAGATAGAATAGAGAGGGAGAGAGAGGTAAAGATCTTCACTATAAACAAACAATTACAGACTCCGACACTCAGTATATACAGTAGAGTGCTAGAGCCCCTCCTATAACTGGGTTGCTGAGAATATGTCTGTTGAAGTGTGTGTGTGTTAGGCGTGTGTGTGTGTGTGTGTGTGTGTGTGTGTGTGTTAGGTGTGTGTGTGTGTGTAGGTGTGTGTGTGTGTGTGTGTGTGTGTGTGTGTCAGCATCTGTACACTAAAGAAACCAGGAAGGGGCTTATGAGAATACCGGTGTGGTTAGGTTAGGTTTGGCAGGTCATTAGGAGATTAGATTCGGTTAGGTTAGGTCGTTAGGTAAGGTCAGGTCATTTAGAAGGATAGGTTAAGGTAGATTAGGGTTAAATGGATAAATTCAGTTAGGTTAGGTTAGGTCAGGTCATTAAGAGGGATAGGTTAGGTTAAAGGGGTCAAATAGGTTAGGTTAACGATAGGTTAGGTTAAAGGGGTCGAATAGGTTAGGTTAACGATAGGTTAGGTTAAATTGGGTCGTTTCGAGAGATAAAGGTGATGTGGTATTCATAAGATGTAAAACACTGCTCCTTAATGACTAGAAACAGACATGTAAGTACCCTGGTTTTCTCCTCCTGCCGTCCTGCTACTCCTTCCCCACCCTCCCCCTCCTCCCGCCCTTCCTTCTCTTCCCGTCCATCCTCCTCCTCCCCCCGCCCGTCTCACACCTACCCACGCCCGCCCTCCCTCTTCTTCCCTCCCCTCTCTCCTCCTCCGTTTTCTCTCCTCCCACCCCTACTCTTCACGCTTCCTTTTCTTCCCATCTTCCTACTCTTCCCGCCATCACCCCCCCCTTCTCTCGCCCTCTCTCCTTCCCACTACTACTGCTTTTCCTTTCTGCTTCTCCCGCTCTCTGTTATTTCTTCCTCTTCCTCCCCTCCCCCTGCTACTACTGCCCTTCCTTGCCCGCCCCCCCTCTCTCTCTCTCTCTTTCTTTCATCAGTTTATATCTTCACACTGCTGTTCTTTTTTACCTTACATTATGTCGGGATCACAAAATGAGGTGGAAATACTCCTGAAGTACTGACGGGCCAAATACTCCTGAAGTACTGACGGGCCAAATACTCCTGAAGTACTGACGGGCCAAATACTCCTGAAGTACTGACGGGCTAATATATCATTTAAAAAATCTCGTAAAACAAAGAAAATCTGTAGATAAATGTTAAAATTCTAGTCCCTCCCCCCCAGGCCTACCTACTATATGGAGGCTAGGACAAAAACTCACCTAACCTAACCTCACCTAAACCCCCTCTTTACATCTAGGTGTTTTATTGGTAAGGCCAGTGAGTTTTTGTCCGTGTATCACCTACTGTACATGTCCCTCAGGTACAGATGTTAGTCTGGTGTTGCTAAAATGGTCAGTGCTTTAAGGACGTCTTAACTACAGTCATTCTCTGTGTAATGGAATCCTCGGACAGGCTTTTGGGAGTTAAGAATACAGTCATAAACCTCAAACACTGTCTTGGTTATTGTCCATAAACCAGAGGATTGAATGACAGTTACTGAAACCGGAAAAAGGAGCAGTCTCACATAATACTGAAGCAATTTATTATTTCATACACGCACGGACACACACAGATAGAGACAGACTCGACCTTTCTCCTACCTCCCCCCTTACTTCTGTTCAAAGGCATTCAAGAACGGTCTTGCATTCATTCAGACACGTACCAGCAGTCACACGCACACATAAACGTACATAAACACATACACACACCCACGTACACGCAAAGATTCTTTCTAAGAAAGTGGTTCATTCAGAAGCTTCGAAGCAGCTCGACTACACACGCACAATGGCGACAGCTCTCTTGGTCTCCTCTTCAAAAATAGATATACCCAAAATTCCGTAGCAAAAATGATGGTAAATATAAAAGAGGAAAATATTGAAATGCAGGAGAAGGAGTAGGAGGAAGGAAGGAAGAAGGAGGAACAGGAGGAGGAAGGAGAGTGTCAGAGAGGCCAGTAACAAGAAACTTCGTGTGTATGTTTGAGTGAAGGTTGTCTGGGTGCAGGGGAGACAACATCAATTAGGGAGGGAGGGGGGAGAGGAGGTCTTAGGGGATCTAAAGACACCTGTTCGGAGGAAGATTGATTAACCTCGGCCAGGTAGGGTGTCTCGGGCCATATGTCAGGGAGCGTCTTCCCCGGGTGGCGGTGCAAGTAACATTGACTTTCTGGTGGGCTGATTTTGAGGCCTGACCAAAGGGTTGACTGACTTTGAGGCCTGACACACAAGGACTGACTGACTCACCCTTGAGGCCTGACACAAGGACTGACTGACTCACTGCGGAAGAGCCTGGGGAGGGGAGGTGGAGGGAGGATCTTTACGTGCTTTTGGGAGCTGCAGTCATTGTATTTCAGGCAGTAATTAGTGAAAGTATCTTGTTGGTTTTTTGAGGAGAATTTTTTCTTCTTATATTTGGTTAAGGACTTTTGTGTTCTGCCTTATTGTTTTAATTTTTAATAACGAAATTTTACTTCCCTTTGGTGATATGTCTTGTTAGGAAATCTTGAGTACGACTAATAGCAGTGAGATTCTCTACTTAGGATATTTTGAGTACGACTAATAGCAGTGAGATTCTCTACTTAGGATATTTTGAGTACGACTAATAGCAGTGAGATTCTCTACTTAGGATATTTTGAGTACGACTAATAGCAGTGAGATTCTCTACTTAGGATATTTTGAGTACGACTAATAGCAGTGAGATTCTCTACTTAGGATATTTTGAGTACGACTAATAGCAGTGAGATTCTCTACTTAGGATATTTTGAGTACGACTAATAACAGTGAGATTCTCTACCTAGGATATTTTGAGTACGACTAATAGCAGTGAGATTCTCTACTTAGGATATTTTGAATACGAATAATAACAGCTTTTATGTTGTATTTGGTACCATATATTTTTAAGAAAGAAAACAACAGTCATGGAACCCAGTTTAAGGGCTCTTTAACTGTCTGTCGACGTAATGGGTGGTCCAGTGGATACAGCTCTTGTCCTAAGGCTCGCTCATTGGATTCCAGTGGTGAGGAGGGGGGGCGCTCTCAGTCCACCCAGCTGTAAAGAGGTACCTGAAATTTTACATGTTGGGGGAGATAAGGCAAGTGGGGTGTAGTATCGGCCATCATGTCTTTAATGTTAATGCCTAGACATGTGTCACTTCTCATTTCAATTGTGGTAATGGATTTAGACATAGATTCGGATACGTTGTTAGTTAGTACACACGTCTCGTATACTGTACTAGGGAGGGGAGGTCAATATTGTCATCAACGTGTGTTATGTTGAGTCCTCTTGAAAGTTATTTTATTTTAGGGTAAGTTTGTTATTTTTTGGGGGGAATTTTGTTGTTTGGGGGGAAGTTTTTATTGAAGGATTTTTTTATTTGAGGCGTTGTATAATTTTTGGGAATTTTTTTTATGGTAATTTTTGTTACTTTAGGGAAGCTTATTTTATTTTAAGGAAGTTTTTATTTAATTTAAAGATATTTTATTTTAGGGGAACTTTTTTTTTTTTTAGGGAAGTTTTTATTCTAATTTAGGCAAGTAATTTCTCTTTATTATTATTGATCATTATTGGATTTTGAGGAGTAATTAAATCAGTTCGTTGACGGTGTATCTTTTGTGGGGGAAATCAATAGCGGATAAAGCTGATGCATGAGAGAGAGAGAGAGAGAGAGAGAGAGAGAGAGAGAGAGAGACATAAATTAATGTCTTTTACACCTCATTACCGTCAGTGTATGTGGTGCTTGTAATCGTGGTTCGGCTTTCTAGGAATCTTAGCATCCTAGGAATTCTTGTTATCCTACAAATACCCACTCCCACCCATCCTAGGAGTCCCAGCACCATGCCATAGCATCTTGGGAGTCCCAGCACCATGCCATAGCTTCTTAGCAGTCCCAGCACCATGCCAAAACCTCCTAGGAGTCCCAGCACCATGTCATAGCCTCCTAGGAGTCCCAGCACCATGTCATAGCCTCCTAGGAGTCCCAGCACCATGCCATGGCCTCCTAGGATTCCAAGCACCATGTCATAGCCTCCTAGGAGTCCCAGCACCATGTCGTAGCCTCCTAGGAGTCCCAGCACCATGTCGTAGCCTCCTAGGAGTCCCAGCACCATGTCGTAGCCTCCTAGGAGTCCCAGCACCATGCCATAGCCTCCTAGGAGTCTCAGCACCATGTCATAGCCTCCTAGGAGTCCCAGCACCATGCCATAACCTCCTAGGAGTCCCAGCACCATGTCATAGCCTCCTAGAACTTACATATCCCCCCCCTCCCGAGTTCCTGTCTACAAATAAGTTTTTCTTTTGTTGTCTTCCCGAGAATCTTTACACTGTCTTCGTGAGGTAAAGTTAGTTCTCTCACTCTCCTGTCAAGAGTTTAATAAGACAAGATGAGGGAGGAACTGTGTGTGTGTGTGTGTGTGTCTATAATAATAATAATAATAATTAACGGTTTATTGAAAGAGCATAGCAGTCAGAAGGCTGAAAATATACAGTTACATAATTGGGGAATGGGTTTCGATTTACAATTAATTTACAAGTAACATAAGTGATACAAATAAGATATATAATAACTAGATGGGGAAAAGCTCAAACTACAGGACATTTCAACATAGTGACAGTGCAAGGAGTAGTGTTTACTGGGAGTGAATACACTGGTTTATTACAAGTTATTGATAATTTTTACAATGGTTGGGACTGGGCTGTTCTTATAGCGATCAGTTCATGCACGTATGGGCTGGATGCGGTTGTGGTGTCGAACAGCAATTCTTGGGCTAGGGATCTCAGGTGGTAGTAGGAGCCGGTGTCGGGGATGGTGTAGAAGCTTCTTACCAAATTTGCAGATGAGGTCGTGGTGATGGTCAGTGAGAGTCGAAAGGGTCAGTGTGTTGAGCGCTTCTTGATATGTGGAGTAGGAAGAGGAGAGAATAATCTTGCATGCCCTCTTTTGCACTTTTTCTAGGTGTTTATGTTGTGTGGCATTTAGGGAGGAAGACCAGGTGGGGGAGGCATAGGTGAGCTTGGGAAGTATGAATGTTGTGTAAACACTGAGGAGCTCGTGTGCAGGAACTCCGAGGGACTTGAGTCGGCGGAGGAGGTGGAGACGGAAACTGGAGGATTTGACAACTTCACTGACGTGTGGTTTCCAATTTAGTGTGTTGTCTATGGTGACGCCGAGGAGCTTCGTGGAATCTACAACCTGGAGTGTGTTCGGACCTAGAGTAATGGAAGGAGGTGGAACAACGTCGGAGGAGAGGTTGATGTGCATAACCATGGTCTTGGTATGGTTGATGGTGACGTGTGTGTGTGTGTGTGTGTGTGTGTGTGTGTGTGTAGAAGATTTAGGCAGTGTGTTTATGGACTGCTCTCTCTCTCTCTCTCTCTAGTTGGTAGGTCGGTAGGTTATCAGGCAGGCAGGCAGGTAGGTTGGTAATCAGGCAGGTAGGTAGGTTGGTAATCAGGCAGGCAGGTAGGTTAGCAATCAGGCAGGCAGGTAGATAGACACTAGGCTGGAGAGGCATACATAGAGCCACCCAACGCAGCTAAAGGACAAAGGGGCCTCACCAGTACACCACCCCAGTGACCTGAGCTGAAAATAGCCCTTAACCTGGTTTTAACAAGACCCGCGACATTTAACACTTCCAAAACCGTCATGTGTCACGCTGTTTTTTTTTTCCCCTGGTCGTCGAGAGAGGGAAAAATCCCCACCAGAGTTATTTTAAGTTGCATTGGCTATCCTCCCACCCTTCCATCCTCACCTCCCTCCTTCCCACTCTCATCAACCCAAACTAGTGTCTAGGTGATGTCACTTTCAAGGGTTTGGTGACGTCATTCCCTAAAACCCCTAATTTATCTCTTTAACCCCCGTACACACCCCTAAAATCCCGTTGCCCACCCCCTAAAACCCGTTGCCCACCCCCTAAAACCCGTTGCCCACCCCCGAAAACCCCTTGTCCACCCCCTAAAGTCCCTTGCCCACCCCCTAAAACCCCTTGCCCACCCCCTAAAACCCCTTGCCCACCCCCTAAAACCCCTTGCCCACCCCCTAAAACCCCTTGCCCACCCCCTAAAACCCCTTGCCCACCCCCTAAAACCCCTTGCCCACCCCCTAAAAAACCCTTGCCCACCCCCTAAAACCCCCTTGCCCACCCTCTAAAACCCCCTTGCCCACCCCCTAAAACCCCCTTGCCCACCCCCTAAAACCCCCTTGCCCACCCCCTAAAACCCCCTTGCCCACCCCCTAAAACCCCTTGCCCACCCCCTAAAGTCCCTTACCCACCCCCTAAAACCCCTTGCCCACCCCCTAAAACCCCCTTGTCCACCCGCTAAAGTCCCTTACCCACCCCCAAAAACCCCTTGCCCACCCCCTAAAACCCCTTGCCCACCCCCTAAAATCCCTTACCCACCCCTAAAGTCCCTTATCTACTCTCTAAGTCCCTTTAAGCCAGCTCCAGCCAACCTAAACTTGACCTGGAAAAATCTTCATCCAACAGGAAAATTAAAACCGTGTTGGGTCGTCTTAGTCGTGTCTGGAAACGATATACGGTGACCTATCATACTAAGTTGGGTCGTCTTAGTCGTGTCTGGAAACGATATACGGTGACCTATCATACTAAGTTGGGTCGTCTTACTCGTGTCTGGAAACGATATACTGTGACCTATCATACTAAGTTGGGTCGTCTTAGTCGTGTCTGGAAACGATATACTGTGACCTATCATACTAAGTTGGGTCGTCTTAGTCGTGTCTGGAAACGATATACTGTGACCTATCATACTAAGTTGGGTCGTCTTAGTCGTGTCTGGAAACGATATACTGTGACCTATTATACTAAGTTGGGTCGTCTTAGTCGTGTCTGGAAACGATATACTGTGACCTATTATGGTATATAGGTGAATTAGTGAGGTGCGTTCTAGCTGAGGTGGAGTAATAGGTAAGGTGCGTGCTAGCTGAGGTGGTGTAATAGGTAAGGTGCGTGCTAGCCGAGGCGGAGTAGGGAAGGGAGTTGTTGGAGGATGAGTGAGAGTGGGAGGTTACTGGAGGTGGAGGAGGGACGGAGGAGCAAGAAAGGGGATCGAACCAGTGTATCCTTTAACGGCAGCCCAGTAATGAGACCACTGTTCCACGGCAGCCTCCCCCCCCCCCCCCCCCAACCTTCCCAACATCACGACGGCGCTTTTGTCATAAATCGAATCGTAATTTTGAGGTCTTTGTACGCGGTGTGTGGACGTAAGGGCTAGGGATTGGAACGTAATGCGGAGTCACAGTAGATCACAGAACGGCAGGAATTATCGGGTGACGTTTAGGGTCGTCGAAAAACACCAAGGGACTACGGGTAGCACCGGGATATTTTAAGGAACACCAGGGAACACTGTGGGACGTCAGGGAACAACAGAGAATGTTAGATTTGTCTTTGTCAGTACATACACAGTAGAGGGGATTAAATCTTTAACTTCTAAATGAGAGGGAGAGAGAGGAGATGATACGGAAGGAAGGAAGGAAGGAAGGAGAGGTCAAAACGCGTATAAAATGTCGTACACATCGTTGGTATTATCGTTCCCTGTGTAAATAAGTACGTTTTCACATAGACCCAATAGACATTACTCTTCATATATTCTCTTGTTCAACAGCCGCCTCTTGTGCCCCTTTTAACATTGAAAGCTTTTATTTAATTATTGTGTTTTTAATTACCTTTTTCTGAGTTGAGAAGCAGAGGTTCGAAGCTCTCTCTCTCTCTCTCTCTCCTCTCTCTCTCTCTCTGTCATTCAGTTCCCCCTTCTCCTCTCTCTTTCATCCCTCCCTCCCTTCTTCTTCACAGCACACTCACTTCCTTTGAGCACTGACCCTTTCTTTCATCTCCACTGTCCCTCTCTGTTCCTTCTCTCTCTCTCTCTCTCTCTCTCTCTCTCTCTCTCTCTCTCTCTCTCTCTCTCTCTCTCTCTCTCTCTCTCTCTCTCTCTTCAGCCCCTCTCAGCCTCCATCTACCCCCTCTCAGCCTCCATCTCCCCCCTCTCAGCCTTCATCTCCCCCCTCTCAGCCTTCATCTCCCCCCTCTCAGCCTTCATCTCCCCCCTCTCAGCCTTCATCTCCCCCCTCTCAGCCTTCATCTCCCCCCTCTCAGCCTTCATCTCCCCCCTCTCAGCCTTCATCTCCCCCCTCTCAGCCTCCATCTCCCCCTCTCAGCCCCCATCTACCCCCTCTCAGCCTTCATCTCCTCCCTCTCAGACTTACATCTCCCCCCTCTCAGCCTCCATCTCCTCCCTCTCAGCCTCCATCTCCCCCCTCTCAGCCTCCATCTCCCCCCTCTCAGCCTCCATCTCCCCCCTCTCAGCCTCCATCTCCCCCTCTCAGCCTCCATCTCCCCCTCTCAGCCTCCATCTCCCCCTCTCAGCCCCCATCTACCCCCTCTCAGCCCCATTTACCCCCTCTCAGCCTCCATCTCCCCCTCTCAGCCTCCATCTCCTCCCTCTCAGCCTCCATCTCCCCCCTCTCAGCCTCCATCTCCCCCCTCTCACCCTCCATCTCCCCCCTCTCACCCTCCCTCTCACCCCTCTCAGCCTCCATCTTCCCCCTCTCAGCCTCCATCTCCCCCCTCTCAGCCTCCATCTCCCCCCTCTCAGCCTCCATCTCCCCCCTCTCAGCCTCCATCTCCCCCCTCTCAGCCTCCATCTCCCCCCTCTCAGCCTCCATCTCCCCCCTCTCAGCCTCCATCTCCCCCCTCTCAGCCTCCATCTCCCCCTCTCAGCCCCCAGCCCCCCCCCCAGCACCTCCCGTTTCTCTGCCGGGTTCTTCTTGCCTTACACGAGTGACCTTTTCCTCTTTTGTGGCGAGGGCGGCCGGTCCATCCAATTCCCCGTCACAGCTCTCAGCCATATTGCTCTCTGGCTTATAACTATTACTGCTCTCTCTCTCTCTCTCTCTCTCTCTCTCTCTCTCTCTCTCTCTCTCTCTCTCTCTCTCTCTTCTGGCTGTCTGTGTTTTTCTCTGTCCGATTGTGTTTGTTTCTTTCTTTCTGTCTCTTCGTGTTTCTTTTTCTGTCACTGTATCTGTCTCATTCACTGTCTCTGTCTGTCTCTCTTTTCCTGTCTCACCCCTCGGTTTAAATTTTCTCCCGTGTGTGTGTGTGTGTGTGTGTGTGTGTGTGTGGAGTGTGTGATGTGTGTGTGTGTGTGTGTGTGTGTCATCAATTTTTTTCTCACGTCCTCTCACTCGCTCTTTCCCTTCCTCACTCTCTCACTGTCACTCTCTTACTTTTTCACCCTGTCACTCACTCCCTCACCCTGTCACTCACTCCCTCACCTGTCACTCACCCTCACCCTGTCACTCACTTTCTCACCGTTACTCATTTTCTCACCCTGTCACTCCTTCACTCTGTTACTCACTCCTTCAATCTGTCACTCATCCCTCAACCTGTCACTCACTCCCTCACCCTGTCACTCACTCCCTCACCCTGTCACTCACTCCTACACCCTGTCACTCTCTCACCCTCCCCATGTCACTCACACCCTCACCCTGTCACTCACTCCTACACCCTCTCACTCACACTCTCCCCCTGTCACTCTCTCACCCTCCCCATGTCACTCACCCTCACCCTGTCACTCACTCCTACACCCTCTCACTCACACCTCCCCTGTCACTCACACTTCCCCCTGTCACTCTCTCACCCTCCCCCTGTCACTCTCTCACCCTCCCCATGTCACTCACACCCTCACCCTGTCACTCACTCCTACACCCTGTCACTCACACCCTGTCACTCACTCCTACACCCTGTCACTCACTCCTACACCCTCTCACTCACACTCTCCCCCTGTCACTCACACTTCCCCCTGTCACTCTCTCACCCTCCCCATGTCACTCACACCCTCACCCTGTCACTCACTCCTACACCCTCTCACTCACACTCTCCCCCTGTCACTCTCTCACCCTCCCCATGTCACTCACCCTCACCCTGTCACTCACTCCTACACCCTCTCACTCACACACTCCCCTGTCACTCACACTTCCCCCTGTCACTCTCTCACCCTCCCCATGTCACTCACACCCTCACCCTGTCACTCACTCCTACACCCTGTCACTCACTCCTACACCCACGCCCTCACCTTTTCACTAAGGCTCGGTCGGCCATCAGGGAAGCGTAATGGTCGGCCGCTGTGAGCTGGATTACATGATGTTGTCTCGTCCTTATTCCCCTTCCTTCCTTTCCCCTACCTCCCCTCCTCTTCTATCACCCCTCTCCCCTCCTTCCTCCCCTCCCCACTCCTTTCCTATCTCCCCCCCCTTCCCCTCCGTCCTTCTCTCCCCTGCCTCCCTCCTACGCCTTTCCTCCCCCTTGCTCCCTTCCTCCCCTTGCTCCCCCTCATTACCCCTTCCTCCCTCTTTCTCTCTATCTCTTCCTCCTTCCCCACTCTCCCCTCCCTCTTCCCCCCCCCCTTTCCGTACACCTCTCTCTCTCTCTCTCTCTCTCACGTGGGATTACAGTGCCCCTCTCGCCTCCTTACCTGTGTAATACCTCTTTGTCTGTCTGTCTCTCTGGTGTTGGTCTTAGGAGAAGCTGACGTTGATAAAGTTCATTAATTAAGACTGGTATTCTTAGTTATATCCGTGGGTGGGACGGGTGGGTGGGACGGGTGGGTGGAGTGGGAGATCGGTGGTTAGTATTGACTGTAGACAGGTAGATAGATGATTGACAGGTTAATGGTAAAAGCGATAGACAAGTAGACAGATATATATATATATTTAATCAGTAAAAACATCACCCAAAAGTTCACACTGGTTCAACACTTAGACAGGTACAGGTAGACAGGTAAGTACAGGTATACACACAGTGGGTAAAGACTCGGTGGAAATAACCAAGTGTTGTCCAAGAATAGTGTTTTAAGTGCGGAAGTAGAGTTGTCTGGTCATTGTTCCTGTCTTTTGTTTGTTTTGTTTAGGGATTTGGCTTTTTTTTTTTGTTGTTGGTAATGTCTTTGTCGTCGTGTTGCTAAATTTTTTTTTTTTTTTTTAATAGTTCTTCTTCCCCGTGGATCTTCATTGTCCTGGTGGGGTGTTATGTGTGTTTCCCGACCTGGGTGTTTGTTTTATACTATGTCAGGCTAATATCATGGTTATCATCATTGTTATTATCGTCATTATCGCCATTATCGTCATCATCGCCATTATCGTCATCATCGCCATTATCGTCATCATCGCCATTATCGTCATCATCGCCATTATCGTGTACTTTTTTCATAAAGGCTTTTGGGTCATCGCTGTGGTCATCATTACACGACACAGATCACTACAACACACTTCCCTAAAACACGTTTCCGGCAATCGAATGTTTTCCCTGATGATTCCACACCATTTACGACTACCGTAGGAGCGTGACCCTGAAGGCTGTGTTAAAACCTTCTCTAGTGGCTACAGTTAGTGTCAGGAGACTTTAGTGGTGTGTTGGAGTTCAAGGCGCCAATAAGTGTCCAGTACAACAACAGCACAGTTCAGAGAGGCAGCGTGGGGTTGTCATCAGTAGTTAGTTTTCATGAAAGACATTTTTCCTTCGCCGGGATATTTTTCCCTCCTAAAAGTTGGCCTGTGATCGACAGCAGCGACACCTGGCTGTATCTTTCGGCATCACCTCGACTTATTGTTTTGTTGACTGGAGCCGCAACTGACATTTTCCACAGTGTTGGGCCTCTGACTGTGTGTGTGTGTGTACGCGCGAGAGAGAGAGAGCTTGTGCATGTGCGAGAGAGAGAGAGAGAGAGAGAGAGAGAGAGAGAGAGAGAGAGAGAGAGATTCACTTCAATTGGATAACGGGTAGAGCTCGGTACACAAACACACACACCCCGGTAACAGTCTTGGGGTCACCTTGCCTGTCTCCCAAACTTTACCGGTGACGATTGTCCTGTTGTCACCTCTTGTCAGCCTCGGTGTGAGAAGAGGTGAGGAGTCCAGCTGAAGGGGGAGGTTGTGTTACTGTGTCTGGGTCAAGGCCTCCCACTGACTGTTAACAGTACCCTGGGTCAAGGCCTCCCACTGACTGTTACAGTACCCTGGGTCAAGGCCTCCCACTGACTGTTACAGTACCCTGGGTCAAGGCCTCTCACTGACTGTTAACAGTACCCTGGGTCAAGGCCTCCCACTGACTGTTAACAGTACCCTGGGTCAAGGCCTCCCACTGACTGTTAACAGTACCCTGGGTCAAGGCCTCCCACTGACTGTTAACAGTACCCTGGGTCAAGGCCTCCCACTGACTGTTAACAGTACCCTGGGTCAAAGCCTCTCACTGACTGTTAACAGTACCCTGGGTCAAGGCCTCTCACTGACTGTTAACAGTACCCTGGGTCAAGGCCTCCCACTGACTGTTAACAGTACCCTGGGTCAAGGCCTCCCACTGACTGTTAACAGTACCCTGGGTCAAGGCCTCCCACTGACTGTTAACAGTACCCTGGGTCAAGGCCTCTCACTGACTGTTAACAGTACCCTGGGTCAAGGCCTCCCACTGACTGTTAACAGTACCCTGGGTCAAGGCCTCCCAGACAGTAGCTTGATAAGATCAGGCGACAGGCCCAGGAGGTGTTAAGCTGACGATGACCTCAGGCAGACCACTCACAACTCTAGTTTGTTCATTATAGCCCCGCCCTCTTTCTCTCGTCTTGGCTTATGATTGGCCAGTTAGAAAACAAATGAAGTACTGTAGATGGACTAAATTATTTCTTCCACAGCGGGTACTTCCACATTATCCAATCACAAAACCATACGTGTGGTATTTCCATAATGAACAAACTGTAGGAAGAGGGAAATCAGTGATGGTCCTTAAGTACCACCACCAGGAGTTTGTGGATTATTCCCGAGGTGGAGGTGAGGCGAGGTGCTGGTTGACGCCTCCAGTGATCACAGTTGTGTTTGATGGCTTAAAGACCTCCTCCATACTGGCAATTGACTAGATGTACACTTTGCCTCTTTGATTTGCACCTTCAGATAACCTTTACTCCCCACCAGACAACCTACACGCACACCTACACCCACTAGAAATATACTACATCTACCTACACCACCCCTGGGCACTGAGAAAGGTGCAGATGCCTAAGCAAGTTTCTCAGTTGGATGAAGATTATGTAAATGAGGAAGACTCTAGTGGCGAACACCAAGTCCTCCGCCTCCTTGTTCACCCTCTAGAGTATGGGGAGAGGAGGAAGAGGAGATGGGCAGGAAGAGAAGGAGTTAGGGTGGAAGGAGAAGGTGAAGAGGGAGGAGGAGAAAGAGAACATTGAGAGGGAGGAAGAGGAAGTTGGATGGAAGGAGGAGAAAGTAGGGAGGGAAGAGGAAGAGGGGGTGGAGAGAGAGAGAGAGAGAGATAGATCTGTTTTTCCCCTCTCTTTATATCTGCCTTTATTCTCCTTCCCCGTTCCTCTAACTCTGCTTTCTTCTCCTTCCCTTTCATTCCAATTCCAGTAATGTTCCCTCGCCTTAGTTAGTACCTTCCTCAGCTACTTCACTACGTCCCTTCACTTGCTGTCGTTGATTACCACCCCTCACACACCCCCCTCCCACACCCCCTCCACGCCCACCCCCCTCCACACGCCCACCCCCCTCCACACGCCCACCCCCCTCCACACGCCCACCCCCCTCCACACGCCCACCCCCCTCCACACGCCCACCCCCCTCCACACGCCCACCCCCCTCCACACGCCCACCCCCCCCTCCACACGCCCACCCCCCTCCACACGCCCACCCCCCTCCACACGCCCACCCCCCTCCACACGCCCACCCCCCTCCACACGCCCACCCCCCGTCCACGCCCACCCCCCGTCCACGCCCACCCCCCGTCCACGCCCACCCCCCCCGCTCCACGCCCACCCCCCCGCTCCACGCCCACCCCCCCGCTCCACGCCCACCCCCCCGCTCCACGCCCACCCCCCCGCTCCACGCCCACCCCCCCGCTCCACGCCCACCCCCCGCTCCACGCCCACCCCCCGCTCCACGCCCACCCCCCGCTCCACGCCCACCCCCCGCTCCACGCCCACCCCCCCGCTCCACGCCCACCCCCCCGCTCCACGCCCACCCCCCCCGCTCCACGCCCACCCCCCGCTCCACGCCCACCCCCCGCTCCACGCCCACCCCCTCCACGCACACCCCCCTCCACACACACACACACACACACCCTCCTTCGTCCCTCCACGCACGCACACACACACACACACACACCTCCACCGCCCCTCCACACACACACACACCTCTCCACCCCCCTCCACGCACACCCCCCTCCACGCACACCCCCTCCACGCACACCCCCCTCCACGCACACCCCCCTCCACGCGCACCCCCCTCCACGCGCACCCCCCTCCACGCGCACCCCCCTCCACGCACACCCCCCTCCACGCACACCCCCCTCCACGCACACCCCCCTCCACGCACACCCCCCCTCCCCGCACACCCCCCCTCCACGCACACCCCCCCTCCACACACACCCCCCCTCCACGCACACCCCCCGTCCACGCACACCCCCCGTCCACGCACACCCCCCGTCCACGCACACCCCCCTCCACGCACACCCCCTTCCACGCACAACCCCCTCCACGCACAACCCCCTCCACGCACACCCCCCTCCACACACACACCCTCCACACACACACACCTCCACCGCCCCTCCACACACACACACACACCTCTCCACCCCCCTCCACGCACACCCCCCTCCACGCACACCCCCCTCCATGCACACTCCCCTCCACACACACACACACACACCTCCACCGTCCTACCACACACACACACCTCCACCGCCCCTCCACACACACACACACATCACTTCCACCGTCCTACCACACACACACACACTCTTCTTACACCATCCACCACCCCTGCATCCATCCACCATCCACCACCCTTCCACCCCTCTTCACCACCCTTCCACCCCTCTTCACCACCCATCCACCACCCTTCCACCCCTCTTCACCACCCATCCACCCCTCTTCACCCCTCTTCACCAGGCCGTGTGTGTGTTGACTATCTCGGCCTTCTGATTAGATCCCTCCTTATTTTTCATCCGACTCGAGAGATGTGAGCAAGAGGCATAGAGTAGGGGAGGGGGAGGGGGAGGGGAAGGGGAGGGTCGTAGGAGGGAGGGGAGGGTCGTTAGGGGATAAGGAGAGGGGGTTGTAGGCGGTTGGAAGAGAGGGGAGGGTCGTGGAGGCTAGAAGGGAGGGGATAGAAAGGTCGTGGGGAGTGGAGGGAGGTCGTAGGATGATGGAGGGGAGAAAGGTAATGGAGGGAGGGGAGGGTTGTGGAAGGTAAAGGGTAGAGGATAGATGGAAGGGAGGGTTGTGGAGAGTAAGGGATGGGGGGGGGGGGGAGGAAGGTGGGGGTGGGTGGAGGACGTCAAGGAGGGAGGTTATTGAATCTAAGTGGCACACCTAAGCTAATTATTGAAAAATATATCGTCTAATATAGCGTCAGAATTGCACTGAGACCGCCGTAACTTAGAAACAGTGTTGGATCTCTCGTCTGCCAGTTGTCATAGTAACCTAACCTAACCTAACCTAACCTAATGGATCTCTCGTCTGCCAGTTGTCATAGTAACCTAGCCTAACCTAACCTAACCTAATGGATCTCTCGTCTGCCAGTTGTCATAGTAACCTAACCTAACCTAACCTAACCTAACGGATCTCTCGTCTGCCAGTTGTCATAGTAACCTAACCTAACCTAACCTAATGGATCTCTCGTCTGCCAGTTGTCATAGTAACCTAACCTAACCTAACCTAATGGATCTCTCGTCTGCCAGTTGTCATAGTAACCTAACCTAACCTAACCTAATGGATCTCTCGTCTGCCAGTTGTCATAGTAACCTAACCTAACCTAACCTAACCTAATGGATCTCTCGTCTGCCAGTTGTCATAGAAAAGTAAATATAAACCAATCTTAACTTACGATACCTCTTGAGAATTACGATCCATCGCTGTCTTAAACTCTCAAAGATTTTTAGGTTAAATTCATCCTTAAATAGAATAGTAGTCAACATCACTATGAGCCTCACACCAGTTAAGGGGGAGAATAAAATTAACCTAAGGGAGTCTTTGTGCATCACGTTCCGGCTTTTATTCCGTCATTATGGCTTAGTTAAGTGGAGATACAAGAGCTTTTTCTCCTCTCATAGCCCGGGGGAGGGGAGGGGGGGGGGGGGTCACGGGAGAGGGGGGCTAAATTGACCCTCCAAATTGGCGTTTGTTGGGTTCATTGCGGGTCATTCTAGGGCAGGTGGCTTAAGAGAGGGATCATCCTAAGTATTTACCTGGTCGTGTTGACTGTCCGGGGCTGAGTCGTCCTCGTGATGCTGGGGGTGTGGTAGAGGGGTGGTTGGAGGAGGGAGGTGTTGGAGGAGGGAGGGGTGGAGGAGGGAGGTGTTGGAGAGGGAGGTGTTGGAGAAGGGAGGTGTTGGAGAAGGGAGGGGTGGAGGAGGAGGGAAGTGGTGTTGTAGGAGGAAAGGGAGGTGGTGTGGGGGGAGGGGTTTGAGGGTTGTGCTGGAGATAGAGGTGTTGGAGGAAGGTATGGCTGGTGGAGAGAGGGAGAGAGAGAGAGAGAGAGAGGATGCTGCTGAAGGGGGAGGTGGTGGTGGTGGTGGATAATTGCATAACTTCTCACTTAACCTAACCTAACCTAACCATAACCAAAAAATACATCCTGGTCAAAGTTATATTTTTTACCTCTGACATATGTCGATGTTTGGGGATTTATTTACATTATTATATTTTGATTATATATTTATTTAGTATTATAGAGCCATTAAAGGTGTAGAAATACCTGTAAAATTAGAGGTACAGTGTAGTCAGGTGTTTAGACTCTGAGTGAAAGTTTGGTGTATGGAGGTATTCTCTCTCTCTCTCTCTCTCTCTCTCTCTCTCTCCTGTTGTAAGTGTGGGGAGGGGAGGTGAGGCAGGGTGTGTGTGTGGGGGAGGGGGGGGCGACAGAGTCTTGCCCTCACACCGCGACCATTATTAAAGCTTTAACAGGTAAGTAGATTCGTTCAGTTCCGCTTGGCTTTGTTCAGAAGGTTATATCGCTCTTTATGCTGGCCTTCCTCCTTGTGTGTGTGACTACAGCAGAGTGGATGGGTCTTGTAGCCCTGATGTAGCTTGTAGTGTCAGACAGTTTGTACACGTGGAAGCTGTTCGTTCCAAGATGACTGTGGTGGGGAGAACGATGTAGCCTCTCTCTCTTTCTCTCTCTCTCTCTCTCTCTCTCTCTCTCTCTCTCTCTCTCTCTCTCTCTCTCCAGACAAAGAAAAAAAAAACATCCTACTTAATACTGGCTTTTGGACTTAAAACCGGACTTAAAATGGGTTCCCTCAAGTCCAGAGTGCTCATGAAGTTCAGGAAAGTTTATTTGGTTTTATACACAAGTCCAATTTAAGAAGAAAAGTCGATATATTGGTGTTTTTTGTTTTGTTTTGTAAGTCGAACGTGAGAAAGGTCCTC
Source organism: Homarus gammarus (assembly GCA_958450375.1). Taxonomy (NCBI): domain Eukaryota; kingdom Metazoa; phylum Arthropoda; class Malacostraca; order Decapoda; family Nephropidae; genus Homarus; species Homarus gammarus. The sequence continues at coordinate 972,337 of CAUDMG010004108.1, forward strand.
CGTAAGTGAACATCTGTATAAGCCTTTGTAAGTTGCATTTCATCCCTCGACCAAAAGTCCAATATATATATAATTATAAACCTTAAGTAAAAAAAAAAAAAAGCCTTACTATATATACACAAAAGCTACAGCAAACATACGAAAATTCGACTAAAAATAGAAAAAAGTTGTCTGATGGGAAATGCAAATGACAGTTTCTTGGAGGTGGAGAAAGGCGAAGAAAAGTCGTGCGGGGAGGGAGGTGGGGAGGGGAAGGGAAGGAGGGAGGGAGGGGAAGGAAGGAGGTAGGGGGGGAAGGAAGGATGTAGGGAAGGAGGGAAGGATATAAGGAGGGAAGGAAGGATATAAGGAAGGATGTAGGGAGGGAAGAAAGGATATAAGGAGGGAAGGAAGGATGTAGGGAGGGGAAGCAAGGAGGTAGGGAAGGAAGGAAGGATATAAGGAGGGAAGGAAGGATGTAGGGAAGGAAGGAAGGATGTAGGGGGAAGGAAGGATGTAGGGAGGGAAGGAGGTAGGGAGGGAAGGAAGGATGTAGGAGGGGATGGAAGGAAGGAAGGTGGGAGGTAGAGAGGGAAGGAAGGAAGGTGGGAGGTAGAGAGGGAAGGAAGGAAGGAAGGTGGGAGGTAGAGAGGGAAGGAAGGAAGGTGGGAGGTTGAGAGGGAAGGAAGGAAGGTGGGAGGTTGAGAGGGAAGGAAGGAAGGTGGGAGGTAGAGAGGGAAGGAAGGAAGGAAGGTGGGAGGTTGAGAGGGAAGGAAGGTGGGAGGTAGAGAGGGAAGGAAGGAAGGTGGGAGGTTGAGAGGGAAGGAAGGAAGGTGGGAGGTAGAGAGGGAAGGAAGGAAGGAAGGTGGGAGGTAGAGAGGGAAGGAAGGAAGGTGGGAGGTAGAGAGGGAAGGAAGGATGCAGAGATGGAAGGTAGGGAGGGAAGGAATGATGTAGGGAGGGAAGGAAGAATATACAGAGGGAAGGAGGGAGGGAGGGAAGGAAGGATGGATGTAGGGAGGGAGAGAAGGAAGGATTTAGAGAGAGAAGGAAGGTTGTAGAGAGGGAAGGAAGGATGAAGGTAGGGAGGGAAGGAAAGATGTAGGGAGGGAAGGAAGGTGGGAGGTAGAGAGGGAAGGAAGGAAGGTGGGAGGTAGAGAGGGAAGGAAGGAAGGAAGGTGGGAGGTTGAGAGGGAAGGAAGGAAGGAAGGTGGGAGGTAGAGAGGGAAGGAAGGAAGGAAGGTGGGAGGTTGAGAGGGAAGGAAGGAAGGAAGGTGGGAGGTTGAGAGGGAAGGAAGGAAGGAAGGTGGGAGGTAGAGAGGGAAGGAAGGAAGGTGGGAGGTAGAGAGGGAAGGAAGGAAGGAAGGTGGGAGGTTGAGAGGGAAGGAAGGATGGTGGGAGGTAGAGAGGGAAGGAAGGAAGGTGGGATGTAGAGAGGGAAGGAAGGAAGGTGGGAGGTAGAGAGGGAAGGAAGGAAGGAAGGTGGGAGGTAGAGAGGGAAGGAAGGAAGGTGGGAGGTAGAGAGGGAAGGAAGGAAGGTGGGAGGTAGAGAGGGAAGGAAGGAAGGTGGGAGGTTGAGAGGGAAGGAAGGAAGGAAGGTGGGAGGTAGAGAGGGAAGGAAGGAAGGAAGGTGGGAGGTAGAGAGGGAAGGAAGGAAGGAAGGAAGGTGGGAGGTAGAGAGGGAAGGAAGGAAGGTGGGAGGTAGAGAGGGAAGGAAGGAAGGAAGGAAGGTGGGAGGTTGAGAGGGAAGGAAGGATGGTGGGAGGTAGAGAGGGAAGGAAGGAAGGTGGGATGTAGAGAGGGAAGGAAGGAAGGTGGGAGGTAGAGAGGGAAGGAAGGAAGGAAGGTGGGAGGTAGAGAGGGAAGGAAGGAAGGAAGGTGGGAGGTAGAGAGGGAAGGAAGGAAGGTGGGAGGTAGAGAGGGAAGGAAGGAAGGTGGGAGGTTGAGAGGGAAGGAAGGAAGGAAGGTGGGAGGTAGAGAGGGAAGGAAGGAAGGTGGGAGGTTGAGAGGGAAGGAAGGAAGGAAGGTGGGAGGTAGAGAGGGAAGGAAGGAAGGTGGGAGGTTGAGAGGGAAGGAAGGAAGGAAGGTGGGAGGTTGAGAGGGAAGGAAGGAAGGAAGGTGGGAGGTTGAGAGGGAAGGAAGGAAGGAAGGTGGGAGGTTGAAAGGGAAGGAAGGTGGGAGGTAGAGAGGGAAGGAAGGAAGGTGGGAGGTAGAGAAGGAAGGAAGGAAGGTAGAGAGGGAAGGAAGGAAGGAAGGTGGGAGGTAGAGAGGGAAGGAAGGATGCAGAGATGGAAGGTAGGGAGGGAAGGAATGATGTAGGGAGGGAATGAAGAATATACAGAGGGAAGGAGAGAGGGAGGGAAGGAAGGATGGATGTAGGGAGGGAGGGAGGGAAGGAAGGATTTAGAGAGAGAAGGAAGGAAGGATGAAGGTAGGGAGGGAAGGAATGATGTAGGGAGGGAAGGAAGGATGTAGGAGGGGATGGAAGGAAGGAAGGTGGGAGGTAGAGAGGGAAGGAAGGAAGGTGGGAGGTAGAGAGGGAAGGAAGGAAGGAAGGTGGGAGGTAGAGAGGGAAGGAAGGAAGGAAGGTGGGAGGTAGAGAGGGAAGGAAGGAAGGTGGGAGGTGGAGAGGGAAGGAAGGAAGGTGGGAGGTAGAGAGGGAAGGATGGATGTAGGGAGGGAAGGAAGGATGGAATGAATGAATGAAGTGATGATGAAAGTAAGGTGTAGGGAGAGAGAGGGAGAGAGAGGGAGAGAAAGGGAGAGAGGGATGGGAGGACGAAACAGAGGGAATGAAGATGAAGTTAGGAAGGAAAAGAGAGGGAGAAAGTGGTGATGAAAAATGAGAGGGAGGGGAGGGAGGGAGGAAATATGGAGGGAAAGTAGAGGGGGTGGTATTGGGGAGGGGGAAGAGGGAGGGAGGTAGGGAGGGAAAGAGAGAGGGAGTGAAGTAGCGAGACAAGCTGGTGTTGGGGAGGGGAAAAGAGGGAGAGACGGAGAGAGGGAGGGAGGGAGGGAGGGAGGGAGAAGTAGGGGTAAGGAGTGAGGGGGAGCCGCTACCCACCTGGGCGGTCCTGCTGATCAATAGCACAGGTAGTGGGAGGCCACCATCAACAGGTTGGAGGATAGGAAAGAGGGAGGGTGGGAGGGATGGAGGGTAGGAGGGGGGGGGAGGGAGGGAGGGTAGGAGGGAGGCAGGGAGGGACACCAGTTGCCAGCTCCCTACTAACTCGTAAGGAAGGAGCCAGGGAGTTAGTATTTATTTAGTGAGTTTAATGTGGTATATTTAGCCATGGTGTGGAGGGTGTGGAGGAGAGGTGTGGAGGGGGTGGAGGAGAGGTGTGTAGGGTGTGGAGGAGAGGTGTGGAGGGTGTGGAGGAGGGGGGTGGAGGAGAGGTGTGGAGGGTGTGTAGGGTGTGGATGGGAGGTGTGGAGGAGAGGTGTGTAGGGTGTGGATGGGAGGTGTGGAGGAGAGGTGTGTAGGGTGTGGATGGGAGGTGTGGGGGAGAGGTGTGAAGGGTGTGGAGGAGAGGTGTGTGGAGGAGAGGTGTGTAGGGTGTAGATGGGAGGTGTGGAGGGTGTGGAGGATAGGTGTGGAAGAGAGGTGTGTAGGGTGTGGAGGAGAGGTGTGTAGGGTGTGGATGGGAGGTGTGTAGGGTGTGGAGGAGAGGTGTGTAGGGTGTGGATGGGAGGTGTGGAGGGTGTGGAGGAGAGGTGTGTAGGGTGTGGATGGGAGGTGTGGAGGGTGTGGAGGAGAGGTGTGTAGGGTGTGGATGGGAGGTGTGTAGGGTGTGGATGGGAGGTGTGTAGCGTGTGGAGGAGAGGTGTGTAGGGTGTGGAGGAGATTTGTGTAGGGTATGGAGGAGAGGTGTGTAGGGTGTGGAGGAGATTTGTGTAGGGTATGGAGGAGAGGAGAGGTGTGGAGGGGGTGGAGGAGAGGTGTGGAGGGGGTGGTGGAGAGGTATGGAGGGTGTGGAGGAGGATGGGAGGTGTGGAGGAGAGGTGTGTAGGGTTTGGATGGGAGGTGTGGAGAAGTGTGTAGGGTGTGGATGGGAGGTGTGGAGGGTGTGCGGGAGAGGTGTGGAGGAGAGGTGTGTAGGGTGTGGATGGGAGGTGTGGAAGAGAGGTGTGTAGGGTGTGGATGGGAGGTGTGTAGGGTGTGGATGGGAGGTGTGGAGGGGGTGGAGGAGAGGTGTGGATGGGAGATGTGGAGGAGAGGTGTGTAGGGTGTGGAGAGGTGTGTAGGCTGTGGATGGGAGGTGTGGAGGAGAGGTGTGTAGGGTGTGGATGGGAGGTGTGGAGGAGAGGTATGTAGGGTGTGGATGGGAGGTGTGGAGGAGAGGTGTGTAGGGTGTTGGAGGAGAGGTGTGTAGGGTGTGGAGGAGAGGTGTGTAAGGTGTGGATGGGAGGTGTGGAGGAGACGTGTGTACTGTGTAGGGTGTGGAGGAGAGGTGTGTAGGGTGTGGATGGGAGGTGTGGAGGAGACGTGTGTACTGTGTAGGGTGTGGAGGAGAGGTGCGTAAGGTGTGGATGGGAGGTGTGGAGGGTGTGGGGGAGAGGTGTGTAAGGTGTGGATGGGAGGTGTGGAGGGTGTGGATGGGAGGTGTGGAGAGACAAGAGACAGATGGAAAGAGAACACTGACGGTGATGTTCCTTACCGAGAGATAATCTTTAAGCCGAGACACACACACACACACACACACACACACAGCAAGAGAGACACACACACACAGCAAGAGAGACAGACACACACACACAGCAAGAGAGACACACACACACACACAGCAAGAGAGACACACACACACACACAGCAAGAGAGACAGACACACACACACAGCAAGAGAGACACACACACACAGCAAGAGAGACAGACACACACACACAGCAAGAGAGACAGACACACACACACACACACAGCAAGAGACACACACACACACACACACACACACAGCAAGAGAGACACACACAGCAAGAGAGACAGACACACACACACAGCAAGAGAGACAGACACACACACACAGCAAGAGAGACAGACACACACACAGCAAGAGAGACAGACACACACACACAGCAAGAGAGACAGACACACACACAGCAAGAGAGACAGACAGACACACAGCAAGAGAGACACACACACACACACAGCAAGAGAGACAGACACACACACAGCAAGAGAGACAGACACACACACACAGCAAGAGAGACAGACACACACACACAGCAAGAGAGACACACACACACAGCAAGAGAGACAGACACACACAGCAAGAGAGACAGACACACACAGCAAGAGAGACAGACACACACAGCAAGAGAGACAGACACACACAGCAAGAGAGACAGACACACACAGCAAGAGAGACAGACACACACACACAGCAAGAGAGACAGACACACACACACAGCAAGAGAGACAGACACACACACACAGCAAGAGAGACAGACACACACACACAGCAGAGAGACAGACACACACACACACAGAGAGACACACACACACAGCAGAGAGACAGACACACACACACAGCAAGAGAGACAGACACACACACACAGCAAGAGAGACAGACACACACACACACAGCAAGAGAGACAGACACACACACACACAGCAAGAGAGACAGACACACACACACACAGCAAGAGAGACAGACAGACACACACACAGCAAGAGAGACAGACAGACACACACACAGCAAGAGAGACAGACATACACACACACAGCAAGAGAGACAGACAGACACACACACAGCAAGAGAGACAGACAGACACACACACAGCAAGAGAGACAGACACACACAGCAAGAGAGACAGACACACACAGCAAGAGAGACAGACACACAGCAAGAGAGACAACACACACAGACAGAGAGACAGACACCAGACACAGACAGACAGAGAGACAGACACACACACACAGACAAGAGAGACAGACACACACACACAGCAAGAGAGACAGACACACACACAGCAAGAGAGACAGACACACACACACAGCAAGAGAGACAGACACACACACACAGCAAGAGAGACAGACACACACACACAGCAGAGAGACAGACAGACACACACACAGCAGAGAGACAGACACACACAACAGCAAGAGAGACACACACACACACACAGCAAGAGAGACAGACACACACACACACACAGCAAGAGAGACAGACACACACACACACACAGCAAGAGAGACAGACACACACACACACACAGCAAGAGAGACAGACACACACACACACACACAGCAAGAGAGACAGACACACACACACACAGCAAGAGAGACAGACACACACACACAGCAAGAGAGACAGACACACAGCAAGAGAGACAGACACACACACAGCAAGAGAGACAGACACACACACACACAGCAAGAGAGACAGACACACACACACACAGCAAGAGAGACAGACACACACACACAGCAAGAGAGACAGACACACACACACAGCAAGAGAGACAGACACACACACACACAGCAAGAGAGACAGACACACACACACACAGCAAGAGAGACAGACACACACACACAGCAAGAGAGACAGACACACACACACAGCAAGAGAGACAGACACACACACACAGCAAGAGAGACAGACACACACACACAGCAAGAGAGACAGACAGACACACACAGACAGAGAGACAGACACACACACACACACAGAAAGAGAGACAGACACACACACACACAGCAAGAGAGACAGACACACACACACAGCAAGAGAGACAGACACACACACACACAGCAAGAGAGACAGACACACACACAGCAAGAGAGACAGACACACACACAGCAAAGAGAGACACACACACACACAGCAAAAGAGACACACACACACACAGCAAGAGAGACACACACACACAGCAAAAGAGAGACACACACACACAGCAAGAGAGACAGACACACACACACACAGCAAGAGAGACAGACACACACACACACAGCAAGAGAGACAGACACACACACACACAGCAAGAGAGACAGACACACACACACACAGCAAGAGAGACAGACACACACACACACAGCAAGAGAGACAGACACACACACAGCAAGAGAGACACACACACACACAGCAAGAGAGACAGACACACACACACACAGCAAGAGAGACAGACACACGCACACAGCAAGAGAGACAGACACACACACACAGCAAGAGAGACAGACAGACACACACACACAGCAAGAGAGACACACACTATAATATACAGTACAGTAGGAGACACTGTTTAATATAGGAGACAATATAATATAATAACATAGGAGACACTGTAAAATTTAGGAGACACCTTAAAATATAGGAGACATTATTATTGACGATGCCGTGCCTGGGAGATATTGGGTGGAGAGGGGGGGGGGTGCTCCAGAGGCCAGCCAAACTGTCCATTGGTAAGAGATTTCAATCCAATCTCCAGGAACACCCAGGCTAGATTCTTGAGGGCATTTTACTGTACTATTTTGCTGTTCACTTCTAGGTCACCTGGGTTAAGCATCGATATGGACACGTAATATGAATTAGAGTAACCTAACCTAACCTAACCTAGCCTAACCTAACCTAACCTATCCTACCCCCCAGGTAACGTTAGGGTGTTTTATCTTCAGGTGTAATTAGTAAACACTCCATTTTTCCCCTTTAAGAAAGATAATAAAATTCACCGTTCTCCAGTTAAGTCTCATTTCAACGTCTAGACTGTTAACTGTGCTGTACAATGAACCAGTTAGATGCATTTTCAGATCTTGATATATAGGGTACAGCTTCAGTCATTTTGTGTTGTAGCTTCAGTAAACCAGATGGATGCGTGTCTTAACTCACAAAGGATGAAAAGACTTTGGAAGCTTGGATAATGTCCAGTAATTTACTTAAGAATATAAGAAAATAAGGAGTCTGTAATAGGTCGGTTGGCTTGTGCATGGCAGCTCCTGTCGAGAGTTACTACCACTCTCTATCATCCATGAATCTATCTAGCCTCCTTTTGAAACTTTCTAGCGTTCCAGCACTTACTACAAAGTTGCTAAGCTTGTTCCACTCATCAACCACCCTATTTGTGAACCAGTTTCTTCCTATCTCCCTCCTAAACCTAAACTTATCCAACTTAAATCCGTTGCTCCGAGTCCTATCCTGCTCGGATATTATAAGAACTTTATCTATATCGCCTTTATTGATTCCTTTCACCCACTTAAATACGTCTATCATATCTCCCCGCACTCTTCGTCTATGAATTAGCCAAGTTTGGTGTTGTCTCAGGCTTCACATTAGAGAAAAACTTCAATATGTGTAGTACCTCTGATAGTCGATATTTGTGACGCAGATAAAAAAAAATTACCTCTGATATTCTTCTTTGGGGGGTAGGGGGGCAACGGCAACACAACATAATTTTATTGGCAATTTAAGATAAAGATTTGTCCAGGTGAGAGATGCAGTGGGAATCACATAGGTTAGACGAGATGGGATGGGTTTAGGTTAGGTTGGTTGAGGTGAGTTTAGGTGGGTGTGTTGTGGACCAGGCAAGGTGTAGCACCAGGTGGGTGGGTCAGGCAGGGAGGAACAGCAGGTAAGGTGGTCTGGTGTTTACATCGTGGGTGCTCGACCCTTCTCACCTGCCAAGTCCGCCACCGTTTTTTCCTCCTCTTCATCCCAGGCTCCTTCTCTTCTCCTTGGTGGCTCCTTGTCTCTCTTCACACGTGTTTATTGGTGACCTCTGCACACTGCCGTGATTTGACCCCACACACAGCCACGACATTATCCAACAGCCGTGACCTGTTCCCATAAAGCCATAACTAGACCCCAATCAGACATTACTGGGTCCCCCACACATCCATGACCTGACTCTACAAACGGCGATGACCTGACCACACAGCCGTGACCTGATCCCATTTCACACACACACACACACACACACACACACAAAAACCGTGATCTGGTTTCACCCCCAAATACACACAGCCATGATCCGGTTCCATCTCCACACAGCCATGACCTGGTTCCACCTGCGCGCGCGCACACACACACACACACACACACACACACACACACACACACACTCTTGCTTGCTTAAGGCTGTCCGTCTTAGTCGATGACGATTCTGCTTCATTATGAAATCGATGATGATGATGATGATGAGTGGTGAACAAGGGATGTTGTTGCCGGTGCTACTGGATTTGGCTGTGGAGTCCGATCCTTGACCCGCAGACTCTTATCACATATGGACAGGACAGCTCCGGGTTGGGTGTTAGGTCTCTGGGAGTGCGATTGTGTCCTCTCCTCCCTACATGCACATCTGGCCCTATCACGCTCGTTCTCGTGATGTTTGACTCCTTGGGTACAGGTGGAGCGCCAAATACTTCGGTCGGATGCAATGGTCTCAAGATTCTTCGGAGTAATGTGACATTTTTTGAGCGTCATTTGGAGCTGGTCTTTGTACCTTTAAGTCGATGAAAGCTATGTAGAGGTCACGGTTCTGTTCATGACATTTTTCATGTAGTTGACACAGGGTAAATATCATATCAGTTGTGCTGCGATCTTTAAGGAAGCCACAGTGTGTCTCAGGCAGAGTAGACTCAGCAATGTGTTGGGCTGATCTGCAGAGCATAATTCTGGCATATATTTTACCTGCCAGAGCCAAGAACATAAGAAAATAAGGAGTCTGCAATAGGCCGGTTGGCCTGCGCATGGCAGCTCCTGTCGAGAGTTACTACCACTCTCTATCATCCATGAATCTATCTAGCCTCCCTTTGAAACTTTCCAGAGTTCCAGCACTTACTACAAAGTTGCTAAGCTTGTTCCACTCGTCCACCACCCTATTTGTGAACCAGTTCCTTCCTATCTCCCTCCTAAACCTAAACTTATCCAACTTGAATCCGTTGCTCCGAGTCCTATCCTGCTCGGATATTATAAGAACTTTATCTATATCTCCTTTATTGATTCCTTACACCCACTTAAACATTTCTATCATATCTCCCCGAACTCTTCATCTTTCTAGGGAATGCAAGTTTAGTTTCTTTAACCTATCCTGATATGGAAGGTTTCTAAGAGATATACCTCGGCGATGATGTTCGAGCTCCGACATACACACACACACACACACACACACACACATACACGAGAGAGACACCCGGGTTCTCAACAGCCAAACAAAGGTAGTGGGGGGGGGGGGGGGGAGTGTGGGTGGACTACCTGCGTGACGTCATAATCAATAAACACAACAGGTAACTTCTTCACCTCATCCTCACTACTAGTCACTCTTCCCCCCCCCCCCCCACCTGTGTCTTCTGCTGTAATTACATGAAGCCACAACACACACCCTGTTTTATAACCTGCCAGTGTTTTGTTGAGGCTGGTAGTGTTGCATGATGGGTGGGTGGTGGTGGTGAGTGTGTAGGGTGTGGGTGGTGAGTGTGTAGGGTGTGGGTGGTGAGTGTGGAGGGTGTGGGTGGTGAGTGTGTGGGTGGTGGTAATATTCTCTCTCTCTCTCTCTCTCTCTCTCTCTCTCTCTCTCTCTCTCTCTCTCTCTTTTATCACGTGTTGGACTTTATCACTATTTATTCTCCGTCTGGCAAAAACAGATATTCGCCAGACGATCAAACAAGAGCACGGTGGCGTAGTGGATAACGCACTAGGCTGGCACTGAGACTACCATGGTTCCGGGGTTCTATGGAGGAAGAAGTATGTCGTGTTAGGATATCCGTTGAGTCAGTGTAAACATAACTCCTGACTCGAGATTAATTAACCATAGGAAGAGATAAATACATTGTCCTTTTTTCACCCCGTGTGTGTGATGTATTGTGACGCCAGAGACAGACACTTAAGGTTGGTTTGTGTACTCCATGGTGGACTAAAGTACGTAGCTTGGGTGTAGATCAAGGTACACCCTCATGATGTGCGTTTCTCCGTATAGTTACCATTGCGAGGTTGGTAAAATATAATGAGGAACGTCTGTAGGTGAGAGAGAGAGAGAGAGAGAGAGAGAGAGAGAGAGAGAGAGAGAGAGAGAGAGAGAGAGAGAGAGATTTCAACGTGTAAAGAGGTGACGCAGACTAAAATGGTCGGCATATGAAATGGATGAGGGAAGGTCTTGAGTGTGTGAGGTGTTGGTTGAGGGAGGGAGAGAAATGTGAGGCGTTGGTTGAGGAAGGGAGAGAAATGTGAGGCGTTGGTTGAGGGAGGGAGAGAAATGTGAGGTGTGGTTGAGGAAGGGAGAGAAATGTGAGGCGTTGGTTGAGGGAGGGAGAGAAATGTGAGGTGTTGGTTGAGGGAGGGAGAGAAATGTGAGGCGTTGGTTGAGGAAGGGAGAGAAATGTGAGGTGTTGGTTGAGGGAGGGAGAGAAATGTGAGGTGTTGGTTGAGGGAGGGAGAGAAATGTGAGGTGTTGGTTGAGGGAGGGAGAGAAATGTGAGGTGTTGGTTGAGGGAGGGAGAGAAATGTGAGGTGTTGGTTGAGGAAGGGAGAGAAATGTGAGGTGTTGGTTGAGGGAGGGAGAGAAATGTGAGGTGTTGGTTGAGGAAGGGAGAGAAATGTGAGGTGTTGGTTGAGGAAGGGAGAGAAATGTGAGGTGTTGGTTGAGGAAGGGAGAGAAATGTGAGGTGTTGGTTGAGGAAGGGAGAGAAATGTGAGGTGTTTGTTGAGGGAGGGAGAGAAATGTGAGGCGTTGGTTGAGGGAGGGAGAGAAATGTGAGGTGTTGGTTGAGGGAGGGAGAGAAATGTGAGGCGTTGGTTGAGGGAGGGAGAGAAATGTGAGGTGTTGGTTGAGGGAGGGAGAGAAATGTGAGGTGTTGGTTGAGGGAGGGAGAGAAATGTGAGGTGTTGGTTGAGGGAGGGAGAGAAATGTGAGGTGTTGGTTGAGGGAGGGAGAGAAATGTGAGGCGTTGGTTGAGGAAGGGAGAGAAATGTGAGGTGTTGGTTGAGGGAGGGAGAGAAGGAGCGAGGGAACATTTACGGTTAACAAATCTATTGACAAAGCTTGGAGTACAGTTTGCCTATTGTGAGTAATTCAGTCAGGTCTTGACACTGAGGGTGGTATCACTGTTCACTGCCACGCAGGACAGTGTCGTATTCTATTTGAGGACTAATCAGTGTGGGCCAGCAGCAAATTTTGGATAAACAGCAAGAATGTCCTCAAGCACTCCCGATTCAATGTAGTAATTACATAGTTCATGATACAATAAGCCAGGTGGCCTGAAGTCTTTGACAGTGTCACATTCAATAATAGAGTGTTCAAGTGTATGCTTTAAAGGTTTATCACAAAGTTTACATGCTGAGTGTTCCGGTATGGGTACAGCGTCACTAACTTGCCAGATGTGTCTGTATCCTAGCCTAATTCTGGCCACGACTACATCACATTGTCTGGTTCTGTCCTTGTACTGGCCATACCGGTACTTCTTATCACAAAATTTGTCATATTTACTAATGCTACAACTACCAGGTCTCTCTGCATTTCACAGTTCTTCTAGATCAGAGTTCGTGATTCTGACTTGTATGTTTTTAAGTACAGTATTGGACAGGCCAAGGTCCCGGTCCACATTTTCTTTCTTACATGCCTCATTGGCCAGTCTATCAGCACAGTCATGATACCTAATGCCAACATGGGACGGTATCCACACACATTCAATACGAAAGTTGTTCTCCTTACCAGTTATCACATTTCTTTTAATATCACAGAGAACTTTAGACATAGAGCCTGACGGTGAGGTGTTGGTTGAGGGAGGGAGAGAAGGAGGGAGGGAACTACGAGGTGTTGGTTGAATGGTAGCAAGACGAGGGAGAGGTGGAAGTCTAAATATTTAGGTAGTGACTGGAGGGAGAGAAGGAGGGGGGGAGGGAAGAGAGAGAGAGAAAGGGGGGGAACATAGGAGGGAAGAGAGAGACGGGGGAGGAGGAGGACGACGACGGAAGAGAAAGGGAGGGGAAAGTAGGAGGGAAGAGAAAGGGAGGAGGTTAGAGTAGGAGGAGGAAGAAGATAACAGAGAGAGGAGGAAGGGAGGCACAGGATGAACTTGGTATTGAGGTGATTGGTATATTGTGTGTAGGAAGTGTTGATGATGCTGGGAACATGAGGGGAGGGGAGGGGGGGAGGGGCGGTAATAATTAGTGTTGACTGTACGACGATGATGTGTATAACTATTATTATTATTATTATTTGTTTTATTATTATTATTATTTGTTTTATTATTATTATTATTATTATTATTATTATTATTATTATTTGTTCTATTATTATTATTATTATTATTATTATTATATTTAAATGCCAAACACCTGTCATAATACACTACAGACATAACCCTCACTTTGTCTTATATTAACATTTATTTTCCTTTATTTTACAGGTAAGAGCTGGTTGACACCTCGGGGGCAAGAGAAGGCTATACGTGAGTACCCTGCCAAGGTGAACCTTAAGTGTAGATGGCCTGAGGGCTGCCAGTGTAATTAGGAGATGATGTGGTGGGGAAGGAGGAGTTGGTGGTGGGGAGGAGGGTGATGGGGAAGGAGGAGTTGGTGGTGGGGAGGAGGAGTTGGTGGTGGGGAGAAGGGTGACGGGGAAGGAGGAGTTGGTGGTGGGGAGGAGGGTGATGGGGAAGATGGTGGTGGTGGGGAGGAGGGTGATGGGGAAGGAGGAGATGGTGGTGGTGGTGGTGGGGAGGAGGGTGATGGGGAAGGAGGAGATGGTGGTGGGGAGGAGGGTGATGGGGAAGGAGGAGATGGTGGTGGGGAGGAGGGTGATGGGGAAGGAGGAGATGGTGGTGGGGAGGAGGGTGATGGGGAAGGAGGAGATGGTGGTGGTGGTGGGGAGGGTGATGGGGAAGGAGGTGATGGTGGTGGTGGTGGGGAGGAGGGTGATGGGGAAGATGGTGGTGGTGGGGAGGAGGGTGATGGGGAAGGAGATGGTGGTGGTGGTGGGGAGGAGGGTGATGGGGAAGGAGGAGATGGTGGTGGGTGGTGGTGGGGAGGATGGTGATGGGGAAGGAGGAGATGGTGGTGGTGGGGAAGGAGGAGGTGGTGGTGGTGGTGATGGGGAAGGTTGTCTTAAAACTATATCTGGGCACTTGTGAGACCTCACTTAGATTACGCAGTTCAGTTCTGGTCACCGTACTACAGAATGGATATAGAATCCCTAGAAAGAATTCAGAGGAGAATAACAAGACTAGTCCCGGGCATTAGGAACCTTGAGTACAGAGACAGGTTAAAGCATCTTAATTTGCACTCCCTCGAGAGACGTTGAGTGAGGGGCGATATGATCGAGGTGTATAAATGGAAGTCAGGGTTAAACAAAGGTGATAAAACAAAGGTACTCAAACTACCCAACCAGGAGCGAACTCGTAACAATGGTTTTAAATTAGACAAATTTAGATTTAGGCGCGAGATGGGTAAACATTGGTTTGGAAATAGAGTAGTGGATGAATGGAACAAGTTACCAAACTTCATCATTAACTCGAATACGCTGGGTAGCTTCAAACATAGGTTGGATGGGTATATGAGCGATAGGGGTTGGGTGTAAACGGGACTGCCCAGTATGGGCCAATAGGCCCGCTGCAGTTTCCTCCATTCTTATGTTCTTATGTTATTAAGAAAAAGGAGGAGGAGGTGGTGGGGATGGGGAGGAGAGAGTAATGAAGATGGAGGGAATTGATGGGGAGAGGCAGATGGGGAAGAATTGGTAGGGAGGGGAGAGAGAGAGAGATAGATGGGGAAAGAAGAGATAAGAGAGAGAGAGATTGGTAGGGAGGGGAGAGAGAGAGATAGATGGGGAAAGAAGAGATAAGAGAGAGAGGGACAGACAGAGCCACTGATGTTGAGTTAATTCATCTCTTAACTCAGTTACCGCCGCCCTCATTTCCGGCTCTGAGAACAGCAGCAGCATTACCGAGTCTCTCCTCCACCGTCCTGAAGCTGCCACCTGTGTCCTACCTGGCTGACCTCAACGGCCTTATCTGACCTACTGTACGCTTCACCTAGCCTAACCTAACCTAATGTACGCTTCACCTAGCCTAACCTAACCTAATGTACGCTTCACCTAGCCTAACCTAACCTACTGTACGCTTCACCTAGCCTAACCTAACCTACTGTACGCTTCACCTAGCCTAACCTAACCTAATGTACGCTTCACCTAGCCTAACCTAACCTTATGTACGCTTCACCTAGCCTAACCTAACCTAATGTACGCTTCACCTAGCCAAACCTAACCTAATGTACGCTTCACCTAGCCAAACCTAACCTAACCTAATGTACGCTTCACCTAGCCAAACCTAACCTAATGTACGCTTCACCTAGTCTAACCTAACCTAATGTACGCTTCACCTAGCGTAACCTAACCGAATGTACGCTTCACCTAGCCTAACCTAACCTAATGTACGCTTCACCTAGCCTAACCTAACCTAATGTACGCTTCACCTAACCTAAGCTTGACATGATCTAAGCTTAACCTAACCTAATGTACGCTTCACCTAACCTAACCTAACGTACGCTTCACCTAACCTAACCTAAGCTTGACATGATCTAAGCCTAACCTAACCTAATGTACGCTTCACCTAACCTAACCTAAGCATGACATGATCTAAGCTTAACCTAACCTAAGCTGACCTATTAAACCTTAACTTATGCTAAATCTGACAAGACCAAAACCTAACCTAACCTAACCTAACCCAAGACATGAGGTAAGGGGAGGATAAGTCCTTGTGTGTGATAAGGGAAGGTAAAATGGAAGGGGTGGATGGAAGAGAATGAGGAGAGGAGAGGGAAGGGACGAGAAGGAGGAAGAAGAAGAGTATTCATAAGAAGAAAACAAGGGTAAGAGAAGATGGGAGTAGGGGAGGAGGAAGAAGATGAGAGGAACAGAGAGAGAGGGGGAAGGAAGGAAGGGGAGGAGGAAGAAGATGAAAAGAACAGAGAGAGAGAGGGAAGGAAGGAAGGGGAGGAGGAAGAAGATGAGAGGAACAGAGAGAGAGAGGGAAGGAAGGAAGGGGAGGAGGAAGAAGATGAGAAGAACAAAGAGAGAGGGGGAAGGAAGGAAGGGGAGGAGGAGGAAGAAGATGAGAGGAACAGAGAGAGAGAGAGAGAGGGAAGGAAGGGGAGGAGGAAGAGAATGGATGAGATGAGAAAAGGAGAGGGAGACGCTTGGGTTGTTGGATGTCATCTTCTGTCAGCCACCTTCCCGTCAATATCTGTCAGTATCACTTTTGGCTGTCACCTGGGCCTCTCTGTCACCTGTCTGTGGTAATTGTTCCATTTACATCTGTCTATTTCAATTGTTCCATGGACATCTGTTTGTTAATTGTTCCACTTAAATGTCTTAATTGTTCCACTTAAATGTCTTAATTGTTCCACTTAAATGTCTTAATTGTTCCACTTAAATGTCTTAATTGTTCCACTTAAATGTCTTAATTGTTCCACTTAAATGTCTTAATTGTTCCACTTAAATGTCTTAATTGTTCCACTTAAATGTCTTAATTGTTCCACACCCCAGAGAAAGACCGAGAATAAATAACTCTCCTTATAAAAATAAAGACCCAACCAGACCACCCCGTAGAGGAAGCGAATCAGCTGACATTGTGCAAGAGTAAACACAGAACACGTCTTGACATGTCGTCGTTAACGTGTTGGTGAGGAGTTGTCATTCGCAGAGTCTCAATGTCACATCCACGTGGCTGTGTTTATATTTGTGACGAATGTGCGTGCGTGCTTGCGTGCGTGTTTATGTTGGTATACTGGGGTGCTGAGAGAGAGAGAGAGAGAGAGAGAGAGAGAGAGAGAGAGACTCCTCCTCTTAACGATCGCTCAGTGACCTGTAACAGTGATCATTACACACAGATTTGCCTCTTTAAACTCACGCCACTTAGAGCGAAGACGAAAATATAAATCATGTTTAAAAATCTCCAGGATTAAAAGAAAAAAAAATTCAGTGGCACCAAGATCCTATTGTTTATACATGATTATCTTCAACGTTATTGAGCCCCCCGAACCTTTTCACATCTCTAGAATCATCCAGTAAATTGAAATAAATTTTTTAAGTTGCTCATTATATACAATGGGTTTTTTTTTGTGTAGACTTTAAAAAGAAATGTTTCAATTTGACTTCACTACTTTTAGGTCAGAGTCGAACTGGGAGGAAAACAGTGAGTGCTTGAAGGCAGTGAATTAAATACCCAGGGAGACAACACGGAATGGGCTCAAGCACTCTCCTGGTCGTGCAAGTTTAAATTAAGACGCACCAGGGACTGAGGGCCAGGGGGACTGAGGGCCAGGGGGGACTGAGGGCCGGGGGGGACTGAGGGCCAGGGACTGAGGGCCAGGGACTGAGGGCCGGGGGGACTGAGGGCCGGAGGAATTGAGGGCCAGGGGGACTGAGGGCCGGGGGGACTGAGGGCCAGGGACTGAGGGCCAGGGGGGCTGAGGGCCGGGGACTGAGGGCCAGGGACTGAGGGCCGAGGGGACTGACTGTGTACAAGAAAATGAATAAGGATTGGAAGGACTAGCACTGGCGGGGGGGGGGGGGCTGATTGGGGGCAAGATTTCTGAGATGTTGGGGTTTTGGGGGGATTGGAAGAAGAAAAATAGCCATTAAGGAGGGCTAGAAGGGGCTACCTTTGGGGGCTGTTTAACAAAAATAATAACTAGGGGCTGAAAAGGGCTGACTTTGGGGACTGAAATAACAAAAAAAATAATCACGGAGGGCTTGAAGGGGCTAACTTCGGGGCTTGTATAACGAAATTAATAACGTAGGGCTGGAAGGGGCTGACTTTGGGGGCTGGAAGAGCAAAAATAGTCTTCACTGAGGGCTAGTGAAAAACGAGAGAAAACGTGTTAAAAGAATACAAAGCGTCGAGGGTTAACAGCATAAAAAGGGCAAGCGTGGGAGGTGAAAGGGCAAGCGTGGGAGGTGAAAGGGCAAGCGTGGGAGATGAAGGGGCAAGCGTGGGAGGTGAAGGGGCAAGCGTGGGAGGTGAAAGGGCAAGCGTGGGAGGTGAAAGGGCAAGCGTGGGAGGTGAAAGGGCAAGCGTGGGAGGTGAAGGGGCAAGCGTGGGAGGTGAAAGGGCAAGCGTGGGAGGTGAACGGGCAAGCGTGGGAGGTGAAAGGGCAAGGATTGGAGATTTGGAGGAGTACGAAAGGGCAACACGGTTCTCGTATACTACCAGATTATGAACTGGGAACTGAGAGGGTTGGGATGAAAGGGCAAGTTATTGATGACTACTGTACCAGGAGTTAAAGACATAAGGGCAAGAAATGAGGGACTAAAAGGGCACGTTCTGGGGGCTGAAGAAGCAAGAACTGAGGACTTTTGGGCAATGAATAGGGACTGAAAGGGCATATCCTTGAGGCTAAGGAGTCAAACACTGGTGGGGGGGAGATTTAAAGAGCAAGGAATGGGCAGGTTATAGAGCAAGGGGTGGGCAGGTTATAGAGCAACGGGTGGGCAAGTTATAGAGCAAGGGGTGGGCAGGTTATATAACAAGGGATGGGCAAGTTATAGAGCAAGGGGTGGGCAGGTTATAGAGCAAGGAGTGGGCAGGTTATAGAGCAAGGGGTGGGCAAGTTATAGAGCAAGGGGTGGGCAAGTTATAGAGCAAGGGGTGGGCAAGTTATAGAGCAAGGAGTGGGCAGGTTATAGAGCAAGGGGTGGGCAAGTTATAGAGCAAGGGGTGGGCAAGTTATAGAGCAAGGGGTGGGCAAGTCCTGGGGCAGACGGAGCAAGCACTGTGTTTAAATCAAGAAGTGGGCAACGACTTATAAAGTAAAGGGTGGGCAAGTAGTGGGCAAAACCTGGAGATTGGAGGTGGGGGGGGGGGGGCGCCGGCACGTCGTCACTAACGGAGTAAAAACACCGCTATCTGTCCAAGGCACTCGACCACTTGACAACTTTTGCTTCACGCTTAAGTTGATCACGGTGGTGCAACGCGAGGGTGGCGATGGCCGGCGCCTCGTTGTTGGCCTGGCTGGAGAGAGAGGGGGCAGTGGGAGGGTGTAGTATTGCTATTGTGTTGTGTTTTGTGTGTTTAAAGGAGAGAGAGAGAGAGAGAGAGAGAGAGAGAGAGAGAGAGAGAGGTCGCCCTCCTTCCCTCGTCAAGGGGTACACAGTTAGTATGAGGTAAAGCGGTGTGGGTGAGGCTTGTATTGCCACACACAAACCAATTCTCTCTCTCTCTCTCTCTCTCTCTCAATTCCCTTCACAAACGTTGAGACATAACCATTAAAGGAGTTCACTGGTTGACCCTCAAGCACTCGTATAGGTCCCGTGACAGACATGAAGACACATTCACCCGTCCTATAGGCGACAGTAAGACCATCCTACCTGCAATATAAAGAGCATTATGTCTAGCTTAGCCTCTTTAATAATTAACTTTACCGTGTGTGTGTGTGTGTGTGTGTGTGTGTGGTGATAACATTTGACATATATTGTTCTGGTCAAAATACAGGGATGAGACACCCCCGTATGCATGTTTATTGTGACCTACCTGCCATGAACTCGGTGACAATACTAGAATAAAATCGATCTCTCGTTAATATCACAGTTAAAACTATATTTGGAGTCACCGCCAACACAAGACAATACCTTAATACCCATCACCGTGCAGGTAAAAAGGGGCTTTAATTAGCTTTCAAAGGTACAGGTACAACCATTTTAATATGAGTCACCTGGTGCGTATAAAAACTTCCTCTCTGATATCAATGACAGCTGGGAACTCTATTAATACCCCCCTCACACCCCTCTCACACCCCACCCCCCCCACCCTCCCTCACATCTCTCAAACCTCACACCCATCACCCCCCTCACACCCCTCACCGTCCTGACCCCTCACCCCCTCACACCCCCTCACACCCCTTCCCCCACCTCTCCCTCCCTCCCTCACCCAAAGGTAGAGCAGAACATTTTTATCCTCTATCACAGGACACAGGTAAAATAATTTGACTATCTATAAAGAAGAATTAAAAGCGAGCATATTATCTACCATCAGACAGTCACTCGAGTCTAGAGGAACGTGAGAGGGCAGATCACACCACCGCACTCCTCCTGTCTCTCCCCGCGTGGCATCAGTCGAGTAAGGGAATTCTGACATAGCTCAACAGGGCTTAACTCCTGTACCTTCTGCTGGTCATGAGATAGTTGAAATCAAACGTCAACATAACGTCAATATAATGCCCACATAACGCCAAAATAACGTCAACATAATGCCCACATAACGTCAACATAACGCTAACATAAATTCATCAATATGTCAACGTCACCATATCTTCAGCTTAACGTCATCATAATGCCAACATAATGCTGAAATAACGTCAACATAACGCCCACATGACGTCAACACAACTTCAACATAACGCCCACATGACGTCAACACAACGCCAACATCACTCCAAAATAACGTCAACATAACGCAATAAGGACCGGAGTAACACAAACTGGATACAATATCTATTACAAGTGAAACAAAACTCTACCATTATCTCCTATAGAACAAAAGCTATTATGCATTAATTAGAGAAGAGGTAAAACCAGTTTATTAATATCTATAACCAGGACAGGTGAAACTTTTATAGAACCTTAAAAACTCTAAATTAGATGGCAGATAGAGTGGGCTATATATGTATCGCTGGACAGGTGTAGAGCTCTGATTAATTACTATGGCAAAAAGAGTTTTAATTTTGTAGCAAAAGACGAGAATGAGCTTCAATTAATTAGGGAAATATAGATAAAACGGATGAGAAACACTGGACAGGTGTACAGCTTCAATTAATTGCCACGAGACAGGTGTGCTTATCTCATTACAGGCAAGAGCTTTAATTGGTTAAAAACAGGCAGGTAAGGGCTTTAATTAACTCTCAAGAGACAGTTGTACGTATCTCATGAGAGGTAAGAGCTTTGATTGCTTAGGAAAAGACTGGTAAGAGCTTTGATTGCTTAGGAAAAGACTGGTAAGGGGCTTTGATTGGTTAGGAAAAGACTGGTAAGGGGCTTTGATTGCTTAGGAAAAGACTGGTAAGAGCTTTGATTGGTTAGGAAAAGACTGGTAAGGGGCTTTGATTGCTTAGGAAAAGACTGGTAAGAGCTTTGATTGCCAAGACACAGGTAAAACTCATTAAATACGTATCTGAGGACAGGTGAAGAGCTTTAATTACCAGAAGGGAGCGCGTAAAATTGTGGTAATATGAGTCGAGGGGAAAGGGAAAAACCCTTTTAATATCGCTCAGTTGGCCGAGTAAAACCTCGTCATATCTGTCGCTGGGACGTGAGTGAAAGAGGTCAGCATAACGTCAGAATAATGTCAGTATAACGACTGGTATATCAGCAGTGTCGGCATAATGTCAGGCAATAGCGTCAGCCCTAAGTCGATCATCTGGGCCATGAATCATCAGAGCCGGGTGTGAGGTGGACCCTGAACAAGACAATAATCGCTGGAGGACCCGCTGCCGCCACCCATAACCCCCCCCCCGTCAGGTGACCATAACCCGGCCTTCCTGTCTCTTGCTCCTTCATCCTCTTCCTTCTCCTTCCTGTAGCTATGTAGCCTTCTTCCTTCTTCCACCTCCTCGTTCTTCCTACTCCTCCCTCCTCCTCCTCTTCCTTCTTGTAGTCACGTCACCTCCCTCCTGCTCATCCTTCTTCCTCTTGCTGTCGTGATGTCTCCCTCCTCCTCCTCCTCCATCGTGCAGTCACGTCGTCTCCTTCCTGCTCACCTCCTCCTTCCTTCCTTCCTCCTGCATTCCCATCATTTCCCTCCTCCTCCTCCTCCTCCTCCCTCCTGCAGTCACATTACCTCCTTCCTCCTCCTAACAACCCCCCCCCCCCCCGTCTCCCTTCCCCCAGGCACACAAATCCCTCGCTAGTAGCCTATTGGTACGTGCTGCGACTTGGATGTCCGGCTCAATGAAGTGGGCCAGTGTAACCAAACAGTTCCTCTGTATACCGTGGGTGGTCTTCCCTCCCTCCTCCTCCTCTTAAGCTTGTGTATATGTGTGTGTGTGTGTGTGTGTGAGAGAGAGAGACATTAATTCCCACCTGTGTCCCTCCTTCTCCCCTCCCTCCCTCTTAATAGCAGAGATGCATTAAGGAAATCTACACTCGTGGTTCAGACGCCTCATAGCCTCAGGTCTTATTGATATATACAGTTGTATTAAAGGATTATAATAATACTCCTGTCTGTCTGTCTCTCGTTCAGAATAATCGAGGTAGATGTTGAAGATCTGCTGCAATCTCTTCGTTCGTTGTGGTGGTGAAGGCAGATTTGTGTGTGAATGTTGTAATGTTGTCCTGCAGCTGTTTTTGGTTACCACTACGTTTCCAGTGTGTGTCTCTCTCTCTCTCTCTCTCTCTCTCTCTCTCTCTCTCTCTCTCTCTCTCTCTCTCTCTCCTGCCATCCCGCTTCCTGCAGGTCTCTCCACACGAACACTTCAGCAAACTTCGTCTCTCTGTCCAACACCGCTTCAGCTTCCACAACAACGTCTTATATCCGTGTTTCTTATTTTGTGTACAGTATCATGTTCTGTTCAGTCGCACACATTGTTCCCAAACACGTAATGTCTGTCTGTTCTAACTGATTGGCCAATACGCCTAATGGCACGACAAATACTCACTGTCTAGGTAATTAGCACTAATGGGTATAGTAATAATAATACAGTTGGTGTTAATAATAATGATGATGATGATGATAATAAACTGGTGAGAAACATTTGGAGAAACATTTACCTAATAATCATGTGCCATAAAGCTGTTCTTGTATTAAGGTTTATGTTGTAAGTGAATTTGGTCATGGAACAGTCAGTGTGTGGAGGGGGCCCTATGATGGTTGGGGGGGGGGGGGGGACTTCATGGTTTTAACATAAAGTGAGAAGTAATTTAAGTGTGTTGGATGTCTTCAGCGAGGCGTCCACTTACCATATGCTGACCACAGTTATGACTTTAATGATCTACGGTGTGGAGGAAATGGTCAAGGCTGAGTTATGGTGATCGTACTGTAGTTCTCGTAGTGACCTTTAGCCAGGGTTTATGTCTCTTTCATTTTGCCGGAGAGGAAAATTTAACCCCATCAAGCTTCATATCGTGAGGTGTGATAGTGGAGATGGTTGGGTTTAATGCCACATACTGGTGTTACGTTCTCGAGTTCGTATTTGACATTAACCCTTCACTACGGGGACGACACTTAATATTTGGTTAACGCCATCAGAGGATTTTATTCAGCCCAGAGATGGTATATAAAAGGTTAATGACATAGACAGTAATAATTATCTGCATCATGCCAGATCATTTATCTGTGGCTTTATCCTCGTTAAGGTTTCATGTAATTCGTAAGATAACGATTACATGGGTTGAACTAATGACTTGCTTGGAGGTGTCCGTCACAAGTCACTGGGCCAGGTAGTGTGTGAGACGCCAGAGTGGAGACAGTGCTTAATACACGTATTTATAAGTTCTCTCTTCTCTTCTTTTCTTCTCTCTTTACTCTCCTCTCCTCTCCTTTCCTCTCCTCTCCTCTCAAAAACGCCATATCACATAAAATTAACCTTTTTCCCCACATAGTATAAAAGGAATTGAATCCTGCCGGTAGTATCATCAGCTGAGTTTAATACGTAATATCGTGATGGTAAACAGAGGAGGAGGCACAACAGGGAAGAACAATGGTAGCCCTGGTTTGATCTCAGCCAGGAATTAATTATTGTCACCACAAAAATCGTCTACGGCTGAATGACCTTAACTTTTGGTGATACGAGTTTAGGGCTGTGTGTGTGTGTGTTGGAGATGAAAGTATATGTAGGTGACAGGGTTGATATTATAGAATGTCTACGGTACATTTCTATTCGTACCGTGTTAATGTACCGAGTTTATGGTACTGTAACCCCATGGGAACTACTGTACCCCCATGGGAACCACTGCACCACGAGGTTTACATTTAAAACTGAGTTTGTGTTTAGATTCCTGAATAAACTTGATAAATTCTGATCCAAATCTGAAAAAATAATATAATAATACAATAATGCTAATAATAACAATAATAATAATAATAATACAATAATAATAATAATAATAATAATAATAATAATAATAATACAATAATAATAATACATTAATAATACAATAATACCTCCTCAGCAGGGACACGCGCAGACACACTCTCAGTAACTCGGACTCGCGGGATAATTTTCACTTGAGAGGTTTTAATTACAAGTTGTATGAGTGTTGTCGTAGCGATGATAGAGCCAACTCAAACAGCACATTGCCAAGTTGCACCACACTGATTAACATATTGCAAGGTCTGACGGCCCTCCCACGCATTGAAATGTTTGATGTCAATGTCTTTCTTGTTGGTATGAATTCATGTGTCGTTATATCTGTGCGTTGGTTGATGTCTCGATGTCTCTTGTCTCTTCTTGGCATGACGTTACGTGTCTGTGTCTTTTTGTTATGGCGTTATGTTTCTATTTTGCCTGACGTATCTCTCTCTCTCTCTCTCTCTCTCTCTCTCTCTCTCTCTCTCTCTCTCTCTCTCTCGGCTGTTTGTCTGCCTACCTGTCTCTCTGTCTGTATGTCTGTCTGTCTCTGTCTCTGTCTGTTTATCCAGGAACAAATTGAGCACACCATCCTGCCTGCTATGCGTTAAACATATTGTGTGGACAGGCTCGAGGAAGATCATAGTTTGCCTAAGTTGCATTACCATTCCTATACTCTCCTGCAAGATGAAAAGTCAACAGTGTGTGTTTTATAGACTGGGGACACTGGCACATATTTATCCAGCACATATGAAACAGTGGCATTAAACTGGCTGTGAAAAATAACATCGACAATGACTCTTTTAAGTTGTTCCAGTAATCAAGCGGTGTGTGTGTGTGTGTGTCCGTCCTTACCGTCACGAGGAAATAGTCCCGGTATTCTCAGGACAGCGTACAGTAAGAGTAATGGCAGGATTTGTTGTGTGTTGTGTCTGGGAGGGAGCGAAGGTGTGCAAAGTATTAAATTTGACTCGTTTCTTACCGACCATCCATGAGGTCTTGTGTTCATAAAAGTGGTTAATAATGTATAGTTCTTGAGCACTGTTGATGATAATTGAGGTGACCTGTTAAGTTTTATTGAGACAGTGTGTATTGCAGCCGTATTTAACCAGTAACCATAATACTTACTCGGTATGATATTTATAATGCCTTCTGTCTCCGTGAGTCTCATCGTGTCCACGCCTCAGGTTCACAGTCCTGCTCTCCAGTTAGTCCATCACGCGCTGCACTACACAGTTTCCTCCCAAATGATTATTGTACACCAGAGTTTATATCCGCAACTGTTTGTGTGTCTCTGAAGGCGGTCGGCTCCTCAGTCCTTTAAAATACAGTGAGGCAATTATTTATTTATTTATTTTTTTACCATATCAACCTCTTCTCTTCTCTTCTGTATGTGGTTAACACCCTTAAGCCCCGGGTTAGGGTGCTGCTGGCAGTAACACGACCCCCCCCCCCCCCCACCGCCCCCCGCGGGGTTAAATCGAGAAAAAAATAAACTTTTCCAAAAATATTAAAAAACAAAAAAAATGGTGGGAAATAGGTGGACGTTCTGGAACGTCACCCGGGGCCTAAGGGTGAGCCGTCTCTATTGTGTAACAGTGCCAGTATAATATTACTGGGAATTATAGGCGTCTGTTGATCTAGCTGCCACCTGGCGGGAGACACTGTTAACGGCTCTGTTGATATATGGAACGAAACCTCACGGAATCGAGGTGATGGTGTGTTAGTTACAGTGACAGTGGTGATCCTATATTACCTTGACTGTACAGACAGCGTGTAGTGAAGCACAATGATCTTTAACCATCTCTCTCTCTCTCTCTCTCTCTCTATTTATACTAGTATCGTTTTTTAACTCTTTTTTGCTTTAATGCGTATTTTTTTTTCCTTTTACGTTTTCTCTATATCTATCTATCCATCTATCTGTCTTTCCCTCTATTCGTCTAACTCGGCTTGTCTTTATAACACACACACACACACACACTGAACATTTTCCAGGACAAAGTGGACAAGCAATGCAGCACTTTGTAGCAGACGATCAAACAAAACTACACCACCAGGCCTGTGACTAACTTACAGCGTTGCCACCAGTACGATAAGCATTCTCAGTTGCCAGGTGTACGATTAATGTCTGGTCACATGTACAGTCTAGCCATACTGCTTTACCAGACGAAAGACTTGGCGTACAGGTATATCAGCCGTACGATCAGTAAAGACGTGAAATAAACCTTCTGAATTGCCAGACGTAAGACGAGGTTCTACGATGTGAAGAACAGGAGAAGAATAAACTGTTGCCTGGTGTAGTGGTGTATGGTTACTATAGTATGTTATTGTGTGTATGAGAATCACACTGCATCGTCAGGTTTGGAATGTTAATATCGGGTTAGTAGCCATACAGTCAACATACTGCCTTGCCAGACCCACGATCAACATACTGCGTTGCCAGGCACACGATCAACATACTGCGTTGCCAGACACACGATCAACTTTTACTGCGTTGCCAGGCACACGATCAACTTTTACTGCGTTGCCAGGCACACGATCAACATACTGCGTTGCCAGACACACGATCAACTTTTACTGCGTTGCCAGACCCACGATCAACTTACTGCGTTGCCAGACCCACGATCAACATATTGCGTTGCCAGACCCACGATCAACATATTGCGTTGCCAGACCCACGATCAACATATTGCGTTGCCAGACCCACGATCAACTTACTGCGTTGCCAAACTTAAGAATCACAGCATTGTCTTGTCCAGTGACGGACCAAGAAAGTTCTGGCAGGTACTAAAGAGACAGCAGGCGGGGGTATTGTTCAGCGGGGTTTTGTTCATACGAATTTTGTCCAGTGGTATTTTGTCTTTTATGAATTTTGTCCAGTGGTATTTTGTCCAGTGGTATTTTGTTCATACGAATTTTGTCCAGTTGTATTGTTGCCCAAATGAATTTTTTCTAGTGATATTTCGTCCATATGAGTTTTGTCCTATGGAATTTCCTCTATTATGAATTTTGTCCGGTAGTATTTTGTTCACACTAATTTTGTCCAGTTGTATTGTTGCCCATACGAATTTTGTCCAGTGATATCCGGGCAGTAGTGAGGGGGGGGGGGGGGGAGGGGGAATTAAGAGCCCCCACTCACATGCCCGGCGCAGCCTCGTCAACCATCACGAAGTTGAATAAACAATCAGAGTGCTGGTAATCCAATTAGGGCGGTGCCAAATAAATCAATTGCGGGGGTGACTGTTCCAATCTAGCTGCTGAATATCGCCATTATAGACACTCCGCCCACCCTCCCTCCTCCATCCACCTCACGCTTCTCATCTGGTGACCTTTGACCTTTCCCTCTCCGCTCCCTTCTCCACTTCCCTCCCTTACCCCCCCACCCCCCTTCCCCCTACGACTCTCAACATGGATTTACAAAGAAAATCTTGTCAAACAAATCTGCTGACGTTTTTGTTAGGAAAGTCTTCGAGGTAGTAGATAATGACGAAAATTACGATGTTATTTACTTAGACTTTAGCAAAGCGTTTGACAGAGTACCGCATCAGAGGCTTCTGAGAAAGGTTAAGGCTCATGGTATCGAGGGGAAAGTTTTAAATTGGATAAAATCATGGCTCACCGATAGAACACAGAGGGTCAGTGTAGATGGTGTTAAATCTAAGTGGAGTTGTGTAACTAGTGGGGTTCCCGAGGGGTCAGTACTAGGCCCACTCTTGTTCATAATCTACATAAACGATCTAGATACTGGGATCAGCAGTGACATAAGCAAGTTTGCGGATGACACCAATATAGGGCGGCAGATTAATTCAGGGCCCCCTCACCCACCCCCACCTGCCCCCTCACCTACCTCCACCTGACCCCATCTGGCGACCTTTGACCCATCTTCCCACTTCCCCAGGCTGGTGGTGGTGATAGGTCAACTCGCTCACGTAATGGTCGTTAAACCTTACTACCGGGCCCAGAGTCTCGAACAACGTCCCTCCTGTAGGTTTGGGATTTTCAGAGATTTGTTGGCTCGTAACTCCGGCATGAACGAACCCGGTTTATCTGATTCACTTAAGCAACCGTGAGAGAGAGAGAGAGAGAGAGGATGGATTCATAGAGATTCGGTGGTTCGTTTTGGGTCCGGCATGAACGAAATTGATTTAAATGTTTAAGTTTTGGTGAAGAGGGAAATGAATTCTCAAGAGGTTCGTTCGTTTGTTTTGGTAGAGGTTCATTTGCTTGTGGTTTATAATGAGGTTCAGAGGTTCGTCTCGTGTCTGGGTTCATTCTGGAGTCTATAAAATTTTTGAAAGGTGTAGTTGTTGAGTTCTCATTATTTTTATCTTTAACTTGGAGGAACCATTCTCATCTATATTTACTGACAAACACAAAATAATAAAAATACAACAAATATATTCTATAGAAGTCTAATGAGGGGCTTAAAGATGGCGCCACACACACACACACTCTCTCTCTCTCTCTCTCTCTCTCTCTCTCTCTCTCTCTCTACTTAGATGAAATTAATTTAATAATGATGAATTAATTGTTATAGTGTAAACATTATTGTTATTGTATAAACATAATTCATATAATATAAACAATATTAATTTATATAGAATAAACATAATTATAATTCTCGTATTAACACAATCGATCCCTCTTCAGTAACATCAAATCCGACTCTTGTCAACATTACCCCGTTAGGTTAATGAATCTCTAATTAATTATAACCTACATGCATCACAACCAGCCATTAATGTGTGTGTGTGGGGGGGGGGGGGTAATTATATGGGCTTTCATGTTTATAAATTAATTATCTATCGCAAATACACACAATGACTAACTTATTTTTGTTTTGTTTTACTGTTTGTGATTGTTGGTGTAATTATCTACCTGTGTTTTTAGGTGTGTGTGTGTGTGTGTGGGTTAGGTTAAGTTATCTGTATTAAAATGTTAAGTGTGAATATGATAAACCAACGGGGAAAAGGAGAGAGAGAGAGAGAGAGAGAGAGAGCGCATACTGTCCACCGTCTGGCCTACCCCCCTCCCCTTCCTCACTAATCCCCCTTCCTCACTGACCCCCTCCCAACTAACCCCCTCCCAACTAACCCCCCTCCCCACTACCCCCCCTCCCCACTACCCCCTTCCTCACTAACCCCCTTCCTCACTAACCCCCTTCCTCACTAACCCCCCTTCCTCACTAACCCCCTCCCAACTAACCCCCTCCCAACTAACCCCCTCCCAACTACTCCCCCTTCTGCTCTCCTCCCCTTACCCCTTCCTGTAGGTATTAGAAAATTGTCGATAATTATATGTACAGGGCGACAACGGGAGACTGGACCATTCAACAAAAACACTTATTTTTCAGTATTTTGTTTGTTTGTTTTGGTCTTTGTGAAATAAATGTGGGATGTCTTGTTCTGTTGAGTTTAGAGGATGACTAAACTTTATTTTTTTTTCTTTTGTAATTCGTTATTTAGAGATATTTTTGTCCATTTTCAAAGCCATCGGTTGTGAGAAATTGTAAATTGTACCATTTTTTAGGGTTTTTACTCAATAACAACTTCAAACGACAAAGGTTATTGAATGTGTAGAGACATTCCTTTTCTGGATTATTTTTTCAACTGGAAGCCAAGTGAAAAGGCATAGACGCTAGGACATATGTTATGGGTAAACACTCACTTGGCGTCTACCTACCTCACCCAGCCCTTGGTGTGGGGGGTTGTGTGGGCCAGTTACATATGCTTGTACCTCAACATAAACACCTTCTTGGGTCAAATGTTAGCCAACTTGATCCAACAAATCCTGACTTTGTCGTATATAATCTTAAATTTGTTCATTGAATTTAATTGAAACAGTTTATTTAGCCAGAAAAACACAGATACAGAGTGGATAATAATAACAATATTAACATGGCTGAGCCAGTTGAGAACCTGAGCTCTCTTTGAGGCACCTGATATATACTATACATTTATCTCAAGGAAGTATTATGTAACATTTAGTATCATCTGGAATAGTACAATAGCATGGTGGTAATAAGAACATCTCATAATGTTACCACGGTTTAGTTGTTGAGTTCTCATTATTTTTATCTTTAACTTGGAGGAACAATTCTCATCTATATTTACTGACAAACACAAAATAATAAAAATACAACAAATATATTCTATAGAAGTCTAATGAGGGGCTTAAAGATGGCGCCACACTTTTTTTTTGTGTGTGTGTGTGTGTGTGTGTGTGTGTTGCCCTTCTTTCTAGGTAAGGACTTACCTGTTCATTGTGTGTTGGTATCTGGGCTTGCACAGGTTCACAGTTTTATTAACCTAATCTAACTTAACCCAGCCAACCCAACTCAACATGGAGATCGTAGACATAGAGGGTGAAGGTCGTGGAGAGGCGGCGAATGTGGTCGTGGAGGGGCGCAGGGGTGTGGTCGTGGAGAGTGGCAGGGTGGTCATGGGGCGGGGCGGGGCGGGGTTGGGGCGGGGAAGGAGTCATAGTGATATAAAACTTGTTGTTTACTCAGCGGAGGAGCAGTTCATTCGCTTCAGTGCTTCCAGAAACTGTCTCTTATTTTTAAAAACCAAGATTTCTGCCTCACTAGATGCTGCCGGCAACCTTCACCTCTAACTTGTTTCCATAAATTCTGTTTGGCCGTGATGGTTATTATTATTATTATTATTATTATTATTATTATTATTATTATTATTATTATTATTATTATTATTATTATTATTATTTTCAATATCATTATCATTATTATTATTATTATTGTTGTTGTTATTGTTCTTATTATTATTATTATTATTATTATTATTATTTTGAGGATTTGTGGTTTAATCTGGCGCGTCCAAATACCTTATAAAACCATATTGTGTTGGTTTTAGAGTGCATGGGTTTTAGAGTGCATGGGTTTTAGAGTGCATGGGTTTTAGAGTGAATAGGCTTTAGAGTGCATGGGCTTTAGAGTGCATGGGCTTTAGAGTGCATGGGTTTTAGAGTGAATGGGTTTTAGAGTGCATGGGTTTTTGAGTGAATAGGTTTTAGAGTGAATGGGTTTTAGAGTGCATGGGTTCTTGGTATTTCCCTGAGAGTTGTGCGAGTCGACATAAATGACTGTTGGGAGGAATGTTTCGACTCTTTTAGTTTGATGATCCTGTTATTTTAATCCATTTAGGCTGCCAATAGTTAAAGTTGGTGGCGGTGAAGTTCTTAATAATGGTGACGGTTAATGGTGGTGACGGTTAATGGTGGTGGTGGTGACGGTTAATGGTGGTGGTGTTGTTAATGGTGGTGGTGGTGGTGAGGGTTAATGGTGGTGGTTGGTGGGGGTGGTGAGGGTTAATGGTGGTGGTGTTGTTAATGGTGGTGGTTGTAGCGCGGTACTAATTAGTGGTAATGCTGTAGGAGAGAAGATGGTAGTTAATGGATGTTGGGAAGGTGCTGTACTGTGTCTCTATAACATACAGTGCAGTTCTTGAAGTGTGGTGTTGCCTGTACTGATTTATTACTCTTGAGAACTAGCCCCCCAGCCCCCAGCCATAGTAAGACTGCTCCCCCCAGCCATATAGTAAGACTGCCCCCCCCCCCAGCCATATAGTAAGACTGCCCCCTCACCCCCCAGCCATAGTAAGACTCGCCCCAGTAACACTGACCCAACTCGCAATTTTATCCGAGCTCTGCCTCCCCTGTAGCCTAACCTTAAGCGAACCAATCTCGTGGTCCAACTGTGTCCATATCCATATCTTCACCTTAGCGTACACCATCCAGGGTAAGTTTGTGGAGGGACACACACACACACACACCTCTTCTCTCTCTCTCTAGCCAAGCCCTACCCTAAACGTGCTCGTCTAGCCTGACCATGCCTTATACCCTAACCATTCCCTATCGTTAAAACACATTTCTCTCGGACACAGCTTTTAAATCGAGATACCAGACCCATCTCGCAGCCTAGAACCGACCAAGTCTTCACATTGTTATTCCCAGGGCGGCCCTCCACCAGCCTGTTGATCACCCATGAAAAGAATAAAAAAAAGGAAAGGTTTACACAGTGTTGGAGGGAGAGGAGGCAGTTTTGGCTGCTGATTTCGTCCAGGTGGAGGAGTTGCTTTTGTCCTGGACCGGAAAATTGGGTTTGGGTTTGACTCTGAACACACTGTAAGTCGGGAATGTGGACGTGCAACCAAGCCAGTTATTTTTCTCTTATGTTGTGATAAGATTCGTGGAGGAGGAAATATTTTGGTGGCGTTACGATACAAGATTTTTATTTTTTGTTTAACACTATAGCAAATTTATATATTTTTCTTGCGGGTTTTAGTGTGTGTGTGTGTGTGTGTGTGTGTGTGTGTGTGTGTGTTTTCTTCGTGATTGTATTGTCTCCTCACGAGGGTTGACATGAACACACACACACCGGAACACAACACTTGACTGGTTCAGGGGAGAGGTTAAGCGTCAACGTATATATCCACTATTAATGAACGAGCGTTGTGTCGGCTAAAACGGTTTGGTCAGAGGCCAGTATGTCCCTCCGTACCTGCAGGCGACATAATCCCTTTCACCCTGGGGTTGGCCTCACAAAGGTTCCTACAATGATGGTGTTACAATGACCTGTTTGACTTGAGACAAAACAATGAAATAACATAAAATACAAAAAATACAACCAAATTCCGACCTTAAAATACAGTTATGTGTTTACTTGTGCATTTGTTAGGAGAAAAGATTAATATTTAGTGAACATCTATTTTGTTTTGTAGTTAAAGTAACGAGTCTTAGTAGTAATGTTAATGTTTATTATGGGGGTTCAATCAGTGTTTGTTCGTGTAAGTTAAACATTTAAAGTTCATTTTGTCACCTCATGTTACTATTTATTTACGTTATTCTCTGTTGTATTGTAAATTAAGAGTATTTTTTTTTTTTTACACATTTTACATCTTCATTTACGAATAATAATTAGTACGAATTTACATAGTAAGACCAAGTCGAGCTTTCATACACAGGGTGCTGGTTGGTGATTGGCTGGATGTGACAGCAAAACAAGGTAATATAAAAAAAATACTCGATGTTGATTGGCTGGTGGTTGACATAACTTGTTGTTGAAGGTGGCTGATTCTCTCTCTCTCTCTATCAATCCTTCCCTCTCTACTTTCCTCCCTCTCTCTCCTTCCCTCCCTCTCTCTCCTTCCCTCCCTCTCTCTCTCTCTCTCTCTCCTTTGATGTTAGTGGATCAAACGCAGTCTGACGACACTCCAGCAAGCCCAGCCTGCCCTCTCCTCCTCCCCCCCTGCCCCCTCCCCCTCCCCGCCCACTCACCGCGATAAAACTTCAAAAAGACACGTGAACATCGCCGTGTGTAGCGCCCCTGAGTTTAAGCTTAGATTAGGTAAGGTCAGGAGTATTTTCAGCTTAGGTAAGGTGACGAAGATATAAGGTGAGGTAAAGTATGAGTTATGTAAAGCTTAGATCAAGTTATGTAAAGCTTAGATCAAGTTATGTTCAGACACGGTTAGGTTAGGTTCGGTTCGGTTAGGTTAGGTTAGGTTAGGTTAGATTATGTTAGGTCAGGCACGTTAGGCAATTAAATTAAGTATGAATGGGTTAAATTGCTAAAATTGAATTAGCTTAAAGTCCGTTGGGATAACTTAGCTGCTGTTAAAATAGACGATTAGCTTTGGTTACACCATAAAGAATCGGCCATTAGATTAGACTATAGGTTATAAAACTAGCCCTTATTAGTGAAGCTGATGATTAAGGTTTAATTTGGTCATTAGGTTAAGTTGGCTAGTAGATTAACACCTGTTGGGATATATGAAGTTTAATTTGGTCATTAGGTTAAGTTCGCCTTTAATTCTTTAACGACGATGATTTAACCCTTTGACGACGATGATTTAACCCTTTGACGACGATGATTTAACCCTCTGACGTTTGTTTTAAAGTCAGGATTAATATGAGAGGTGACTTACAATACCAGAGTGATCTTGTATGGGTAAAATTTTATGTAAATTAAAATTTTGGTCTTTCGTCGTAACTCAAGAAAACATTTGGTCTTTCGGCGTAGCTCAAGATAACATTTGGTCTTTCGTCGTAACTCAAGATAACATTTGGTCTTTCGTCGTAACTCAAGATAACATTTGGTCTTTCGTCGTAACTCAAGATAACATTTGGTCTTTCGTCGTAACTCAAGATAACATTTGGTCTTTCGTCGTAACATTTGGTCTCGTCGTAACTCAAGATAACATTTGGTCTTTCGTCGTAACTCAAGATAACATCATCAAATACCTGCTGGTCAACTTTGTATTACTTAACCGGTATTAATTAAGGCATTCATTTATGTCATCTTTGTTTGATTCTGGGTGTAGCATTTTATATTAGGTTAGGTGGTGGGTGAAGGTTAGGTTAGGTTAGGTTAGGTTAGGTTGGGTTAGGTTAGTAGATGTGTGGTAGTGGGAATATTTTTAACATGTAATTAGTTTTGTAAATATTCCAAACTTGCCTCCTCCTCCTCCCCCCCCCCCCCCCCCCCCGAAAAAAAAAGCTAAAACCAGGAGAAAAATGTTTGACGATTTAAATATGTAAATTGAAAGTTGATCGTCATGCAAATTGACGAAATCTTGATAAAAAATGACATGATTAGTTTGTAAAATTCTGAGTAAAATTGTCGTGGAATTTTCATAAGAAGAAGCAGCAGCACGTCGTGACGGCCACGGGTCTAGAGCGAGATTATTCCTTATCGAAAATAAGAAAACTTTTGTTGGAGTGAGAATGTTGAGTTGGGTTCCGTGGCTGACTCAGTTTACCAATGTTGAGAATTTAAAGTAATCCTGAAAATTGGGTTGTTTATTTATACCCATGTAATTATTATTATTATTATTATTATATTTATTTTATTATTGTATTTGTTATTATTATTATTATTATTATTATTATTATTATTATTTTTATTATTATTTCTTCGTCATTTCTTTCTCTTCTTTTTTCATATTTTTTTTCTTCTAAGTAAACGATATATCACTTATGCTAATTATATATTTCCTTATAAATATTAGCAATTAAAGACTTCTATTGATATTGTTCAGGTGTGTGTGTGTGTGTGTGTGTGTGTGTGAAGAAGGCTTTTATAGTATCTGTAAACCTTTATGTATGTACAGGTATATCTTTGCACACACACACACACACGTCTCAAAAAGTGGTATACATCATATCAATACTAAACCTTTGTTGTGAAACATTCAACACTTCTCCTCCACCATCACTTCTCCTCCACCAACACTTCTCCTCCACCAACACTTCTCCTCCACCAACACTTCTCCTCCACCAACACACCAACACTTCTCCTCCACCAACACTTCTCCTCCACCAACACACCAACACTTCTCCACCATCACTTCTCCTCCACCAACACACCATCACTTCTCCTCCACCAACACTTCTCCTCCACCAACACTTCTCCTCCACCAACACTTCTCCTCCACCAACACACCAACACTTCTCCACCATCACTTCTCCTCCACCAACACACCATCACTTCTCCTCCACCAACACTTCTCCTCCACCGACATACCTTCAGGATACCAAACATTTCTTCAGGATGAGTTGTATGAGCGTGACACAACACGTCATCCACCACCACTAGTAGCAGGTCAGGTCAGTGATTGATTTTGATATGATTTTGCCGCTTACAGTGGCTACTTTATTGTGCACCCCACACTCATTCTGTGAGCGGTAGCGCAAAAGAATTACAGAGTAGAGTTTGCAACGGGTCATAATTAACCCCCGTTGTCAGGATATTATGGCACTGAATGTTACACAGTATTTCATTTACATTATTTGTTTAGTTCTATACATAAAGGGTAACTTATTCACAACTGCGTGAGTACAGGCGTGTGAGGCAGTATGTCTGGCCTCACACTTTGTTATTCACATTTGCGTGAGAAGTAGTCAAGCACATTGCGTATTTGGTTCTGTACATGAGAATTGATATAGTTACTAAGTGCAAAAAAGTGGATACAATCTTAATATGTCGGCTATCTTGCCATTAGAGATGAAGTGTTGTGCCATTTCACACACAGTGTGCTTGGACCCCTGTCCCTAAAAGGTTCTATCTTCACACAGTCGAGGACGTAGTGTTCAAGTGTGTGGCCATATGTATGGCCACACACTTTACATTTAGTTTTGTTTACATCTGCTTGAGGAACATACTGCCAAAGGTACTTATATCCTAACCTTAATCTAGCGGTTACAACATCTTGTAATCTAGTGATCTTGTTACTTGCTCCATATACATGTTTCACTTGATACATCTCATCATGGTAACCTATGGATCGACTAGTGCCTGTTTGCACTTGTCTACTTGCGTCAAACTCATCAATAAGTTCTTTCCTAATTACAGTTTTAAGGGTTCTTTTTGACAGACCCAAATTGTATTCAACGGTGTCTTTGTTAGACTCGAGTTTGGCGAGGGCATCAACTCTGTCATGTTTTATGAGGCCTATGTGAGAGGGGAGGCAAGTGGTGGTGGTGGTGGTGACGTGAGGTAGCCGAGAGTATTTTATTTATGTTGAGAAAATTCTGGGAAGACTGACAATTACCAGTGATGTGTGGGGAGAGAGGGAGGGAGAGAGAGAGAGAGAGAGAGAGAGAGAGAGAGAGAGTTCTTAACTCATAATTACACTTCAGATATTTATTTATTCTGGGTCAATTCGGTGACCTCGTGACCTGGGTCAATCACATGACCTGACCCAACCCCGCGACTCAACGATGGACCTCTAACTTAATACACTTCGATATTATGATAGTATCGAGGGTCAAATTGAGTAGGAGGTGGGGGCGGAGGAGGAGGTGGGGACGGAGGAGGAGGTGGGGGCGGAGGAGGAGGTGGGGACGGAGGAGGAGGTGGGGGCGGAGGAGGAGGTGGGGACGGAGGAGGAGGTGGGGACGGAGGAGGTGGGGGCGGAGGAGGAGGTGGGGACGGAGGAGGAGGAGGAGGTGGGGGAGGAGGTGGGGGCGGAGGAGGAGGTGGGGACGGAGGAGGAGGTGGGGACGGAGGAGGAGGGGGGGTGGGAGGAGGTGGGGACGGAGGAGGAGGGGGGGCGGAGGAGGAGGTGGAGGAGGAGGAGGGGGGAGGAGGAGGAGGGGGGAGGAGGAGGTGGGGACGGAGGAGGAGGTGGGGACGGAGGAGGTGGGGGCGGAGGAGGAGGTGGGGACGGAGGAGGAGGTGGGGACGGAGGAGGTGGGGGCGGAGGAGGAGGTGGGGACGGAGGAGGAGGTGGGGACGGAGGAGGTGGGGGAGGAGGAGGGGGGGGGGAGGGGGAGGAGGAGGAGGTGGGGGCGGAGGAGGAGGTGGGGACGGAGGAGGAGGAGGAGGAGAAGGAGGTGGGGACGGAGGAGGTGGGGGCGGAGGAGGAGGTGGGGACGGAGGAGGAGGTGGGGACGGAGGAGGAGGTGGGGGCGGAGGAGGAGGTGGGAGGAGGAGGAGGTGGGGAGGAGGAGGAGGTGGGGGCGGAGGAGGAGGGTGGGGACGGAGGAGGAGGTGGGGAGGAGGAGGGGGGGCGGAGGAGGTGGGGAGGAGGAGGAGGAGGAGGAGGAGGAGGGGGAGGAGGGGGAAGACGCGGAGGAGGAGGGGGAGGAGGTCGAGGAGGTGGGGGCGGAGGAGGAGGTGGGGACGGAGGAGGAGGTGGGGGCGGAGGAGGAGGTGGGGGAGGAGGAGGAGGGGAGGAGGAGGGGAGGAGGAGGAGGAGGAGGGGGGGGCGGAGGAGGAGGTGGGGACGGAGGAGGAGGTGGGGACGGAGGAGGTGGGGACGGAGGAGGAGGTGGGGACGGAGGAGGTGGGGGCGGAGGAGGAGGTGGGGACGGAGGAGGAGGTGGGGACGGAGGAGGTGGGGGCGGAGGAGGAGGTGGGCGGAGGAGGAGGAGGTGGGGGCGGAGGAGGAGGTGGGGGCGGAGGAGGAGGTGGGGACGGAGGAGGAGGAGGAGGAGGAGGAGGAGGAGGGGGAGGAGGAGGGGGGGCGGAGGAGGAGGGGGGGAGGAGGAGGAGGTGGGGACGGAGGAGGAGGTGGGGGGAGGAGGAGGGAGGGGGGGGGGGAGGAGGTGGGGGAGAGGAGGAGGTGGGGACGGAGGAGGAGGTGGGGGCGGAGGAGGAGGGGGGGGAGGAGGAGGTGGGGGCGGAGGAGGAGGGGGGAGGAGGAGGGGGGGGGAGGAGGAGGGGGGGAGGAGGAGGTGGGGCGGAGGAGGAGGTGGGGACGGAGGAGGAGGAGGGGGAGGGGGGAGGAGGAGGGGGGAGGAGGAGGTGGGGGAGGAGGAGGAGGTGGGGGGGAGGAGGAGGTGGGGAGGAGGAGGGGGGAGGAGGAGGAGGTGGGGACGGAGGAGGAGGTGGGGAGGGAGGAGGAGGGGTGGAGGGGGAGGTGGGGGGGAGGAGGAGGTGGGGGGCCGGAGGAGGTGGGGGCGGAGGAGGAGGGGGGGGTGGAGGAGGGGGGAGGAGGAGGTGGGGACGGGAGGAGGGAGGAGGTGGGGGCGGAGGAGGAGGTGGGGACGGAGGAGGAGGTGGGGACGGAGGAGGAGGTGGGGACGGAGGAGGAGGTGGGGGCGGAGGAGGAGGTGGGGACGGAGGAGGAGGGGGGAGGAGGAGGAGGAGGTGGGGGCGGAGGAGGAGGTGGGGACGGAGGAGGAGGAGGAGGAGGAGGTGGGGGAGGAGGAGGAGGTGGGGACGGAGGAGGTGGGGGCGGAGGAGGAGGTGGGGGCGGAGGAGGAGGAGGTGGGGACGGAGGAGGAGGAGGAGGAGGAGGTGGGGACGGAGGAGGAGGAGGTGGGGCGGAGGAGGAGGTGGGGACGGAGGAGGAGGTGGGGACGGAGGAGGTGGGGGCGGAGGAGGAGGTGGGAACGGAGGAGGAGGTGGGGACGGAGGAGGAGGAGGAGGTGGGGACAGAGGAGGAGGTGGGGGCGGAGGAGGAGGTGGGGACGGAGGAGGAGGAGGAGGAGGTGGGGACGGAGGAGGAGGTGGGGGCGGAGGAGGAGGTGGGGACGGAGGAGGAGGAGGAGGTGGGGACGGAGGAGGAGGTGGGGACGGAGGAGGAGGTGGAGATAGAGGAGGGTGAATTTGGGGAGTAAGTGGGACCGGAGGAGGTGGGGACGGAGGAGGAGGAGGAGGTGGGGACGGAGGAGGTGGTGTTAGGTGGAGGAAAGGTTAAGGAGGAGAAGGGTTGAGGAGGAGTAGGAGCGGTCAGGATAAAAGTGAGAACGGTGGAGTAGGAGGAGGGAGATGTACAGTAAGTGGCACTCGAGGGGAGGGAGGGTTCCTTAAGGCAGGTGTAATTGAGGACCTTAACTGGGCCACTGATTACAGTAAGGGGAAGTGTTTGTGTTACGTAATGATGCATTGAGAGAGGTGAGGGGGGCACCTTCACCTCCCCATAACCTAACCTAACCTAACCCAACCCCTTCTCTCATTCAACTCCCTTAACTCTTCCTCTGCCATTCACCCTTCTCCCATTCTCTCCACCCTTCTCCCCCGCTACACCCCTCCTCCCCCGCTACACCCCTCCTCCCCCGCTACACCCCTCCTCCCCCGCTACACTCCTCCCCCCCGCTACACCCCTCCTCCCCCGCTACACTCCTCCCCCCCGCTACACCCCTCCTCCCCCGCTACACTCCTCCCCCCCGCTAC
This sequence comes from Homarus gammarus, assembly GCA_958450375.1. Taxonomy (NCBI): domain Eukaryota; kingdom Metazoa; phylum Arthropoda; class Malacostraca; order Decapoda; family Nephropidae; genus Homarus; species Homarus gammarus. Next base: position 1,011,934 of record CAUDMG010004108.1, read on the forward strand.
ACCCCTCCCCCCCGCTACACCCCTCCCCCCCGCTACACCCCTCCCCCCGCTACACCCCTCCTCCCCCGCTACACTCCTCCCCCCCGCTACACCCCTCCTCCCCCGCTACACTCCTCCCCCCCGCTACACCCCTCCCCCCCGCTACACCCCTCCTCCCCCGCTACACTCCTCCCCCCCGCTACACCCCTCCCCCCGCTACACCCCTCCCCGCCGCTACATCCCCCTCCCCCTCTTTAATAGTATAATTGGTTGCCGTAGACCTTGAGGGTGATAACTAAGGTGTCATAAGAGTTTAAGGCTCCTTTAGTTCCCCGCCATTAAGTCATTATGTGATTATCTCTCCTCGATAGTGTGACTCACGCTGGCTGAGTCACCTAGATGAAGGTGTCGTGGTGACTCTCGCTGGCAGGGTCACCAGGATTATGTGTCGTGGTGACTCACGCTGGCAGGGTCACCAGGATTATGTGTCGTGGTGACTCACGCTGGCAGGGTCATCAGAATTATGTATCGTGGTGACTCACGCTGGCAGGTTCATCAGGATTGTGTCGTGGTGACTCACGTTGGCAGGGTCACCAGGATTATGTGTCGTGGTGACTCACGCTGGCAGGGTCACCAGGATTATGTGTCGTGGTGACTCTCGCTGGCTGAGTCACCAGGATTATGTGTCGTGGTGACTCTCGCTGGCTGAGTCACCAGGATTATGTGTCGTGGTGACTCGCTGGCAGGGTCACCAGGATTATGTGTCGTGGTGACTCTCGCTGGCAGGGTCATCAGAATTATGTATCGTGGTGACTCACGCTGGCAGGGTCATCAGAATTATGTATCGTGGTGACTCACGCTGGCAGGTTCATCAGGATTGTGTCGTGGTGACTCACGCTGGCAGGGTCACCAGGATTATGTGTCGTGGTGACTCACGCTGGCAGGGTCACCAGGATTATGTGTCGTGGTGACTCACGCTGGCTGAGTCACCAGGATTAACCGTTTCGCTGCCGTTTCCGACTTTCCATTTTATTTTGGCTACCGCCAGACCATACTGTTCAGCTTAGGGTAAACCCCCGCAGCCAAAGGGTTAAGGTGTAGGGGCTACTCACGCCGGCTGAGTCACCGGTACTAAGGAACTAAAGTCACACACACACACACACACACACACTAATATATATTTTGTGTGTGTGCTTGTTAGTATGAGAGAGAGAGAGAGAGAGAGACTGGCTCACCATGGTAACCGGACAGATGTTAGAGGGAGCTCCCCCTTCCTCTCAAGGAGCTTCCCCGTGGCAGGATTCACCAGGGATTGAGAAGGACCTCAGAAAGATCCCCACCAAGCTTTGAGAGACCTGAACCAAGCATGAAAAGATTTTTATATGGTGGTCAGGAAGATGTGTGGCGAGAGTTGACTGGGACGGTAAATAACATATACACATATATTTATACTTTCTCATTTTGAGTCAGAATGATGTAACAAATTTCTCTTTGATTTGTGCCAAGGGAAAGTATGATTTATTTATGATTGTTTTTTAAATGTTCAATAAGGTTCCTATTCAGGGTGTTCAAGACCGACTTTGACTTCCTGGTAAAGTTCACAAGTGTGTTCAAATGACTGGGGAGGGGAGGTCCTTCACGAATTCAAAAGACCTCGGGGGGGGGGGGGGGGTGACTCGACCACAGGTTCAGCAAACTTGTATTCTTCATCGTCTACTTGAGTCAAATTGAAGGATCCGGTTTCAGAAAAGTCATATTGTGTTTCAGTATAGCCGAATGTCTGTCTTTTCCTAGAGGGATCATTCAGAGGGTTTCAATGACGACGTATATCCTTCGGCTTCAGTAAATGCGAAATATTGGTTCAAGATGTTTCGTATTTTTGCTTCGGTAAAAGAAAATCACCAGGAGTTTCAGAGAGAGAGAGAGAGAGAGAGAGAGAGAGAGAGAGAGAGAGAGAGAGAGACTTTCCTGCTGTGTCGTCGCGAACTCAAGGAAATTCGCTGGGAAACAAAAGAATCACCAAATTTTCGCATCAAGTTTTGTAAGAGTCGGAGGAAATTTCATAAGGTTCAAGACGTCTCATGGGACCTGAGTCAAGGCTTCGGGAAATGCATGAGGGGGGCGCATGAATGGGCGAGTGGCGGGACACAGGAGGGTCGTGATGAACCTGGGAAGGAAGGAAGGAAGGAGGGGGGAGAGAGAGAGAGATGAGAGAGAGAGAGAGAGAGAGAGAGAGAGTGTCCTTTCAATTATAATAAGTTTTGCCCACCTGAACAAGTTTTTCCCGAGCGAGAGAGAGAGAGAGAGAGAGAGATGGGCTGGATCAGTGAGGTTATTGCTTACAGCGCGTCTGTTGTAAAATATTATAGGAAATATATTCTCTGGGCTTAAGTGTTGCTCGTGCTCACTAAAACTCTATTGACTATGAAAATGATCGGTGCGGGAAATATAAGACTCGCAGATGCTCGGCCAAAATTTTCCAACAAAATATTTTTATGAATCGTAAATTAAGGAAGAGTGAGGCAGACAGACATAGAAATAAGTGGAACATCCGCGAGGCTTGATGGATAACTAGCTAGATGTATGGAGAAATAAATATGCAAATATATACGTAGGTAGAGAGAAACACTGATGGATATATGGAAATGAATGATAGAGATAGGTATTTGGAATAGGTAGAGGAAAAAAGTAGGTTTGATAGGAATAAATTCTCTTCAGTCCTTACATTAGTCAAAATAGACGTTCATTGGGCTGACTAACGCAACGGTACATCAACACAGACCTATCTCCCCCATCGTCACCCAGACACTGGCGCCAGGTATGAAGAGGAACGTCTTTTATTATCACCCAGGATATCGTACTGGTTGACGATCGCTATCTACCTGTAACGATAACGTGAATATATATCCAGTAACTGTATGGAATCCATTATTCTTTATGGTAATGGTTGAAATTTGCAATTCATAATCTAAACTGGGCATTTTATTCGGCCAGTAGTCATACGCCCGGCAGCAACTCATCCGTCCTGCGAGAGAAATTTGGTATAACTGAAAATTTTGCCGTGAGAACAAATGGTGGACCTGAGGATTAACCACCCCAGTTTATTTCACCAGATAATTAAATACCTCAATACTAACCTAACCTAACCTTACCTTAATTAACCTAACCTAACCTTAATTAACCATTTTAAGTACGATGAGTTAACCCCTTGAGAACGATGAAAACCCCGCGAATACTATATTATTTAACCTAACCTAACCTAACCTAACCTAACCTAACCTAACCTTAGAAAGAGAGGTCAATATAATGAAGGAAAACAGTGGAGAAGAACAATATGGAAGGGAGGAGGTGGAGAGGAGGCAGACAATAATGACTCAAATGAGGAGGAAGAAACAGGTAGTTGAGAGAGAGAGAGAGAGAGAGAGAGAGAGAGAGAGACTTGATGACTGAATATATATACGGATACTCGGTAAATCTTATAGGGCCAACCGGACAAAATCCTCCCGGTCAAAATCCTCCCGGTCAAAATCCTCCCGGTCAAAATCCTCCCGGTCAAAATCCACCCACAAAATAATCCAATCAGACCAGAAAACAACTAAGAATAGAAAATTATCCCGGTCAAATAGCCAGAGAAGGAAGTATAACTGGACAAATGGCCAAAACCCTGAAATCTGGGAGCTATGTGTTGACTGGAGAGGGTGAGGGTGGTGGAGGGAGTGGTGGTGAGGGTGGTGGAGAGAGAGTGAGGGTGGTGGAGAGAGAGTGATGGTAAGGGTGGTGGAGAGAGAGTGAGGGTGGTGGAGAGTGTGATGGTGAGGGAGTGATGGCGAGAGAGTGATGGTGAGGGAGTGATGGTGAGGGTGGTGGAGAGAGAGTGGTGGTGAGGGTGGTGGAGAGAGAGTGAGGGTGGTGGAGAGAGAGTGATGGTAAGGGTGGTGGCGAGAGAGTGATGGTGAGGGAGTGATGGTGAGGGTGGTGGAGAGAGAGTGGTGGTGAGGGTGGTAGCGAGAGTGATGGTGGAGGTAGCGGTGAGTGATGGTGAGGGTGGTGGAGAGAGAGTGTGATGGTGAGGATGGTGGAGAGTGTGATGGTGAGGGAGTGATGGTGAGGGTGGTGGCGAGAGAGTGATGGTGAGGGTGGTAGCGAGAGTGATGGTGAGGGTGGTAGCGAGAGTGATGGTGGAGGTAGCGGTGAGTGATGGTGAGGGTGGTGTCGAGAGAGTGATGGTGAGGGTGGTGAGGGTGGTAGCGAGAGTGATGGTGAGGGTGGTGGCGAGAGTGATGGTGAGCGTAGTGGTGAGAGTGATGGTGAGGGTGGTGGAGAGAGAGTGATGGTGAGGATGGTGGAGAGTGATGTTGAGGGTGGTGGTGTACTTTTGTGGTAATGATGGTCTGACGTGACGAAATGGTGATAATAGTGATGGTGACGATGATGGTAGTAATAGTGAGGGTGATGTTGGTGATAATGGTATATATACTGGTAGTGGTGGTAATGATAGTAGTGGTGGTGATGATAGTAGTGGTGGTGATGATAGTAGTGGTGGTGATGATAGTAGTGGTGGTGATGATAGTAGTGGTGGTGATGATAGTAGTGGTGGTAATGATAGTAGTGGTGGTGATGATAGTAGTGGTGGTGATGATAGTAGTGGTGGTGATGTTATCTTTTCAGTTTAACAGGATAATGAAGAACGTATTACTCAGACAGTTTGACTCGTCCATCATGATCTGTTATCGTGACTGTGTTTACCGCTGCCAGAATTATATAAACCACCATAAATAACAGTACAGTAGACAGTGTTGTTGTCAGTATTCTACAGCTGATAATCTTACTTTAAATTTCCTAACACCAAAAACTCCATTACTCTGGCAGCTACAGTCACTGCGTTGTTGTGTTGTTATCAAGATGGCGGAGTTTGTTCTTGGCTGTTTGACGTCACTAAAGAAGATGTATATTATTTTTTTTTTCATGTCTCCACCTGCTTACGTACGCTCTTAGGATATTGATTTGCCCGGGCCCGTCCATCAAGCGTGACACACACTGCAGGATGATTGTGGCTCGGTGTATGACGCTGTATGTTGTAAGTCTGATTGTTGCTCACGAGCGATGGCGGGTCACGGAATGTTGTTGTTGTTGTTGGGAATAAATGTTCTCAGGTTGTTGGTGTTATTCGTAGGATTGTTTTAGCGTAAAAGTTGTTGTATAAAAGAACTCGACAAATCCTGAAGTTCTCAGTGTGGCTTACGAGGTCAGCAGTGGCACTCAACAACGAGCCCCAAAGTGCTTTACAAGATGGCAAGATTTAACGTTGCTTCAGGTCATAACAATTATTTCAACATCTTTATAGGTCAAAAAGTCGTACAGGAATTAAGTAATACATTCAAGCTTAAAAATGTTAAGCTGGTAAATGAATACAGTATTAACATTATGCTTACATCCGCCATGACAGGTGAACTTTAACTAGCTGCGCCACCCACGGCCTCAGGTGGTGGGTGACGAACAACACGTTATGATAAAGTCGCGAATTAGTCCTAAGATTTATCAACGTTATATGGTTTATTTATTTTATTTTAGGTAATTTCATAAGCGTTATCTCTAAGGAATGAAACTAGAGTCGATAAAATTTATGTATTTTTAAGAAATGTGGTGACCCCTCCTTTCCCCGACATCAACAGACTGGCTAAATCTCACTCGTCTAATACTAATACGGCAACTTTACTGTGTCGATTGAATGTCGAGGAAAAGAAAGTGGTTGTATTTTTGACATGAATACCAGACTTGAGACCTGTGGCGTCACTTAGAAACGTACAGTCGGCCACAGGAATAAGTATACACACTGTAGCTGTAAGGTCCGAAAATGGTCTGGTAACGTTGAAACTGCTCATCCAGACGCATGATGAAACTCAGCTCCCCTCCCCCCCCACCTGTTATCTCTAACTATTTTCTGTTCCCCTTCTTTATTCGTCTATTTACTCCTCTTCCTTCCTTTACTAATCCAAACGTCAGTATAAAAAAGTAGGGTAAGAGAAAAAGTGGGGGAGGAGGAGGGAGCCGTATGATAACTGCAATCCCATTCGGCAACAAGTTTACTACCATTGGATACAATATATTACTTGTAATATAAACACAAGAAACTAGAAAAAAATTCACAACAAATGTATTTATAACAAATATGTAGGAATAAAACATAAATTACAGGCCATTTTGTAATTTTCTCTGTTCTCTTCAGGACATTGTTACCAGATATATCATCTCAAACACGAACCGTAGGTGTACTGTATACTCATTCTTGTGGCCGACTGTACTTACCATCTGGAGGCGCCCTTGAAAGTGTACGACAATGACGGTGGAGGGCAGCACACGCCTTCCAGTAACTACCCCGTCAACCTCTGTCTCAACGTCCTGTGTGTACAAGACAGCCAGGAAGATATATAAATTCTGGCAGACTCTGCTTGGCGAGGCACCGCTATATCCAGCAGTGTGGCCGTCTTCCTCCCCGAGCCAGGGATCACTCTGCTGCAACACCTCGTATCCACCACCTTGAGATGCTGCTCCAAGACTGTCGGCCACCAGTGAGTGTCTCCTGAGGGTGAAGTAAGACGTCTGAAGAAGATGGTTGACATACTAACAGCTCAGAGACTTACGTATAGGTGTACTGTTGATCTATTTTAGTTAAGGCAAACGTTACTTAACATCAAATGTCAATGTATTAAAACGCTTCATCGCTAGCACAGGACAACGCCATTTAATATACAAACAGTCAAGTAATTATCTCTAAATCGATACCATTACTTGAAGCAATTAAACCTCGCTAGAGAGAAAGAAGTTAACCCTTTGAGGATGAAGGTTTAACACGATGATGAAGGGTTTATCACCTCTAGGATGACGATGATGAATGAGCCTTCCTAGGATGATGGCTTAACCCCCCCGCGAGGACGACGACTTACAGCATCGTGTTCAAAAGGTGACAAACTACCAAGACATTAACAGGCTACACCAGAACGACAACGACAACAAACACACACTACCATCACCACCAACAAACATACACGACCATCACCACCAACAAACACACACGACCATCACCACGAACAAACACACACTACCATCACCAACAACAAACACACACTACCATCACCACCAACAAACACACACTACCATCACCAACAACAAACACACACGACCATCACCACCAACAAACACGCACTACCACCAACAAACACGCACGACCATCACCACCAACAAACACACACTACCATCACCAACAACAAACACACACTACCATCACCAACAACAAACACACACTACCATCACCAACAAACACACACGACCATCACCACCAACAAACACACACGACCATCACCACCAACAAACGCACACGACCATCACCACCAACAAACGCACACGACCATCACCACCAACAAACACACACGACCATCACCAACAACAAACACACACGACCATCACCAACAACAAACACACACTACCATCACCAACAACAAACACACACGACCATCACCACCAACAAACACACACGACCATCACCAACAACAAACACACACTACCATCACCAACAACAAACACACACTACCATCACCAACAACAAACACACACTACCATCACCAACAACAAACACACACGACCATCACCACCAACAAACACACACGACCATCACCACCAACAAACACACACGACCATCACCACCAACAAACACACACGACCATCACCACCAACAAACACACACGACCATCACCAACAACAAACACACGCTACCATCACCAACAACAAACACACACTACCATCACCAACAACAAACACACTTTACCATCACCACCAACAAACACACACTACCATCACCACCAACAAACACACACTACCATCACCAACAACAAACACACACTACCATCACCAACAACAAACACACACGACCATCACCAACAACAAACACACACTACCATCACCAACAACAAACACACACTACCATCACCAACAACAAACACACACTACCATCACCAACAATGACACACACACTACCATCACCAACAACAAACACACACTACCATCACCAACAACAAACACACACACGACCATCACCACCAACAAACACACACTACCATCACCACCAACAAACACACACTACCATCACCACCAACAAACACACACTACCATCACCAACAACAAACACACACTACCATCACCAACAACAAACACACACTACCATCACCAACAACAAACACACACGACCATCACCACCAACAAACACACACTACCATCACCACCAACAAACACACACTACCATCACCAACAACAAACACACACTACCATCACCACCAACAAACACACACTACCATCACCACCAACAAACACACACGACCATCACCACCAACAAACACACACTACCATCACCAACAACAAACACACACTACCATCACCAACAATGACACACACTACCATCACCACCAACAAACACACACTACCATCACCACCAACAAACACACACTACCATCACCAACAACAAACACACACGACCATCACCACCAACAAACACACACTACCATCACCAACAACAAACACACACGACCATCACCAACAACAAACACACACGACCATCACCAACAACAAACACACACGACCATCACCAACAACAAACACACACTACCATCACCAACAACAAACACACACTACCATCACCACCAACAAACACACACTACCATCACCAACAACAAACACACACTACCATCACCACCAACAAACACACACTACCATCACCACCAACAAACACACACTACCATCACCACCAACAAACACACACTACCATCACCACCAACAAACACACACTACCATCACCAACAACAAACACACACTACCATCACCACCAACAAACACACACGACCATCACCACCAACAAACACACACTACCATCACCAACAACAAACACACACTACCATCACCACCAACAAACACACACTACCAACAGCAACAACAAACACACACTACCATCACCAACAACAAACACACACTACCATCACCAACAACAAACACACACTACCATCACCACCAACAAACACACACTACCATCACCACCAACAAACACACACTACCATCACCAACAACAAACACACACTACCATCACCACCAACAAACACACACTACCATCACCACCAACAAACACACACTACCATCACCACCAACAAACACACACTACCATCACCACCAACAAACACACACTACCATCACCACCAACAATGACACACACTACCATCACCACCAACAAACACACACTACCATCACCACCAACAAACACACACTACCATCACCACCAACAAACACACACTACCATCACCACCAACAAACACACACGACCATCACCACCAACAAACACACACTACCATCACCAACAACAAACACACACTACCATCATCACCAACAATGACACACACTACCATCACCACCAACAAACACACACTACCATCACCACCAACAAACACACACTACCATCACCAACAACAAACACACACTACCATCACCAACAAACACACACGACCATCACCACCAACAAACACACACTACCATCACCACCAACAAACACACACTACCATCACCACCAACAAACACACACGACCATCACCACCAACAAACACACACACTACCATCACCACCAACAAACACACACACTACCATCACCACCAACAAACACACACTACCATCACCACCAACAAACACACACTACCATCACCAACAACAAACACACACGACCATCACCAACAAACACACACGACCATCACCACCAACAAACACACACTACCATCACCAACAACAAACACACACGACCATCACCACCAACAAACACACACGACCATCACCAACAACAAACACACACTACCATCACCAACAACAAACACACACTACCATCACCACCAACAAACACACACGACCATCACCAACAACAAACACACACTACCATCACCACCAACAAACACACACGACCATCACCACCAACAAACACACACGACCATCACCACCAACAAACACACACTACCATCACCACCAACAAACACACACTACCATCACCACCAACAAACACACACTACCATCACCACCAACAAACACACACTACCATCACCACCAACAAACACACACTACCATCACCAACAACAAACACACACTACCATCACCAACAACAAACACACACTACCATCACCACCAACAAACACACACTACCATCACCACCAACAAACACACACTACCATCACCAACAACAAACACACACTACCATCACCACCAACAAACACACACTACCATCACCAACAACAAACACACACTACCATCACCACAAGCAAACACACACTACCATCACCAACAACAAACACACACTACCATCACCAACAACAAACACACACTACCATCACCACCAACAAACACACACTACCATCACCACCAACAAACACACACTACCATCACCACCAACAAACACACACTACCATCACCACCAACAAACACACACTACCATCACCACCAACAAACACACACGACCATCACCACCAACAAACACACACTACCATCACCAACAACAAACACACACTACCATCACCAAACACACACTACCATCACCAACAACAAACACACACTACCATCACCAACAAACACACACTACCATCACCACCAACAAACATACACTACCATCACCAACAACAAACACACACTACCACCACCAACAACAAACACACACTACCATCACCAACAACAAACACACACTACCATCACCACCAACAAACACACACTACCATCACCACCAACAAACACACACTACCATCACCACCAACAAACACACACTACCATCACCACCAACAAACACACACTACCATCACCAACAACAAACACACACTACCATCACCACCAACAAACACACACTACCATCACCAGCAACAAACACACACTACCATCACCAGCAACAAACACACACTACCATCACCAACAACAAACACACACTACCATCACCAACAACAAACACACACTACCATCACCAACAACAAACACACACTACCATCACCACCAACAAACACACACTACCATCACCACCAACAAACACACACTACCATCACCACCAACAAACACACACTACCATCACCAACAACAAACACACACACTACCATCACCACCAACAAACACACACTACCATCACCAACAACAAACACACACTACCATTACCACCAACAAACACACACTACCATCACCACCAACAAACACACACGACCATCACCACCAACAAACACACACTACCATCACCAACAACAAACACACACGACCATCACCAACAATACACACACACACACACACACACTGGAGGAACAAAACGACGCCATTAAGGAAGGAGACTGCGTGTAGGGGACAGTCAGACACGCAGGCAGGAAAAGTTGGTGAGGATTAATGTCCGAAGAAGAGAACTTGGCGTGCTGGTGCTGCTGGGTGCTGGTGCTGGTGGGTGCGGGTGCTGCTGGGTGCTGGTGCTGGTGCTGCTGGGTGCTGGTGCTGGTGCTGGTGGGTGCTGGTGTTGGTGGGTGCTGGTGTTGGTGGGTGCTGGTGCTGTTGGGTGCTGGTGTTGGTGGGTGCTGGTGCTGTTGGGTGCTGGTGCTGGTGGGTGCTGTTCTGTCTCTAATCATCTACCACTATTATAGGTCAACTTCAGCTACCACTATTATACGTTAACTACCACTATTATAGGTCAACTTCAGCTACCACTATTATACGTTAACTACCACTATTATAGGTCAACTTCAACTACCACTATTATACGTCAGCTACCACTATTATACGTTAACTACCACTATTATAGGTCAACTTCAACTACCACTATTATACGTCAGCTACCACTATTATACGTTAACTACCACTATTATAGGTCAACTTCAACTACCACTATTATACGTCAGCTACCACTATTATACGTTAAGTACCACTATTATAGGTCAACTTCAACTACCACTATTATACGTCAGCTACCACTATTATACGTTAACTACCACTATTATAGGTCAACTTCAACTACCACTATTATACGTCAGCTACCACTATTATACGTTAACTACCACTATTATAGGTCAACTTCAACTACCACTATTATTGACGTCAACTTGAACATATTAATTTCAACTACCACTATTATTGCTGAGGCTAAGTATATGTATTATGACAACCACCACTATTGTATCCGTGTGTGTGTGTGTGTGTGTGTGTCATAATTACACTTGCATGTTTTTTTTTTTTTTACAGGGATTAGCCAACCCGAGCACAGGTCACTGACCCACATCGGGGCCTGGGCGGGGGGGGGGGGGGTGAAATGTAACAATAATAATAATAATAACAATAATAATTAGTTCATAGTAAATAAAATTTGTAGTAAAAAATAGGAAATAAGATAATAATAACAACTGATAATAATATTAATATAGAGCCATAATAGTGAGAAACAATATATGTACTGTATGTTGTGTTGTCGAAGAGAAACAATTGAGACCCAGCAATTGTGTGTAAATGAGGCAGAAAGTCAGATGAGCAACCTGTATGATATCTTGATTTCAACTAACTCGGCCTATATTATACCGGAGTTTTCAGAAATGGATCATCAACAACCACTATTATTATCAACCACTATTATTATCAACCACTATTATTATCAACCACTATTGTTAACCACTATTATCAACCACTATTGTTAACCACTATTATCAACCACTATTATCAACCACTAAGCTGTAATCTCTCTATAACAAACTTGTGATTATAGGTGATCGATAAGATAACATTATACCGCCCCAGTGTAGTGAATAATTGTCTGGCAAATATTTGTAAGGGATTGTCTGTCTGTCACTCGTGTGTGGGGAGAGGAAGGGAGGGGTGGGGGAAGGTAGGAGGGAGAGGGAGGGAGGTACGAGGGAGAGGAAGGGAGGGGTGGGGGAAGGTAGGAGGGAGAGGAAGGGAGGGTGGGGGAAGGTAGGAGGGAGAGGGAGGGAGGAGGGAGGGAGAGGGGTGGGGGAATGTAGGAGGGAGAGGGAGGTAGGAGGGAGAGGGAGGTAGGAGGGAGGTACGAGGGAGAGGGAGGGGTGGGGGAAGGTAGGAGGGAGAGGGAGGTAGGAGGGAGGGAGGGGTGGGGGAAGGTAGGAGGGAGAGGGAGGTACGAGGGAGAGGGAGGTACGAGAAGGAGAGAGAGGGAGGTACGAGGGAGAGGGAGGTACGAGAAGGAGAGAGAGGGAGGTACGAGGGAGAGGGAGGGAGGGGTGGGGTAAGGTAGGAGGGAGAGGGAGGCACGAGGGAGAGGGAGGTACGAGAAGGAGAGAGAGGGAGAGAGAGGGAGGGAGGTACGAGGGAGAGGGAGGGAGGGGTGGGGGAAGGTAGGAGGGAGAGGGAGGGAGGGGTGGGGGAAGGTAGGAGGGAGAGGGAGGGAGGTACGAGGGAGAGGGAGGGAGGTGCGAGGGAGAGGAAGGGAGGGGTGGGGGAAGGTAGGAGGGAGAGGGAAGTACGAGAAGGAGGGAGAGGGAGGTACGAGAAGGAGGGAGAGGGAGAGGGAGGTACGAGGGAGAGGGAGGTACGAGGGAGAGGGAGGTACGAGGGAGAGGGAGGTACGAGGGAGATAATGGGATACGCCCGTCACTCCTAGTGATGGACGGTTACCTAAGTGAGTTAGACAGCCCTGGGATAGAACCCATCTATGTGTTGTGCTGAGCCTGCTGCCCACCCCGCCACGGCCTACTTCCTTCCTCTCTCTCTCTCTCTCTCTCTCTCTCTCTCTCTCTCTCTCTCATCGTCTCCTCTTTGGTCTCTATAATAATTGTGGTTGGTTCAGCCACTGTAGTTGGTCACGCCAACTTGGTCAGCACAATGGCGGTGTATATTGTTATTGGTAATGTTATTATCGGTAGTGCTGTGTCATGATGTATAGTGTTCTGTTATTATCGACATTGTGTTGCGTAGTGTAGTGTTGTGTAGGGTAGTGCTGTGTTATGTAGTGCAGTGTAGTGCTGTATTGTGATGTGTCGTACTGTATTGTGTGACCTGTGGTATAATGGTCAGCACGCTTGCCTCGCAAGCTAGTGGACCCGAGTTCGATCCCCGGGCAGGGTGAAACTGGGGCAAGTTTCTTTACGCCATTTGCCTCTGTCTACCCAGCAGTAATTGGGGACCTGGATGTTATTCTATTTGCGGATCGTGTTCCGGGGTAATGGTTAGCCAGTGCAGTTTGCGAGTTGTCCGGTTTTCTCGGACTATTCCTTGACACTGGGTCATGCAGCTCGTTAACTTCGGTGTGGTTGTAGTGTTGGTAACAGCTTCTACACCTCAAACAAATTCACGCCTAGGTGGCCCTTGGGCAATGCATGAAGGACAGGTTACTAAGGCGAAACCCAACAACTGGGCTATCGGCAGTCCATTGCAACTCTCCCTCTCCCCAGTTGTTGCAACACTTGCCCCACTGGATCAGGAAAAGGGAGAGCCAAGATGTGTGGTTGTAGTCTGTGCTCCAGCCTCACCACATAAATCAACCCACGCGCAGCCATCATCCAGCTCATCATACTTCTCATCATCATCAAACCCCTAAATCCCCAAAAGTCCCATGGCGACGGACGGGTGGCGACGGGGACAGGCAGAGGTGACCGCCGGGAGTCTCTAGTCACAACTCTGCACATGGGTGGCACAGAGACCTGGTACACATGTACAGAGGAGACCTGGTACACATGTACAATCTGATACACATATACAGTGACCTCATACAATGTACAGTGACCTGGTACAATTTACAGTGACCTGGTACAATGTACAGTGACCTGATACACATATACAGTGAACTGGTACAATGTACAGTGATCTGATACACATGTACAGTGACCTGATACACATGTACAGTGACCTGGTATACTTATACAGTGACCTGGTACAATGTACAGTGACCTGGTACACATGTACAGTGACCTGGTACAATGTACAGTGACCTGGGATGACCTGAGGTACTGCAGTCTCGGGAATCAATAGCTCAGCGCCGGTCAGATTAAAGAGAAACATTTGACATAACGCCGTGAACACTACCTGTGGTGGTGAACACTACCCGTGGTGGTGAACACTACCCGTGGTGGTGAACACTACCCGCGGTGGTGAACACTACCTGTGGTGGTGAACACTACCTGTGGTGGTGAACACTACCCGTGGTGGTGAACACTACCTGTGGTGGTGAACACTACCCGTGGTGGTGAACACTACCCGTGGTGGTGAACACTACCCGTGGTGGTGAACACTACCCGTGGTGGTGAACACTACCCGTGGTGGTGAACACTACCCGCGGTGGTGAACACTACCCGCGGTGGTGAACACTACCTGTGGTGGTGAACACTACCTGTGGTGGTGAACACTACCCGTGGTGGTGAACACTACCCGTGGTGGTGAACACTACCTGTGGTGGTGAACACTACCCGTGGTGGTGAACACTACCCGTGGTGGTGAACACTACCCGTGGTGGTGAACACTACCCGTGGTGGTGAACACTACCCGTGGTGGTGAACACTACCTGTGGTGGTGAACACTACCCGTGGTGGTGAACACTACCTGTAGTGGTGAACACTACCCGTGGTGGTGAACACTACCCGTGGTGGTGAACACTACCCGTGGTGGTGAACACTACCCGTGGTGGTGAACACTACCCGTGGTGGTGAACACTACCTGTGGTGGTAACACTACCCGTGGTGGTGAACACTACCTGTGGTGGTGAACACTACCCGTGGTGGTGAACACTACCCGTGGTGGTGAACACTACCTGTGGTGGTGAACACTACCCGTGGTGGTGAACACTACCCGTGGTGGAGGAGTATATTACGAATGAGGGCGATTATGAATAAGTGAGAGGGAGGGAGAGGGAGGGAGAGGGGTGAGAGTAAATGAGGGAGAAGGGTGACCAGGAGGTAGATGATCGACAGGGAGGGAGAGGGAGGGAGAAGGGTGAGAGTAAATGAGGGAGAAGGATGACCAGGAGGTAGATGATCGACGGGGAGGGAGAGGGAGGGAGAAGGGTGAGAGTAAATGAGGGAGAAGGGTGACCAGGAGGTAGATGATCGACAGGGAGGGAGAGGGAGGGAGAAGGGTGAGAGTAAATGAGGGAGAAGGGTGACCAGGAGGTAGATGATCGACAGGGAGGGAGAGGGAGGGAGAAGGGTGAGAGTAAATGAGGGAGAAGGGTGACCAGGAGGTAGATGATCGACAGGGAGGGAGGGAGAGGGAGGGAGAAGGGTGAGAGTAAATGAGGGAGAAGGGTGACCAGGAGGTAGATGATCGACAGGAAGGGAGGGAGAGGGAGGGAGAAGGGTGAGAGTAAATGAGGGAGAAGGGTGACCAGGAGGTAGATGATCGACGGGGAGGGAGAGGGAGGGAGAGGCATTACAACATACATACGACCCTTACTCTCACACCAACTCTTCTCTGTGGCCGCGGGGAGGGAGGGAGGGAGGGAGGGAGATTGATTTGAGAGGGAGGGAGAGAGTGATGGGAGAGAGAGAGAGGGAGTAATATAATAATAATAATAATAATAATTAACGGTTTATTGAAAGAGCTTGGCAGCCAGAAGGCTGAAAATATACAGTTACATATTTGGGGAGTGGGTTACGAATTACAAATAATATACAAGTAACATAAGTGACACAAATAAGACATATAATAACTTAGATGGGGAAAAGCTCAAACTACAGTTCAATTCAACATAGTGACAGTGTTACAGTATTACAAGTTATTGATAATTTTTACAATGGTTGGGACTGGGCTGTTCTTATAGCGATCAGTTCGTGCACGTATGGGCTGGATGCGGTTGTGGTGTCGAACAGCAATTCTCGGACAAGGGACCTCGGGTGGTAGCAGGAGCCGGTGTCGGGGATGGTGTAGAAGCTTCTTACCAAATTTGCAGATGAGGTCGTGGTGATGGTCAGTGAGAGTCGAAAGGGTCAGTGTGTTGAGCGCTTCTTGATATGTGGAGTAGGAGGAGGAGAGAATAATCTTGCATGCCCTCTTTTGCACTTTTTCTAGGTGTTTACGTTGTGTGGCATTTAGGGAGGAAGACCAGGTGGGGGAGGCATAGGTGAGCTTGGGAAGTATGAATGTTGTGTAAACACTGAGGAGCTCGTGTGCAGGAACTCCGAGGGACTTGAGTCGGCGGAGGAGGTGGAGACGGAAACTGGAGGATTTGACAACTTCATTGACGTGTGGTTTCCAATTTAGTTTGTTGTCTATGGTGACGCCGAGGAGCTTCGTGGAATCTACGACCTGGAGTGTGTTCGGACCTAGAGTAATGGAAGGAGGTGGGACAATGTCGGAGGAGAGGTTGATGTGCATAACCATGGTCTTGGTATGGTTGATGGTGACATGGTTGTTGGTAGCCCAGTTTTGGAGACTGTTCAATAAATCCTGAAGGGCGGTATAGTTGGGAGCAGAATTGTTGACGCTGATCCCAATGGTGGAGTCGTCGACATATTTCCAGCGAGCAGGGGTTTCTCTTAGGGCATCATTGATGAGCATAAGGAAGCAGAGTGGTCCCATCTTGGTGCCTTGGGGGACGCCACAGGTGAGTGACTGAAAGGTGGAGACAGCCCCTCGGAAGCGTACAGCTTGGCGTCGGTCACTGAGGAAGTCTGTAAGCCATGGTATGAGAGGAGAGGAGTGAGAAATGTGAGAGAGGAGATAGATGGATGTGAGAGGGAGGGGAGGAGTGTGGGGGGAAATCAATAGATTGCTTTATTGTAGGATATTTTGTTATGTATACACTCACTCACTCACTCACTCTCTACTATTACACTGTCCCAGATACCTTCACTGGCTCCTAAAACGCACTCACTTCACTCGAAAATGCGCACACACACACACACACACACACCAACTTATGTACCCTTAAATTACTTGCACAGAATCACACTTTCACACTCACTCGATTTCATACAATCATTCTCACACACTTCATCATTCTCACACTCAAAAACACACCCTTTCTTACTTACACTTGCTGTTCGTTAATGTGTGCCCCTCAACCAGAAAGGTTTATTGAAAGAGCATGGCAGCCAGAAGGTTGAAAATATACAGTTACATAATTGGGGAATTGGTTTCTTGATTGACAAATAATATACAAGTTGCATAAGTGATACAAATATGATATATAATAACAAGGTGGGGAGAAGGTCATACTACAGGGCATTTCAACATAGTGACGGTGCAAAAAGGTGAGATTGACTGGGAGTTAATACACTGGTTGATTACGAGTTGTTGATAATTTTACAATGGTTGGGAATGGGCTGTTCTTATAGCGATCAGTAGGTGCTCGTATGGGCTGGATGCGGTTGTGGTGTCGAACAGCAATTCTCGGGCGAAGGATCTCGGGTGGTAATAGGAGCCGGTGTCGAGGATGGTGCAGAAGCTTCTCACCAAATTTTTAGATGAGATCGTTATGTGTGTGTGTGTGTGTGTGTAAGTTCATGTAGCAGAGGTGTGTGCAGGTTGAAGAGTAGCATACCTTTACCATCATGTTCACGTGTCTTCCTTGCATGATAATACCTGATTTACATATTACGAATTTCCGAGTGCTGCAGTGGTGATAGCTGGGGGGGGGGGGATATTACGAAGTTTATTACATAAGTACCGTGAATTGTGTAATGTTACCTGTGCCTTTCATGACACAGTACTGTTATTTCATGATGGTTACACATCCCCCTGATTATTTTTTTTTCCTGTAAGTCAATCACTCCTAATGCTACCTGTGGGAGGTTAGGTTTAGGTTAAAGTTAGTAAGGTTAGTGTTACGTCAGGTTAGTGTTAGGTCAGGTTAGATTAGTGTTTGGTTAGGTTAGGTTAGGTTAGGTTAGGTCAGGTTAGATTAGTGTTAGGTTAGGTTAGGTTAGTGTCAGGTCAGGTTAGATTAGTGTTAGTGGTTAATCTTCAGGTGAAATAACCTTTTGTCTAATAATTTTCAGGTGATTGTTCTTGTAAACTTTGGTTGTATCAGTAATAGGTTTTGATTTTTGCTGTTTTTGCCATTATGAAATTTGCATTGTATAAACTTGGGAGATAATTTTGGTGGCTGTGAAGATGTTATCTCACACCTAACTGCTGGACCACATGTTACCAGGGGCGCTTATCTAATATACCATAGGACTAGGCGTGTGTGTGTGTGTTCTGGCAGCCAAAACAGGACAATCGCAAAAAAAAAATTCTTAGAGTGGAACAAACCTGGTCCCATGTCGATGGTTTCTTTAAGGTGTTTCCCAACCCCCAGGTAGCATTAGGTTGTTTAATGCTCAGGTATCTAATTTTCAGGTGATCCGACATTTGCATATTACATAATTTGGTAACACATGCAAGAGCTGGGGGGCTGGGAGGGACATGTAAGCCTTATCATTAGCGTTCATTGAATGTTTCTCAAGTTGTTGATGATAAATTTGCATAGAGGAAAGTTAGCAACGCGGCTCCCTGTTTTGGTCTAGGCTGCTAATGATGGTTATCGGATTTTAAGGTATTAGTCGTAAGGAATTTGCATGGTGTGTGTGTGTGTGTGTGTGTGTGGTGGCCTGTCTGACATACACGGTGCCTGACAGAGGAGTTAGGATATCACCTTCAAACTTGATCTACGTACCAAGGATTGTGAATTTATCGTCCGTATCCAACCTGCGAGAAATACTGTATAGCGTAGGGGGTTGTTGTTTTCGTGGCTAGTGCTGTTTTTGTTGTAGATGTTGTTGTTGTTGTTGTGGGTATTGTTGGTGTTATTGTGGGTATTGATGGTCGTGTTTGGATTTCTTGTTGGTCTTGTTGTAGTACAGTTGTAGTTATCGCCGTTGTTGTTATTGTAGTTGTGGTTATCGCCGTTGTTGTTATTGTAGTTGTGGTTATCGCCGTTGTTGTTATTGTAGTTGTGGTTATCGCCGTTGTTGTTATTATAGTTGTGGTTATCGCCGTTGTTGTTATTATAGTTGTGGTATCGCCGTTATTGTAGTTGTGGATATCGCCGTTGTTATTGTAGTTGTGGTTATCGCCGTTGTTGTTATTGTAGTTGTGGTTATCGCCGTTGTTGTTATTATAGTTGTGGTATCGCCGTTATTGTAGTTGTGGATATCGCCGTTGTTGTTATTGTAGTTGTGGATATCGCCGTTGTTGTTATTGTAGCTGTGGATATCGCCGTTGTTGTTGTTACTGTAGTTGTGGATATCGCCGTTGTTGTTATTATAGTTGTGGTTATCGCCGTTGTTGTTATTATAGTTGTGGTTATCGCCGTTGTTGTTATTATAGTTGTGGTTATCGCCGTTGTTATTGTAGTTGTGGTTATCGCCGTTGTTGTTATTGTAGTTGTGGTTATCGCCGTTGTTGTTATTATAGTTGTGGTATCGCCGTTATTGTAGTTGTGGATATCGCCGTTGTTGTTATTGTAGTTGTGGATATCGCCGTTGTTGTTATTGTAGTTGTGGATATCGCCGTTGTTGTTATTATAGTTGTGGTTATCGCCGTTGTTGTTATTGTAGTTGTGGTTATCGCCGTTGTTGTTATTATAGTTGTGGTTATCGCCGTTGTTGTTATTGTAGTTGTGGTTATCGCCGTTGTTGTTATTATAGTTGTGGTTATCGCCGTTGTTGTTATTATAGTTGTGGTTATCGCCGTTGTTGTTATTATAGTTGTGGTTATCGCCGTTGTTGTTATTATAGTTGTGGTTATCGCCGTTGTTGTTATTATAGTTGTTGTTATCGCCGTTGTTGTTATTATAGTTGTGGTTATTATTTAATCTCACAGTGAAATATATTGAATTAAACATATCACTTATAAAATAACCAGTGAATTAATATATATATACACACACAGTCATTATCAATTACCAACAAAAGTGATTAAAAAAAATATTGGCTCAAGTAAAAAAAAAATGGATTAGAATTTTTTTTATAATTTTGTTAATTAATCGCCAGTGTGTGTTAAGTGGTATTTAATTAATCCTGAGATGTTGATTGTAGAGTTATTCTGCCTACCTGGTCCACCCACTCATACGCTGCCGTCACCACCACCATTAGCTGTTCTTATGGGGGAGTGTCTCTCTCTCTCTCTCTCTCTCTCTCTCTCTCTCTCTCTCTCTCTCTCTCTCTCTCTCTCTTGTATGCCTTGAATATTATCATGTTATAATAGGTGGAATGTTATCATGTTTATATAGCAGCAATATGTGAGACTCTTTGTATTCCTAAACGTACAGTAATGGCTACGGAAAATATAGTTTATTTATCTTGAGTGTAATTGAGTTTTGTGTGTACTGTGGTGTAATGCTGTGTGTATTTGTGTAACGAGCTCTCTCTCTCTCTCTCTCTCTCTCATGCACACCTCTTCCCCCTCTCCTTCCCTCCCTCCTTCCTTCCCTCCGTTCATCCATCTTCTTCGCCTCCCTCCCTTCTTTCCCCTTCCTCCCTCCTCTTCCTCCCCCACCCCCCCTCCTTCCCTCGACCTCACTCCCCACCCACTCCCCGCCCACTCCCCACTCACTCCCTCACTCCCCACTCACTCCCTCCCTCAGTAACACATGGCTGGTCTGGTCTCAGGGTAAAATACAGTAAGTTTTGTGGAGTGTTGATTACAGGCGGCCAGAACTATTGTTATAATAATGCAGTTAGTTAAATGGTGAGTGAAGTGAGTGAGAGGTGAGGGTGAGGTGAGGAGAGGGTGGATGAGGAGAGGGTGAGGTGAGGAGAGGGTGGATGAGGAGAGGGTGAGGTGAGGAGAGGGTGGATGAGGAGAGGGTGAGGTGAGGAAAGTGTGAGTAAGAGTGAGGGAGGGGATGAGCAAATTGAAGAGAGGGTGAGGGAGGAAGGTGAGGGGAAGGAGGGAGGGAGGGTAGGAAGGACAGAAGAGGGAAGGGAGGGGTGGGAAGGAGAGAGAGAGAGAGAGAGAGAGAGAGAGAGAGAGAGAGAGAGAGAGAGAGAGAGAGAGACTACATCTGTCTCTACCAACACAAACCATTGAAAGAATAAACTTTTTCTACTAATTTATTCATAGAATTGTACGAGTGAGAGAACCCAAGGGGGAGAGATAGACCCCAGGTATGGGAGTCCACGGGAGAGACAGGTGACCATAGGAGAGGTAGAGACCATTTAAGTGACTGAGAGTTTAAGACCTCAAGTAAGAGACCGCAAGTAAATAGAGAATAAGGTAGAGGGGTGATGTAGTGACCGTGAATACTTATCAGCGTAAATATAAGAGGTCGCTAGATATAGGGCGCCTCGAGGTACCGGCACCGCGAGATATAGGGCGCCGCGAGGTACCGGCACCGCGAGATATAGGGCGCCGCGAGGTACCGGCACCGCGAGATATAGGGCGCCTCGAGGTACCGGCACCGCGAGATATAGGGCGCCTCGAGGTACCGGCACCGCGAGATATAGGGCGCCGCGAGGTACCGGCACCGCGAGATATAGGGCGCCTCGAGGTACCGGCACCGCGAGATATAGGGCGCCTCGAGGTACCGGCACCGCGAGATATAGGGCGCTTCGAGGTACCGGCACCGCGAGATATAGGGCGCTTCGAGGTACCGGCACCGCGAGATATAGGGCGCCTCGAGGTACCGGCACCGCGAGATATAGGGCGCCTCGAGGTACCGGCACCGCGAGATATAGGGCGCCTCGAGGTACCGCCACAGCGAGATATAGGGCGCCTCGAGGTACCGGCACCGCGAGATATAGGGCGTTGGTAGGAAATGATACCGCGAGATGCAGGGCACCGCGAACAACAAAATCCACGAGGGAAACCGAGTCTCGCGAGATGATACCAGCGAATAGAAGAGACCACGATAACGAGAACTAAAACCCCTAAATAACAGTGAAAAGAAAACCTGGAAATGACAGAACTTTGAAATTAACAACTAGAGACCAGGGAAATAATAATGAAAATAATAATAAGAAGAATAATAGAAACCGTCAGACATTTTTTAATAATCTGTAAAAAAATAAAATAGAAACCTCGAGAATAATCACAAGAAACCGCCCGAATGCTTGAAACTGTGAAAATATTACGGTGCCATGACAACAATGCTTAAAGACGGTGAGTATTGTAGTTAGAAACCGTGGGCTGAAGTGCAACCTGGAGGAAAACAATTTAGAGAACGTGAGAGAGGTGTGAGGAGTCAGTAAAAACCAGGAACAATTTCAGTATTTTGTGACATTCTGTTTCAGCCAATCGTGTGTCTGTCCCCTGACGTCACACTTGCGTCATCACTACCCCTGCCAATAGTGTGTGTGTGTGTTGGCAGGGCCTTATGTTCCTCTTTATTTGCGAGTACTGTAAATGTGTCTGTGGATATTATTATTTATTATTTATTATTATTATTATTATTATTATTATTGTTGTTATTATTATTCACGCCTTCAGTGTATATACCTGGGATATTTACGTATATACATTGACCATGCCAACTCGTAAAGCCACTTTGGTAGCTGTAAGGTCAAAGGTGAAGGTCACGACCCAGCGTGTTAGCAGCAGGGAAGCTTCAGTAGGTTACACTTGTAGGACAGTGACTAAGGTAGAGGTTAGATTTGGTCGGTTAGGTTAGGTTAGGTCTGCTAGGTGAAGCTGTGTTGTATTTTAGAGTCAACAGGTCAAGTTAGGTTAGGTTAGGTCAGCTAGGTGAAGCGGTGTTGTATTTTAGAGTCAACAGGTCAAGTTAGGTTAGGTTAGGTTAGGTCAGCTAGGTGAAGCGGTGTTGTATTTTAGAGTCAACAGGTCAAGTTAGGTTAGGTTAGGTCAGCTAGGTGAAGCGGTGTTGTATTTTAGAGTCAACAGGTCAAGTTAGGTCTGCTAGGTGAAGCGGTGTTGTATTTTAGAGTCAACAGGTCAAGTTAGGTTAGGTTAGGTCGGCTAGGTGAAGCGGTGTTGTATTTTAGAGTCAACAGGTCAAGTTAGGTTAAGTTAGGTCAGCTAGGTGAAGCGGTGTTGTATTTTAGAGTCAACAGGTCAAGTTAGGTTAGGTTAGGTCAGCTAGGTGAAGCGGTGTTGTATTTTAGAGTCAACAGGTCAAGTTAGGTTAGGTTAGGTCTGCTAGGTGAAGCGGTGTTGTATTTTAGAGTCAACAGGTCAAGTTAGGTCTGCTAGGTGAAGCTGTGTTGTATTTTAGAGTCAACAGGTCAAGTTAGGTTAGGTTAGGTCAGCTAGGTGAAGCGGTGTTGTATTTTAGAGTCAACAGGTCAAGTTAGGTTAGGTTAAGTTAGGTCAGCTAGGTGAAGCTGTGTTGTATTTTAGAGTCAACAGGTCAAGTTAGGTCAGTTAGGTGAAGCTGTGTTGTATTTTAGAGTCAACAGGTCAAGTTAGGTTAGGTTAGGTCAGCTAGGTGAAGCGGTGTTGTATTTTAGAGTCAACAGGTCAAGTTAGGTTAGGTTAGGTCAGCTAGGTGAAGCGGTGTTGTATTTTAGAGTCAACAGGTCAAGTTAGGTCGGCCTTGTGGTGGTGGTTAACATTATTAGTGTACTGTACTTTTTATTGTTGTGTTAAGTCAACGTATTATACAAGTCTTATCATTTTCATTCACTGGTACTATATAATTATTCTCCTGTCTGTCTGTCTCTGTCTGTCTGTCTGTCTGTCTTCAAATTTCTGTTACCTGGTGATTTATTTTCTCCATCAAATTCAGCTCAAAACTAGACAATAATAAAACACACACACACACACACACACTCTCTCTCTCTCTCTCTCTCTCTCTCTCTCTCTCTCTCTCTCTCTCTCTCTCTCTCTCTCTGCCAAGACTCCATTATTAAACCCCAAAAATGCTTGTTATAAATGCACCGGTGGCAACCCTCGTTATGGGTGGTTATGCGGGGCGGTGGGAGTAGTGTTATTGTCGTAATTACAGATGTTATGGGGGCAGGAGGTGCGTGTGATTGTCCTCGTTATACACCTGTTATGGGGAGTGCAGGTGTGTGTAGGTGTGTGTGCGTGTGTGTGTGTGTATGTGTAAAGTAAATATACACGTACGGATGCTGCTCTCAGCCTGAGTGCATGTAGGTATAAACATTCACTCAGAAGTCCTTGGTGCCAGCACTTACTCAAGCGAAGGCACACACACACGCACACACACACACACACACGCACACACACAAAAACACACACACACACTACGAGTCTATAAGTTAAAGCAGGAAACGGGAAATTCCTCGCATGGGAGCGCCATATGTCCAGTCAAAATTGTGTACCTGCGTGCTTATGGGAATGGGAACAAAGTAGGAATTTAGTGAGACTGGGAACAAAGTGGGAATGGGAATAAAGTGGGAATTTATGGAGTGGTGAGGTAGTTTCTGGTAGTAATGTCGATTTAGAGCCATATTTGAGTCGTGTTTATCATCCTCGCTTCCTGGAACTTGGTAAAGGATGAGGAGGAAGGAGGGGGGGGGTAGGAAGGAAGGAAGGGAGGATGAGGGAGGAAGGAGCGGGGTAGGAAGGAAGGAAGGAGGGGGGTAGGAAGGAAGGGAGGGAGGATGAGGGAGGAAGGAGCGGGGTAGGAAGGAAGGGAGGAAGGAAGGGAGGATGAGGGAGGAAGGAATGAAGGGGGGGGAAGGTGAGGTAGAAAAGACGGAGGGGGTAGGAAGGAGAGAAGGAGTGAGATAGGAAGGAGTGGACGAAGGAAGGGTGGAGATAGGAAGAATTTGGGAGGCTGGAAGGAAGGAAGGAGGGGGAAGTAGGAAGGAGGAAAGGGGTAAGATAGGAAGGAGTAGGAGAGAAAGGAAGGAAGGAAGGTTTTTACCACACACACACACACACTAGAGCATCAATGGGGCGCTACCACCCACACTGTACGCCCCCCACCCCCCCCCCCCTGGCAACACCCGCGGCTAAAGGAGCGAGTTGTCAGGTAGGTAAATATTTGAGGAGGTGGCCACGAGATGCACTAATCAGAGCTCACCTGCCAGTTCTAGGATTGACTCGACTCTCCCTTGACGACCGAAACAACATTACCTCAACATCAGTCACAGAGCAGAATTAGCAAATGACTCAAATCCAAATATTTAGGTCGAACTATATTTATTATTATTTATTGTTTATTATTATTATTATTACCGTACGACAGTTAAGAGATTATTACGCAACATTGTTCTGTTTCTTTCTCTACTGCACTTGATGTCGTCTGGATTAGCCTTCCTCTTCTCACTATACAATAACACCTTAATGGCGGTCACCTATGGGAAGTTTCACCGTCGTTCTGTACTCGGTATTAATCATTTTTACTTCCCTCCCTCATTCCTTCCTTTCTCTATCTTTCGCCTTCCTTTCTCCCTCCTTCGCCTTCCTTTCTCTATCCTTCCTCCTTCACATCTTTCCTCCTTTCCTTCCTTCATATCTTCCTCCTTCACATCTTTCCTCCTTTCCTTCCTTCATATCTTCCTCCTTCACATCCTTCCTCCCTTCCATCCTCCCTCCCTCCCTTCCTTCCTTCCTCCCTCCCTTCCTCCCTCCCTCCCTCCCTCCCTCCCTCCCTCCCTCCCTCACCTCCCCCTCCCTCCTTCACCTCCCCCTCCCTCCTTCACCTACCCTTCCCTCCTTCACCTACCCCTCCCTCCTTCACCTCCCCCTCCCTCCTTCACCTCCCCCTCCCTCCTTCACCTCCCCCTCCCTCCTTCACCTCCCCCTCCCTCCTTCACCTACCCCTCCCTCCTTCACCTACCTCTCCCTCCTTCACCTACCCCTCCCTCCTTCACCTCCTACATATCGACCTACCTGGCCCCCCTCTCTTGTCTCCATCATGTACCTGGTTAGAAGACCCTCCAGGTATCTCCTCGTCTCTGTACCTGAGTGGATGGTTGTGTCACAGCTGCATGTACCAAGTTGAGCACCTGGACAGTCTCCACCCTAATTTATTTCACCTTAAGATTTTGACCACCCTAACCTAACCTAACTTCATGTTGTCTGGACTAACCTAACCTAACGTAACTTCATGTTGTCTGGACTAACCTAACCTAACGTAACTTCATGTTGTCTGGACTAACCTAACCTAACGTAACTTCATGTTGTCTGGACTAACTTAACCTAACGTAACTTCATGTTGTCTGGACTAACCTAACCTAACCTCATTCCCCCAAAGAGCATTAGGGTGTTTAATCTTTAGGTGAAATAAGCTGGGATGGATGTTCTTCAGGTGATTCGTAACAGCTTTTTCAGCTTATAGAGGTGTTTAGAGTAATGACATCATGAGTTAAAACCCACAGTAGTGTCGTTTACCCGTGTTAACCCTGAACAGTATTGAACCAGGTGACGGTACTAATGGTGTAAATATTTCTTCACCTGAATAAACTTATCGATGTTAGATACCTCACCAATATATTAACTGAGGCATTAATTCTCAATATCAATCACCTTCACACACACACACACACACACATATACACACATATACACACACACACACACATATATATACACACACACACACACACACACACAGTTATAAGTCAGCACAAAATTGAATTAATGATTTGGAACGTGAAAAATGGACCAGCCTACTTGGTTTAGTTAGGTTAGGTTAGGTTAGGTTAGGCTAGACTAGACTATGTTAGGTTAAGTTGGTGATACTAGGTTAGGTTAGGTTAGTCTAGACTACATTAGGTTATATTAAGTGATTCTAAGTAAGATAAAATGAAATCAAACGAATTTAAACCACATTTCAACTCATTTACCGCGTAGCCTCAACCAGGAAATCACCCACGACTGAAACACCGACTGGCATTAATCAGAAGCGAGCCCATTAACCTCTCCTAACCCTGAATATCATTAAGAGATAATAAAGGTAATATCCCGGCAGGTAATGGGTGGCTTCCTGGGATAATGGGTTCGTGCAAGAGGGTGATGCGTCTCAGTTCTCACGGTGATGGGTAAATACGGGACCCCTCCCAGGTGACTCGCTGGGCTAATGGCCAGGTGTTGTGGGGGGCTGACGGGGGAGAGGTTAGGGTAAGGAGGGAGAGGTGAGGGGAAGTGGGAGGGAGATGGACGGCAGTGAGAGGGGAAAGGGTAGTGACAAGGGAGGGAGGTAGAGAGAGAGAGAGAGAGAGAGAGAGATAGGTGTATGCAAATTAATCTGGTGTTTCGCCAATGCATTTTATGTCCTATAGTGGAGCGCGGAGAGAGGAAGAGGCAGGGGAGGAGAGAGAGAGAGAGAGAGAGAGAGAGAGAGGAAGAAGATGCAGGGGAAAGGAAGTGGGATGAGGAAGAAAGAGGGATGAGGGAAGAAGGAGACGAGGAAGAGAGGGGGTGGAGAGGAATAAGTGGCAAGGGAGAAGAGGGGAGTAAGAAGGAGAGAAAAGGAAGAGGGATGGAAGAGAGGAAATGAATGAGGGTAGGAAAGAAAGGGAAGGAGGAGGAAAGGAGGGAGAGGGGGTGGAGCTTAGGGAGAAAAGAAGGTGGAGGGGGAGAAAGATAAAGTTGTGATGGGAAGTTAATCAAGGGAATCGACAGCCTCCTATTGGTTCACTAACTATGTGGGCGGAGCTTAAGGTTAGTGTAACTCACTGTTATTTGTTGACCTTCAATGTGGGTGGGACTTAAGGTTAAATCAAATGGCTCTCTCGTTGGTTGACCTTAAATATGGGCGGGGCTTAAGGTTAATGTAGAGAACATGGGCGTGGCTTACACATACGTCATTTCTATTTGTTAATTTATAGAAGAGGAGATTGTTAACATTCTTTCTATACTTTTATGCATCAAAATTTTGTGAGGTCATTAAGCTCTATGACGTCATTTCCTTTACGTGTGAATGGTGGGTGACCTTTCCTCTAATCATTTGTGACATTTGTGTAACTTGGTTGACCTTCCGCATCAGAGAGAATGTCAAAATATGTATTGTAGGAGGAGGCTGGTCAAAATACTGGAGCTGAGAGAGAGAGAAAGAGAGATGTCGATTGATTTGTTCATTCACACGTTGACTTTGAGTGATTCATTGAGTCATTGATTAACTTGGTTGTGGTCTTTGTGTCGGCATC
The DNA here is from genome assembly GCA_958450375.1 of Homarus gammarus. Lineage (NCBI taxonomy): Eukaryota > Metazoa > Arthropoda > Malacostraca > Decapoda > Nephropidae > Homarus > Homarus gammarus. The sequence continues at coordinate 1,040,898 of CAUDMG010004108.1, forward strand.
CCACCGCTGCCACCTGTGTGTGTGTGTGTGTGTGTGTGTGCCAACAGCAAATGGTTCCCTGGTTGAGAGAAAAATACCAGTGTCACTTCTCTTGCCCCCCCATCGACCTTCACCCTCTCCCCTTCTCCCTACCCACCCCCCTTCCCCCTACCCACCCCCTTCCCCCTACCCACCCCCCCTTCCCCCTACCCACCCCCCCCTTCCCCCTACCCACCCCCCCTTCCCCCTACCCACCCCCTCTTCCCCCTATCCACCCCCTTCCCCTTACCCACCCCTCTTCCCCCTACCCACCCCCTTCCCCTTACCCACCCCCCTTCCCCAACATCCATCCTTATTACCTTCCTCTTCTCTCACCCTGCCCCAACCTTCTCCCTCAAGTGCCTTCTTCTCCCACCTCTTCATCTCTTTCTCCTCTTACCTCCCCTCTACTCCCTCTCCCAATTCACACATCCTCACCCCTCCACTCCCTCTCCTCTCCCCTAACCTCCGTCCCCAACTACCCCCTCAGTACCTTCCCCCACCCCTGCATTTCCCCTACTACCTTCCTCCCCTACCCTTCATCCTCCCCATCATCTCTCTTAGTACCATCCTCCCTTCCACCCTTGCCTCCTTCCCCTCCACTAGCCTCGTTTCCTCCCCTCCCCTTGCCTCATTTTCTCCACTAACTGCCTTTACTCCCCTAACCTCCTTCCCCCCCCTAACCACCTCCTCTCCCCTAACCTCCTTCTCCCCCCTAACCTCCTTCTCTCCCCTAACCTCCTTCTCTCCCCTAACCTCCTTCCCTCCCCTAACCTCCTTCCCTCCCCTAACCTCCTTCCCACCCCTAACCTCCTTCCCTCCCCTAACCTCCTTCCCTCCCCTAACCTCCTTCCTTCCCCTAACCTCCTTCCCCACCTTAACTTCCTTCCCCACCTTAACTTCCTTCCCAACTTTAACCTCCTACCCTTACCCCTCCCCTTCCTTCTCCTAACCTACGCTCACCCCTCCATTTCCTCCCCCTCCCCCTCCCCTTCCCCTGCAGCCACCCCCCCCCCCCCTCGCCTCGGCACCATTCACAACAGGGTAATGAGTGACGATCGCAGTATTAATTGTGCCCGGCCTCATTTGCATGTTGAGAAGACCTTGGCTGCCGCTCACCGCATGTGTAACGAGTTAGTTGTTAGTTAGTTATATATGAGTTGTGAGTTGCGAGTGAGTTAGCTATGAGTTGTGAGCTAGTTATGGGTTAATTGTTCATGGGAGTTAATAGTTAGTTAGTTATTTTACATATCCAGTGATGTTATTTAGTGTGACGGACCAATGGAAAAAACTTGGATGATGAAGCGGTATAATTTTTTTTCCCTGCGGTAAATTTTTTTTTCTATAATGGCGTTTTTTAGTTGGAATATATATTTTTTTATGATTTTTTTTACATATGTCCTCCCCCTCGGTTTTTGTTTTTTTTACAATATGTTGAAATAATTTTTTTCATATCTCTTGACAACGATGAACCTTCTGTGTGTGTGTGTGTGTTTTGTATGTTTGGGTAAGGTGTTATTGTGGGAATATATATGTGTGTATGTACACTCAGTATATGTGTGTGTACTGTATGTATGTATGTATGTAATAATAATAATAAACGGTTTATTAATAGAGTTGCAGCCGGTGGCTGAAAATATACAGACTTACATTTGATTTAGACATAATGATATAATATGCGTTGAATACATTTATAGGGCTGTACAGTACATAAATCAGGAGTTGTTTATTATTTTAACAATAGATGGGATGGTGCTATTCCTATATCTATCGGTGCGGGCTCTTATGGGCTGAATTTTGTTGTAGTGACGGACTGCGCGAGGTGGGCGGGGGGCTGCCAGTGGCAGTAGGTGGCGATGACGAGGGCGGTGCATTAGTTGGCTGCCAAACCTTTCCAGTGCTTGGTGGTGGAGGTCACTGAGAGATGACATTTCCAGGGTGGAGAGAGCGTTGGTGTAGCCGGAGTATTCTGCGCCGAGCCTGATTCTGCAGGCCATTTTCTGTACCTTCTCTAGCTGACATTGTTGGGTGGAGTTGAGAGAAGACGACCAGGCTGGTGACGCATACGTTAGTTTGGGGAGAATAAAGGCGTTGTAGATAGTCCTCAGCTCTGGCGTGGTTGTCCCAAGTGACCTAAGTCGTCGTAGCATGTAGAGACGGTACGAGGCTGCCTTGACTGTGTTATTTATATGGGCCTTCCAGTCCAGTTTGTTGTCTATAGTTACACCCAGGAGTTTGGCAGACTGCACCAGCTGGAGAGGATGGGCACCCACTGTGACTGCTGGGGCTTGCACTGGAGTGGTGGCGGTATCGATGTGCATGACTACGGTTTTGGTGTGGTTGATGGTGACCTTGTTCTCCGTAGTCTATGCCTGTAGCTTGTCCAGGGTGCCTTGTAGCGATGAGTAGTCTGGTGCGGTGTTGTCCACTGAAACCCCCACAGTGCAGTCATCCACGTACTTCCACCTGTGAAGAGTGTTTGATAGAGCGTCGTTGATCAGGATGAGGAAGCACAGTGGTCCCATCTTGGTCCCCTGGGGAACACCGCAGGTGAGGTGTTGGAATGTGGAGACCGAGCCCTGATACCTCACTGCCTGACGATGTCCACTCAAGAAATCAGTGAGCCATGAGATCATGTTGGTGGGTAGCCCTAGTGCAATGGCCTTGTTGATAACAGTGCTGTGATCAACAAGGTCAAAGGCCTTCCTGAAGTCCACAAGGGCAACGGCCAGTGATGTCTTACGTTTCTGCAGGTTTTTGTGCAGAAAATCCAGAAAGCTCACTAAGCAGTGTGATGTAGAGGAGGTCCTCATATTGCCAAATTGCTGTGGATCAATTGACTGATAGATTCTGGCAAATGCCCACTCAGAAACAAAGTCCTCACAGAGTAGACTGGGTATGGGGATAATGGCAACTGGCCTGAGGTCGTTAGGGGACTGTGGGGTGGTGACCTTGGGGATGGGGATGACAAATGCGGTTTTCCATTCATTAGGGCATTTGCTTTGTCTGAGGGATGCATTAATAATAGAACAGAGGGGGGTGACAAGTTCGACAGCAAACTCCTTGTATATTTTGATTGGGAGGTCAATTGGGGTCGTGGACCGTTTGGATTTAAATTTCAGGAGTTTGTTGGCGATTTCATATGGTTGGACACTGGGAGGGGAGGAGGGGGAAGGTAAGTAAGCTGGGAGGAGAGTGAGGTCAAGACTGGGTAAGGTATGACATGGTAGCAAAATGGTTATTAATTATCTCGGCTGCCTCCTCACTAGGTAAATGTGAGATGAAAGGAAGTGTGGGAGCCTGACGGTTGAGACCACAGAGATCTTTTACCTTGGAGTACCACTGACCGATGCCTACTTCCTGGAGGCCGTGCACTTTCCTGGGATAATAAGTCTTCTTGGCAGACTTGATTTCCCTGATGACCTGGTTACGTAGACTTTTGTACAGGCGGTTGTTGGTGTAGTATGCCGTGTTGTGCTGCTCAATAAGTCTTTTTATGCAGGGCGTAATCCACGGGACAACATCTGGGTGGATCCTCAGTGTCTTGGCTGGAAAGAAGTGGTGGTAGGCTTTGGTGATAGTGTCCAGGTAATTATCCCACTTGTTCTGCACATCGTTTACCGTATGTATGTATGTATGTATGCATGCATGCATGCATGTATGTATGTATGTATGTATGTATACACCCAATTAATCATAATCAATGTCTCTAAGATACTGGTGACTATAGTTGGTCACTCTTACGGTAGAACATCGTCAACAGTATTATATAACAGACGTCGGGTATAATACATGGTTGTTAATCCCTCAAGCGTCTACCACACCTCCCACCACACCTCTACCACACCTCCGGGTTTTAGTGTTATATAAGTTGATGTGTCACGTTGGTGTTTAAAAAAAAATTGAATTTTTTTTATTTTGGAAATTTGTTCATTATTTATGGGGTTGTGTTAGTGTAGGATATATTGGTGTAGCAGTGTATCATTGTACTGTCACTGTATTATTGTATCATCATATCACTGTATCCTGGTGTATCACTGTATCTCTCACAGACACAGCAGTGCCTTCGTCACCGTGACAAAAGACAGATAAGCCCGGGGAACTCCCTCGTGGCTGCTGGCCGGGCTGGCTGAATCTGGTGTGTCGTGAGAGAGAGAGAGAGAGAGAGAGAGAGAGAGAGAGAGAGATTAAACCTGCTTTGCCGTGTACACAAGGAAACTTTCCCATATTTAGCTCAAAAACCTCAAATTCCTGGTTAGGGCGGCAGTCATCCCACACGCTCGGCGCCTCACTCTCCACCTCCCAGGCATTCTTGTCATTCCTCAGCTTATACGGGAGGCTGGTGGGCACGTGGTGGAGGTGTGGGCACGTGCGGTGGATAAAGTGGGCACACGGTGACGGTTAGGGTGTGTGGTGGTCATAGTGGACACACAGTGAAGGTGAGATAGGGTACGTGTGGTGGGTATAGTGGGCACACAGTGAAGGTGAGGCAGGGCACGTGTGTTTACGCTGGACGGTTCACCAGGTAAACAGAACAAGTAAAAGGTAAGAGTTGTAGAGAGAAAGGGACGTCCGTTATCATGGCAATTAACCTCAACAAGACAGTTAAAAAAAAAAAAGAAGAGAAAAACGTCATTCATTTACTCGGCACGAAGAGAACGCAAAAGGAATGTGGGGGAGTGAACGCGGCGCTGACAAAGAACCGTTCTCTTAGCTCAACACGCAGCAAACGTGTGTGTGTGTGCTCACGTCTGTGTGTGTGTGTGTGTGTGTGTGTGTCTATAATGAGAAGGTGACGTGTGGTTGGGATATGCGAGGCGAGGGACCGACCTGCCTGCCTTACCCCTGCCATCCATCTCCGCCAACCCTCGTCCACAACACGTCAGGCCAAGAATGCGGAAAAGGGGCAGGTGATATAACACACGTTAGAGATGCAGTCTAAATAGGAGAGAGAGCGAGAGAGAGAGAGAGAGAGAGAGAGAGAGAGAGAGAGAGCACAGAAGTTTTAAGATATATATAGACTAACTTGAGAGAGATAGACAGAGAGGTGAGGTAAGGTGAGACAGAGTCGTAAGATTTATAGACTAACTTGAGAGAGATAGAAAGACGGAGCGAGGCGAGACGCAGAAAATCAGACCACCTTAAGAGTCAAAGAAATCCCAAGACAAATACACTAACTTTACCTCTTACTAGTGTCGTATATTGAAGACCAAGCGGCCAAGAATATTTACGGTTTGACCTCTTGTAATAGAAAGCAATACTGAAGGAGGGAAAACAAACAAACACACACACACACACACACACACACAGAGAGAGAGAGAGAGAGATGTGTATTTCTCTTACAATATTCTCCTAACAGCTCTCCATAAGTTCAGTATTTGGAAGCCAAGAATGCCATGTTTTCACCTACTTGTCATGACGGGTTGAGGTTGGCACGATTCACCTGACATGATTGTGACAACTCGTATGACGTTTCTGGCACGCAAGGGGGGGGGGGGGGGCGGTGTGTGTGTGTGTGTCATGACCAACACGCACACAGCGGCTCCCAGGGATCAAAACTTACTAACGTTGTGTTGAAAGTTTTTAACAACGTCTTGATGTAGACCTTGTGGGAAATATTAAGTGACTCGCGGCTGACACTGTGTGTGTGTGTGTGTGTGTTAGTTGGTGAGGGGGCGTGGAAATAAGGTAGGGGGCGTGGAAATAAGGTAGGGGGCGTGGAAGTGAGGGAGGGGTTGTGGAAGTGAGGGAGGGGTTGTGGAAGTGAGGGAGGGAGGGAGAGAGAGAGAGAGAGAGAGAGAGAGAGAGAGCGTGGTAGTGAGGGAGGGAGGGAGCGAGCCTGGAAGTGAGGGAGGGAGGGAGAGAGGGAGCATAGAAGTGAGGAGGGAGGAAGCGTGGTAGTGAGAGACAGTGTAAGTGAGGGAGTGGGCGTAGAAAGGAGAGCAAGTTAGTGAGGGAGACAGAGTAGAAGTCAAGGATGAAGTGAGGGGGGGAGGGAAAGAGTGGTAGTGACGGAAGGAGGGAGGGAGGGAGGGAAGTGTGGAACCGTGGAAGTGATAAGTGAGAAATAAGTGAGGGATGGGATGAAGAAAGGAAAGGAGAGAGAGAATAAATAAAAGGAAAAAATGAAGATATTGAGAGAGAGAGAGAGAGAGATAGAGAGAGAGAGAGAGAGACCCACCCACCCAATGGGTCCCAAGGTAACAATATAATCTTACACCTTGGTCTTATCCCATCCTTACCTCTGTCCCCTCTTCCTTCCTTCCTTCTCTCTCCCCCTCCTCCTGTCTCTCCCTCCCTTTCTCCTCCCCCACCCTCTTTTCTCTCCTACTCCTCCTACCCCTTTTTTCTCCTCCTTTTATCTCCCCTCCTCCTTTTCTCTCCCCCTTCTTTCTCACCCTCCCCTTTCTCCTTCCCCTCCCCTTCCTTCCTCCCCGCCTTCCTCCAAGATGACTATACAGCACAGTTAAGGACTTAGCCGCCAAGTTTCCTATACGGTAAAAGTTGCGGTAGCGGGTGTGAGTGGGAGGCGGTTGGAACTGAATGACTCCTCCTGCAGATACCTGAAGGCGACGTCCTCCCGTACCTGGCCGCTGAATGGTGGGGATTAGTCGAGGGAGGAGGGTGATTAACGCCTTTTATTGCCTGCCTACTGATGGTGGGAGGGGAGGGGAAGGGAGGGGTTGGCATGATGTAGGTGGAAGAGGCGAGGGAACAAGGTTGGGAGGATATAGTGGGCCGGTGCTAGGGTAGGGATGGAGGGGCAGGGAGAGGGATGGAAGGGCAGGGAGAGGGATGGAAGGGCAGGGAGAGGGATGGGGGGGCAGGGAGAGGGATGGGGGGCAGGGAGAGGGATGGAAGGGCAGGGAGAGGGATGGAGGGGCAGGGAGAGGGAGAACAATACCATACCCTCGGGAACCACAACTATCAAACAGGCTCCACTGTGTACATGTAAACACACACACCCAAAACCCCACCCACCTCTCTCTCTCTCTCTATCTCTCTCTCTCTCTCTCTCTCTCTCTCTCCTTAGGAACAACAACACAGGAAGGGATGGTATGCAGGAAGTAAGACAAACCGGGGCACAATATCTCACCTGTGGTATTTACTGCTGGTATTTCCCTCCTTGTGAGAGAGAGGGAGAGAAAGTGCATGGGGTCGTTATCATACTTCCCAGAACATATTTACATCCACGCCTTCCTCCCACACCCTCCTCCCACGCCTTCCTCCCACGCCTCCCCCCCCCCCACCCATGGCTCCCCCACATAGTATTAATCACCACTTGACTATTTCCTAATATTTCTAAGTGCCATATTTATAATTATAACTTCACCTTGGTGTTCAGACGGTGACAGGGTAATAGTCTACTTCGGGTAATAGTCTACTTCGGGTAATAGTCTACTTCAGGTAATAGTCTACTTGGGGTAATAGTCTACTTCGGGTAATAGTCTACTTCGGGCAATAGTTGACTTGACTTCTTCACCCTAACTTCTTTACTGTGTGGTGGCTTTTTGGTAAGGCAAGAGTAGTATTGTATTGGTAATTGGTGTGGGTTCGCTGCAGTGTTATTATTATCATCATCACCGTGTTAATAATTGCTGTGTTTGTTCGCTGCTGTGTTATTATCACCATCACCGTGTTAATAATTGCTGTGTTTGTTCGCTGCTGTGTTATTATTATCACCATCACCGTGTTAATAATTGCTGTGTTTGTTCGCTGCTGTGTCATTGTTACTGTATAGATATTGCTGTTTATCATTATACTCGTGTACTGTAACTCCTATAATCACGGCCACCAAGTATATCACAACACCTGAGTGATGCGTGATTTTCCAGGTCAAGCAGCACGAGGGAGTAACAGGGAAAAAAGTCTTTGAACCAACTAACTTAGGATACGGGAAGTAAGTCGCGGACTGCATGCCCTCTTTGGCGCTTTGTCGAATTGCCAACATTATAAGATCTGAACTCTCTGATTTTAGCAGGACTGAGCCACTGGGCGTATTATATTTATGTGTGCCAGTGTTTAATGATTCATATTTGGTAAAATCGGAAAGCTCAGAGATGTTTTTTTAACCCATTCGCCAAACCACCGTAAGCCATGGCCTGTTTTCCACATCTGCAGTACATTCCCACATTGAATTAAAACCCAAAACCTTTAGTTGAAATCCTGAATAAACCCAACAATTACTAAACCCTTAGGAGTCGTTCTATATATTTACTTTTTTTTTCTCTCTCAAACTCTCACCAACTTCGCGCCAAACTTGTCTCGGGGTTTTCAATTATTATACCTTTCCCTCCCTCCCTACCCCTCTCTCCCCCAAGATCGTTACCTCAACATTTCCAAGGTACACATCATGCCTGGCCCTGCGACTGAGTTTGAACAAATTAAACTCATTGGTTAGTGAGTAAGTTGTATTACAAGTTTACACGACAGAATTAGGTTTTTCATTATTATTTATTTATTTGTTATTATTCCTTTTTGCAAATGAGATAAATATTATTGGTACACTTTTTAAATGTTAAGAGATTGAGAAAACTAGTTGGGTGACATAGCCATTGGTGATATAGAGTCTGCTGTCTGTATGTTCCTGATGCATTTCGTTAGTTTTGAAGTTTGAAGATACAGTGAGCTGAAATTTGGTTAGAGAGAGAGAGAGAGCAAGAATTTATGAAACAGATACAGCCTTGTGGTAGAGTCTGGTAGCTATATAATAGTTGGTGACATATAATACCGTATAGGTACAGATACATTGCGGGCGGAAATTGCGGATAGGAAATAGATTTTAAAAAGTAGTGTGTGTTTTGATGTGGAAATACTTAAGTTAAGTCATTCTTGGCTGTTGGTTCAGGAAGTGTATTACGGGAAGAAGTAGTGGTGTAGTGGTGAATATATATATGTGTACAATACTTACCTCTCTCTCTCTCTCTCTCTCTCTCTCTCTCTCTCTCTCTCTCTTTCTTTCTTAACTTATTTTTCTCTCTACTATCGGCTTATTTCTCTATCTCTCTTACTTCTCTTTCTCTCACTTTGTTTCTTTCTATCTCAATCTATTTTTCCTTCTTTCTTTCATTTTGGTTTTTCATTTTCTCCTTTCTCTTTTTTTCTTTCTCACTATCTTTATATTTTCTGTCTCACTTTTGTTTCTCAGTATTTCTCTTATTCTTATTTACTATTGCTTCCTCGTTCTCTCCTTTTATTCGCCTGTGTCCTTTCCTTCTCCTAATTTTTTTCCTCTCTCTACTTCCATCTTTTTCATTCCTTCTCCATTCCTTCTCTTCCCCTCTTTCTCTTTCTACTTTCTTCCCTCCTTTCTTCACCATTCCTCCCCTTTCTCCCTCCCACCATCCCTCTCTCTATCTACCTTCCCCCTTTCCTTCTTTATTTCTCCTCTTCTCCTCCCTCCCTTCCTTCCTTCCTTCCCTCCCCACCCCCCCCCCCTTCCTCTATCCTCCCTCACCAGTAACAGATCACCAGGAAGGTATTATAGTAGCTAATATCCTGGACCACCAAACTAAAGGTCACCAGAAAAAACAAATTATGATAAAGGAGTGACTTGGTGAGCGAGGAAGTGGGTGATTGTGGTGAAGAGAAGGAGAGGAAGTAGGCTGGTGAAATGGTGGTGACGAGGAGGAGAAGAGAAGGATTTGGTGAGAGTTTAGTTTGGTGATCGGGTGAATTGATTAGTGACTGCTTTAATGGCTGATTTGGTGACTTATGTACCTGGTGACTGACGTGCTTGGTAACTGACGTGCTTGGTAACTGACGTGCTTGGTGACTGATGTGCCTGGTGACTGACGTGCTTAGTGACTGACGTGCTTAGTGACTGACGTGCTTGGTGACTGACGTGCTTGGTGACTGACGTGCCTGGTGCCCGGATGGATGGGAGGCCACAACAAAACTGGTGATTAATGAGACGGTGTAATAGGCGGCGGGAGTGAACTAGTCCAGAAAAATTATTAATTAATTTACTGATGCTGCCACGGCGGTTGTGTGTGTGTCTGTCTACCTGTCTGGAGCTGTTTGTTTGTCTGTTTCTTTTTGTCTTCGTTTCTATTTCTGTACGTGTGTGTGTGTGTGTCAATTTGTTTGTAATTTTTCTGCTTGTGTCTGTCTGTATGTGTCAAGCCTGTCTGTTGTCTTTTAATGCTGTTGTGTCTTTGTGTCTGTCATTGTACGTGTGTCTGTCGGTCAAAACGCGCTATTCCTTGATGAAAACTCGTGACAAATAAAGATTATTATTCTTTTAGGGAAAATAATCCACAAATATTCTAAATTTTTTATGACGACCTGTAATGGCAGCTCGAGTAGTGAGGATCCCCGGGAGTAGTAGGCCTTACCTGCCCACCTACCTGTAATCTAATATACTATAGGAATAGCCGTGTGTCTGTTCTGGGCAGCCGAAACGGCACAATCGTTTTTCATCAAACTTGGTGGAAAAATCGCAAAAAATTCGTAGAGTGGAACAAACCTGGTCCCATGTCGATGGTTTCTTTAGGAAGGCATTAGTTAACAATTTTATTTACGCCGGAAAACGATGTAAGTCTATGGACCCTCATTCGCGCCAGCCAAGCACTCGCGTTCAAACTTTCACCAGGTGCGAAGGGCCCGCGATCACTTGTTACTACTATATGTCAGGTGGTATATAAAGGTCACAATCCAGCAGTCACAAACATTCTTACTATAAATATTTCCCGTAAGGTTGAAAATTGTCTTAATTAATCTTACGGTTAACAACAGTAAGAATGACTCGTTAACAGTTAGCGAGATCAATCATGCGTTAACTCCCCCCCTCCTCAAAAAAAAAGAATTATTTTATAATTTTATTTTGTCTATGCTGTTGTTAAGAGAACGTACTGTATATATCTAGGTGATTTTTTTTTATATTTTTCGTATGACGTTGGTGGGAAGGATGATGTTAATGGAGGGAAAAAATCGTATGAAATTGGTAAGTGTAACGAAATTGGTGGGAAATATGTTTAAAATTGGCTAGAGGGGTGTAAATAATGGGTGTTTAAAGTTGCATGTGAATGGACTGGAATTGGCACAGAAAACCTTGCTTGGTGGGCAGAAGGCCAAGCTGCAAGGGAGGGGGGAGAGGAGATGTAGGGGTAGGGAGCGAGGGAGGTGGTAGAGGAGGGAAGGTGGTAGAGGAGGGAAGGTGTGTTTTTTGAGTGGTTATTGTGGTAATGGAGGAGGGAATGTGGTTGGTGGAGATAAGGTTGATGATGTACTGTGGAGGGTGAATGGTTGGTGGATGTGTGTGATAATAATAATAATTAAGAGTTTATTGAAAGAGCATGGCCGTCAAAAGGCTAAAAATATACAGTTACAAATTTGAGAATAGATCACCTGATTGACAAATAATACACAAGTAACATAAGTGACAAAAATGTGATATATAATAACAAGGTGGTCATACTACAGGGCATTTCAACATAGTGACAGTGCAGAAAGGTAAGATTGATTGGGAGTGAATACACTGGTTCACTAAGAGTTGTTGATAATTTTTACAATGGTTGGGACTGGGCTGTTCTTATAGCGATCAGTAGGTGCTCGTATGGGCTGGATGCGGTTGTGGTGTCGAACAGCAATTTACGGACGAGGGATCTCGGGTGGTAATAGGAGCCGGGGTGATAATAGGAGCCGGTGTCGAGGATGGTGCAGAAGCTTCTCACCAAATTTGTAGATGAGGTCGTGGTGATGGTCAGTGAGAGCCGAGAGGGTCATTGTGTTGAGCGCTTCTCGATATGTGGAGTAGGAAGAGGAGAGAATAATCTTGCATGCCCTCTTTTGCACTTTTTCTATGCGTTTATGTTGTGTGGTATTTAGGGAAGAAGACCAGACAGGGGAGGCATAGGTGAGCTTAGCGAAGTATGAATGTTGAGTAAGTACTGAGGAGCTCGGGGGTGGGAATTCCTCAGTTCTTGTGTGTGTGGTGGGGGGGGGGGGGGTGTCGACGTAATGTTTTACGGACAAAGCTCTTGTTAGGCTAATGATGTAGGGATTAGATTTGGTGACAAATTCTATCTCTCTCTCTCTCTCATATCTTCGTCGTTGTAGACAAAGTGAATGAGGAGAGGGTGGGAGGGAAGGAAGGTCGTTATTAGTCTCAAGAGGGGGGAAGAGGGAAGGTTTGGGAGGAGAAGAGGTGACGGAGGGAGTGGGTGAGGCACAAGTGAGTGGAGGAGTTACTTAACCTTAACACACACACACACACACACACACACACACACTCACTCACACACACATACACACACACACACACACTCACACTCACACTCACACACACACACTGCCTACATGCTGATGGACGGATTGACAGATCAGTTTGTCTGCCTGTCTCCCCACAGTAGAGCATTAATATGGGAAGAGTGTGTGTGTGTGTGTGTAGTCAGCCGTGCGTCACTCACCACTCATTATCATCTCTCCCTAATTAAGAGCAACAGTTGATAACGCAGATAAGACTGTGAGGACCTGTCCGGGCCGCTTAACTTTTATTTTTGTTACCTAACCTAACCTACTATAACCAAGCTTAAACTAAACCAATTTTATCTAACCTATCCTAGTTTTAGATTAGATAGGTTAGGTTAAGTTGTTAGATTAAGCTAAATTAGGTTATGTTAAGAGGTTAGGTTAACTTAGGTTAGATTCGGTGTATTTGCTCGTAACAAGGCTAGTAGAGTACTTGGGTTCATACAAAGGAGTGTTAGTTACAAGACTAGCGAGGTCATCCTAAAACTGTGTCATGCACTTGTGAGACCTCACTTGGATTACGCAGTTCAGTTCTGGTCACCGTATTACAGAATGGATATAGAATCCTTAAACAGAATTCAGAGGAGAATGACAAGACTAATCCCGGGCATTAGGAACCTTGAGTACAGAGACAGGTTAAAGCATCTTAATCTGCAATCCCTCGAGAGACGTAGAGTGAGGGGCGATATGATAGAGGTGTATAAATGGAAGTCAGGGCTAAACAAAGGTGATATAACAAAGGTACTCAAACTATCCAACCAGGAGCGAACTCGTAACAATGGTTTTAAATTAGACAAATTTAGATTTAGGCGCGAAATAGGTAAACATTGGTTTGGAAATAGAGTAGTGGACGAATGGAACAAGTTACCAAACATCATCATTAACTCGAACACGCTGGGTAGCTTCAAACATAGGTTGGATGGATATATGAGCGATAGGGGTTGGGTGTAAACGGGACTGCCCTGTATGAGCTAATAGGCCCGCTGCAGTTTCCTCCATTATTATGTTCTTATGTTATGTTTGTTATGTTGAGTTATGGAAGGTGAAGCTCGGTTAGGATAAGTTGGGTTAGGTTAGGTTAGGTTAGGTTAGGTTTGGTTAGGTTAAGTTTGGTTATATTAGGTTATCGGTATGTTAGGTTAGGTTAAATTAAGATTACGTTAAAGTTGGGTCAGAGTTAACTTAGGTTTGGATTAGATTAGGTTCTGATTAAAAACAACACCCCCCCCCCCCCCGTCGTAGTTTCATTCCAGGCTGCTGAACTTGACAAACACAGAAGTTGAAATTGGAGTTGATAGATTAATTAAGGTAGTAGTGCACAGGTGAAGTTAGTGGTGGGTCTAAATTATTGGTTTGTGTGGGGGGTAGGGGAAGGGTGTGGTGTGTGGGGTAGGGGAAGGGTGTGGTGTGTGGGGGAGGGGACGGGTGTGGTGTGTGGGGGGAAAGGTGTGGTGTGTGGGGGAAGGGTGTGGTGTGTGGGGGGAAGGGTGTGGTGTGTGGGGGAGGGGAAGGGTGTGGTGTGTGGGGGAAGGGTGTGGTGTGTGGGGGGAAGGGTGTGGTGTGTGGGGGAGGGGAAGGGTGTGGTGTGTGGGGGGAAAGGTGTGGTGTGTGGGGGAGGGGAAGGGTGTGGTGTGTGGGGGGAAGGGTGTGGTGTGTGGGGGGAAAGGTGTAGTGTGTGGGGGAGGGGAAGGGTGTGGTGTGTGGGGGGAAAGGTGTGGTGTGTGGGGGAGGGGAAGGGTGTGGTGTGTGGGGGAGGGGAAGGGTGTGGTGTGTGGGGGGAAGGGTGTGGTGTGTGGGGGAAGGGTGTGGTGTGTGGGGGGAAGGGTGTGGTGTGTGGGGGAGGGGAAGGGTGTGGTGTGTGGGGGAGGGGAAATGATTTTTTTTGTGTGTGTGTAACGGGGGAGGGGGGAGGTTTTGTGTGTGTGGGAGGGGGAAGGGGGGGGGGGAGGTTTTGTGTGTGTGGGAGGGGGAAGGTGGGGGAGGTTTTGTGTGTGTGATTAGGAAGAGATAGAGAGAAAAGAAGAACAATTAAGAGAAGACAAAAAGAAAATAGAGAGAGAGAGAGAGAGAGAGAGACGGAACGAAAGAGTTTTAAAGAGGAAGACAAGTAGAAGCGACAGACAGACAGACAGAAAGAAAGGAGACAATGAGAAGAAAAGAGAAGAGGGAGAGAGGGGGAATGGAGGGTAGAAGGGAAGGGGAGAGTGAGGAGAAATAGATGGAGTGAGGGAAGGAAGGAAGGAGTGAGGAATGAATGGAAGGAGGGAGTGAGGAATGGATGGGGGATAGAAAGGAAGGAGAGAGTAAAGAGGAATCAATGGAGGAAGGGAAGGGGAGAATGATGGAGGAAGGGAAGGGGGAGACTGATGGAGGAAGAGACGAAGGGAGTGGGGAATAGATGGGAGTAAGGGGTAGAGGAAGGACAAACAGACCTAGGCAGATATAAATAGTGACAGACTCAGATTTAAACAGACAGCCAGACATGCAAAATATAGACCGCCAGATTTAGACAGATAAAGAGAGAGACACTTCCTCGCCAGACAACAACACTCACCAATGACACTGTGATGAAGTAGTGCTGTGGGGTACGAGATGTTGGGGTTCACACTCAGGACGGGGAGGAGAAAGGAAACTCACAATGTGCTCTCTGTATACATGTTGTATTGGATGTACAATGCAGCTTGGTGCTGGGAAGGCAGCATGGTTACAAGCGTTGAGTAGAGAGAGCTGGTTGGTGAGGATGCTCAGAGGAGGACCAGCTTGTGGGTCGCCATGCTCGCCGGCGGGAGCGAGGACCGCCAGGCAGGAGGAGGAGGAGGAGGTGTTGGTTGGTGTAGGTCGAAAGAGAGAGGTAGGTCACCACGAGGTCAGGTCTTATATAGCGGAGGTAGGCGTGGCTTAATAGTTGACCTCCGTCATGTAAGGCGGCGCTGGTTGACCTAGACCATGAGGCATACACTGGGGAATTCGCGCGGTCGGCTACTCAGCGACAAGCGTTTGTAGGGGAGGAATCCACTACAGTGCCTCCCTCCCTGTGTCACTGTGAGCCCCAACCTTGTGTCAACCCCCCCAACCTTGTGTCAACCCCCCCCCAACCTTGTGTCAACCCCCCCCAACCTTGTGTCAACCCCCCCCAACCTTGTGTCAACCCCCCCCAACCTTGTGTCAACCCCCCCCCAACCTTGTGTCAACCCCCCCCAACCTTGTGTCAACCCCCCCAACCTTGTGTCAACCCACCCAACCTTGTGTCAACCCCCCAACCTTGTGTCAACCCCCCCAACCTTGTGTCAACCCCCCCCAACCTTGTGTCAACCCCCCCAACCTTGTGTCAACCCCCCCAACCTTGTGTCAACCCCCCCAACCTTGTGTCAACCCCCCAACCTTGTGTCAACCCCCCATCTACCTGTTGTTGTTGTCGTCTCAACTCTCTCTCCTTCCCTCCCTCGTTCTCAAGGTTCATAAGATATCCAAAAGGGTTCACTCTGGATTCGTTTCAGGGATTCAGAGTAGACCGAGTGCTTTGAACCTCCACGTAAACTTGAACCACTTAAAGTATACAAAAAACTGTTTAGGTCAACACCCCCCCCCCCCTCCAATCACCACCCAAAAAAAAATCATTAAGGTCAATTAGTTCAGAAATATAGGTCGCAGGGAACTGACCTCGACTTTCGTGCTGGGGCAATTTTCAAGAACCACGTACAGGTAAAGTTACACACCTGTACTTATCTATGGGCGTGTGAGTGGAAGAATAAGGTTTAATGAATTTGTGGTGTTCTTTCTACGTCCTTGGTGGGATGGGGTGGGGTGAGATGGGGTAGGGTGAGATGGGGTAGGGTGAGATGGGGTAGGGTGAGATGGGGTAGGGTGGGATGGGGTAGGGTGAGATGGGGTAGGGTGAGATAGGGTGGGGTGGGGTGGAATAGTGTTGAGAAGTAAGGTACAGCATAGAGACCTGAGAATGAAACCCATCAACCAGCAGCTGCACACCCTGGCCAGCAGAATCTGGCAAAAGATAGAACGATCAGAGCAAGAACTCCTTCAAAGACTCCCACCAGATAACGACAACAACCATACATGGTTCTCAAAAAGTTACCAAATCTCAAAAGGTCCATTATCACCCCCGATCTACACGGCCAGGCAACAGACAACCTCCCTAGACCAACAGCCGCCAGTAGGGTCGGCGGAATATGAAATAAGGCCCTTGAAACACCCATGTATGGGATAGGGTAGGATGTCTAGTGCCTGTACCGACAGACAATAACTAACCCATGACACAACCCAAACACACTATTAGCTTAGCTAACCCATAGCAAGGCAGTCAGCCCGCCTCCTCCTAAATTTCTTCAATATCCAAACTATAACTTCCTTCCTCCACCTCTAATCTTCTTCACTCTTCCTTTCTCTACACAAAAAAGTGCTCTTAGACTAATTATTACCCCCCTTGTGTTTACAGGTAAGGTGGAAGTCCTGGTCAGGTGTATGTGTCGACAGGTGAGCTGAGACCGTACCTGTGAGTATTTATTTGAGTTTTGTACAGTACACCTTATCTCTCTCTCACACACTTTGTATGAGTGTATGTATGCATGCATGTATGTATGTATGTATGTATGTACGTACGTATGTATGTTCCCCCTTCTGGCTATCAGGTAAAGCCCATCATAACTCGAACAAATTGGAAATGAAATTGGTTGGGACTTGGTTCGTGTTGGTTATAAGTCAAACAACATCTCACAGGAGTTGAACAGTCAGCATTTTCCTTCCATATTTTAAGGGTGGTTGTGGCCCCCCAGTCTTGTCTCTGTGGCGCCACGGTGACACGTTCAGCCCTCGTGGTCACTTTATTCGACCTGATCTTGTTCTTTTAGTTGTGATTTCAGTGTGAGTGTGTGTTCTCTCTCTCTCTCTCACTCTCTCTCTCTCTCTCTCTCTCTCTCTCTCTCCCTCTCCCTCTCCCTCTCTCTCTCTCTCTCTCTCTCACTCTCCCCCCCCCCCTCTCTCTCTCTCCCCAGACTCTCACTCATCCCCGGGAATGTTAGGCGCCACATGACAGACAACAGTTTCGACAATAATAATATTCAGGTGTTACTCTCTCGTACACTGTGTTGGCAAGCTGGTCCCCTTCCTCTCTTGGCTTGTGGTGGATTGTGGCGGTTAATGGTGGATTGTGGCGGTTAATGGTGGATTGTGGTGGTTCATGGTGGATTGTGGTGGTTTGTAGTGCTTTGTGGCGGTTAATGGTGGATTGTGGTGGTTAATGGTGGATTGTGGTGGTTTGTAGTGCTTTGTGGCGGTTAATGGTGGATTGTGGCGGTTAATGGTGGATTGTGGTGGTTTGTAGTGCTTTGTGGTGGTTAATGGTGGATTGTGGCGGTTAATGGTGGATTGTGGTGGTTCATGGTGGATTGTGGTGGTTTGTAGTGCTTTGTGGCGGTTAATGGTGGATTGTGGCGGTTAATGGTGGATTGTGGTGGTTCATGGTGGATTGTGGTGGTTTATGGTGGATTGTGGCGGTTAATGGTGGATTGTGGTGGTTCATGGTGGATTGTGGTGGTTTGTGACTGTTTAGGTAGGTTGAGGTGGTTTGTGGTGGATTGGGATGGTGGTTGTGGTGGATTGTGGCTGTTCATGGTGGTATGTGGTGGATTGTAGTGGTTTGTGGTATATTATGGTTGTGTCATGTTGTGACTTGTTTGGATAATTGAATTGTTTGGATATGGGATATCTTGTGACTTGTTTGGATAATTCCAGTTTTTGAGAGAGGCAGTGCCGGTAAGAATGCCAGGACCCGTGTGTAAGAGAGTGCCAAGGTGTATAGGAGACAGTGCCAGTGTGTGTGTGTGAGAAAGTGCCAGCATAAGGTAGATAGTGCCAGTGTGTGTGGGAGATAAGTTGCCAGTGGGGTACATTATTATTGAGAGAGAGAGAGGACGCTACATTATCTTGTCCATCATAATATGTACAGTATGTGTGTGTGTGTGTGTGTGTGTAAAAATGTTGCCGCACGCGATGCTAATGCTGATCATGTCTCAGATTGATTTCTAAGAAGGTAATCGAGAAACCTTGGACTAACACTCGTACCTCCCTCACTCTCCCCCCCCCCTCCCACCCCCTCTCTCCCCAGGTGTTGTACAGGTGTTGGTGGACATCATATCTCACTCCCATTCCAAGGTTCTCTCTTCAAGTCATTACCACAGAATCGGGTATCAGTGTGTGGGCGAGCAGAGAGGGGGGAGAGGTATTACAAGGTGTTCTACTGGTTCCCACTTTTATTCTCGGGCCCTACAGTCACCACCAGAAGTACTTCAATAATCCATCGCGTTTGATCTTACTATTGTCCCTGTCATTCAAATGGTGTTCTAGGTTTTATGGTGAATGTTCAACGAGCTGTTATTTAACCTTAAGAGAGAGGACCTTGGATCATTAAACATGACCTCAGACATTAAACACGACCTCGGACATTAAACACGACCTCAGACATTAAACACGACCTCAGACATTATACACGACCTCAGACATTAAACATGATCTCAGACATTAAACACGACCTCGGACATTAAACACGACCTCAGACATTAAACACGACCTCAGACATTAAACATGACCTCGGACATTAAACACGACCTCGGACATTAAACACGACCTCAGACATTAAACACGACCTCAGACATTATACACGACCTCAGACATTAAACATGATCTCAGACATTAAACACGACCTCGGACATTAAACACGACCTCAGACATTAAACACGACCTCAGACATTAAACACGACCTCAGACATTATACACGACCTCAGACATTAAACACGACCTCAGACATTATACACGACCTCAGACATTATACACGACCTCAGACATTAGACATGATCTCAGACATTAGACACGACCTCAGACATTAGACACGACCTCAGACATTAAACACGACCTCAGACATTAAACATGACCTCAAACATTAGACATGATCTCAGACATTAAACACGACCTCAAACACTAAACACGACCTCAGACATTATACATGACCTCAGACATTAAACACGACCTCAGACATTAAACACGACCTCAAACATTTAACACGACCTCAGACATTAAACACGACCTCAGACATTAAACACGACCTCAAACATTAAACACGACCTCAAACATTAAACACGACCTCAAACCTCCACGGAATGTATGGGGTTGTGTTGAGCTGGTCACTGGACTGCTCAATAGCGTCACGGCGTCAGAGTGCATGTCGTACTAAACAATCCGTTATGCCATTGAGTTATATTATTCAGGTTATATATGTGGTAAATTAGGTTATAGTCAGAGTACACACCGTTCCTATATGACGCCCAAAACTGACAAGTGACACAGGAATTCAAATAACACAATATAAAAAGGTTTCAGAATTATACACCTTGGAATATTCTTGGAAATGTTTACCAATGTCCCTCAGGTCTCTGGAAGTTACTGACACTCAAACAACAAGGACTCATTACAAGTATCACTACCCTAAGGAACCACAAGGCTAAATCAACACCCCCGTATGTGTATAAATAACCCAACACCCACCCACACAATGCCCTACAGTGACTGGGTTCGTTGTGCCTACTGTCATCATAATGTTGTCTTGGGTAGGACAGAGTATGTGTGTGTGCCAAATTTTTCATCCAGCTTTTAATTCCTCCTACTTTTCACTCTCCTCGTGTTGCTGTCACTGAGGTTGTGTGTGTGTGACAGGTGTACTCATGTGTTACTGGTGTACTCATGTGTTACTGGTGTCTCATGTGTCTTGTGACCTTACCTGTTTGTGTGGTAATAGAGCTTTATTACTGTAACTCCTGATGTATTGTTATCTTGTATTATTTTGTATTTTGTGATATGAAATGCAGTGGGCTTTGTAATGTACTTATTTGTTAGCTGTTGTTGTTATTATTATTATTATTATTATTATTATTATTATTATTATTATTATTATTATTATTACACACACACACACACACTGGAGGAGGGAGGGAGAAAAAACAACAGAATTCTCTCCCAAGACACAGCCTCCTCACCTTAATTAAAAAAAAATTCTTTCTTACCTATTCCTCCTGCCTCACCTGCTTGCATATTAATGAACTTTTAATTGCGTGGTTGCCGTGCGTTATAAACAATATGTGGTGGTAGTTAAGGCGCTATTACTGGCCCCGGTCGTTATGAGGACAACCTGGCCAACCAACTTTCAATTATAACTTAGTAAAAAAAAGATCCTCAAACTTTATAACTTCTTCCAGGATGGTGTGTGTGTGTGTGTGTGTGTGTGTGTGTGGAGACTCAGACAGACAGGTGACAGGTGGACTATACACCCACATTACTCGTTAACGACCTGGGGAGCGTTGACCTGAGGTGGGGGTGGTGGCAGTGGTAGTGTGTTGGTGGTAGGGCGTTGTTAGTGGTAATGTTGGTAGTTGATATTGTTGTGGTAGAATCAGTGCAGTGGTAGTGTGGTGGTAGTGGTAGGATGGTGGTAGTGGTAGTATGGGGGTAATGGTAGGATGGTGGTAGTGGTAGGATGGTGGTAGTGGTAGGATCTTGGTAGTGGTAGGATGGTGGTAGCGGTAGGATGGTGGTAGTGGTAGGATGGTGGTAGTGGGCAGTAGAAGTCGGAAGACAGGTAACAAATATAATGACGATGACTGACACGCGTCACACTGGAGATAATAGGCGTGGGGGAGAAGCAGAAGGCGTGGGGGAGAAGCAGAAGGCGTGGGAGAGAAGCAGAAGGCGTGGGGGAGAAGCAGGAGGCGTGGGGGAGAAGCAGGAGGCGTGGGGGAGAAGCAGAAGGCGTGGAGGAGAAGCAGGAGGCGTGGGGGAGAAGCAGAAGGCGTGGAGGAGAAGCAGAAGGCGTGGGAGACTGGTATGACACATATACTATATGAATAGTGATGTGGGGCAGTATTTGAGGGGAATGTCCTGAGAGAGAGAGAGAGAGAGAGAGAGAGAGGTTAGGCATATGAGGGGCAATGAAGGCAAGAATGAGAGGGAGGGGCAAGTAAGGGCAGGAAGGTATGGTGAACGACAGGTGAGGGGAGACGCAAATGAGGGCAGGAAAGTGAGAGGTGAGCAGAGGGACAGGTGAGGGGAGACGCAAATGAGGGCAGGAAAGTGAGAGGTGAGCAGAGGGACAGGTGAGGGGAGGGGCATGCAAGGGGAAGGGGGAGGAAGGGTTGATTAATGAGGTATGGCTTTCTGCAGGTGAGATAGGAGGAAGAGGGAGGGGTGGAAAGGAGGAGGAGTAGGAAGGAAAGAGGGAGGGAGAGGAAAGAAGTGAGAGAGATAGGGAAGCGGAGAAAAAGAAGGGAGAAATAAGGAAGAAAAGAGACAGGGAGGAGGAGGAGGAGGAGGATGAAGATAGATAGATATGAAGGAGGAAAGAGGAAAGGAGGAGAGAAAGAAGAAGAGGAGGAAGAGCAGATAAAGGAAGGATATAAGGAGATAGGAGAATAGAAGTAGCATTAAGAGGATCAAGAGAGAAGAAGAAGGGAAGAGAAAGGAGAGGAATTGGAGGATAAGATGATGTCCAGGAGAGAGAGAGAGAGAGAGAGAGAGAGAGAGAGAGAGAGAGAGAGAGAGAGAGAGAGAGAGCTTTTCTTTATAAACTGTGAATTCAAGAAGTATAATGGGATTCGTGTTTATACAATGGACGTATTTTATGTCATACGAGAAAAGTTATTATATGTATGTATGTATGTTACCAGATGAAGGTTAACCACCCTAACTTAACCTAACCTAACCTAACCTAATCTAACCTAACCTAATCTAACCTAACCTAACCTAATCTAACCTAACCTAACCTAATCTAACCTAACCTAACCTAATCTAACCTAATCTAATCTAACCTATGAGTGAAGCTATCCAGCGTGTTCGAGTTAATAATTATAAAGTTCGGTAACTTGTTCCATTCATCCACAACTCTATTTCCAATCCAGTGTTTACCTAAATCTAAATCTATCAAATTGAAAATCATTGTTAAGAGTTTGATCCTGGTTGGCTAGTTTAAGTACCCCTGTTTAACCGTGATTTTCATTTATACACGTCAGTCATATCTGCCCCTCACGCTATGTTTAAAATCCACCTTGAAGTTGGATCATTTTAGTTGGTCAGTTGTGTGAGACGCCTTCTAACAGGGATCAGACCGTCACCCGGAACTCTTCTTTCACGCTATTGATGTGGGAAATGTCGGGTAGGTTGACTCTTAATATTACTATGTTAATATCTTCCTCGTGTGTGTGTGTGTCGGGAGAACTTTATATGTATTGGTTGTCGAGTCGAGTCGAGTCTTAAGGACGATTTTGACTCCATTTTAACATTCTTTTCACTCCACGGTAGCTAAGGTGAGTCTAATTGATATTTCCCTTGATATTACGGTGTGGGGGTTAACTTTAGAAGCCTTTGAGAGAGAGTGGGAGACGGACCTGCAGCAAGAATTATCACCGTAACGTCACAGTTAACGTAATCTTCTCGTCGGAACAGACCACTTTTAGTATTTGGGATCAATAAATCACCAGACGCGTGATGAAATTGGTTCTCTGAGGTGAGGGGAGGAGGGAGGTGGTGAGGGTCGCAAGGTTTAGGTTAGGTTGGGTTAGGTTAATGCTAGGGTGGTTAATCTTAATGGCGAAATAAGCTGGGAGTGGTGATCTTGAGGTGGCGGTGATGTGATCTCACTTAACCTGGATGTCGGTCACCAGCGCCCCCTCACGGTCACCAGCGCCCCCTCACGGTCACCAGCGCCCCCTCACGGTCACCGGCGCCCCTCTCACGGTCACCATCGTGCCCTCACGGTCACCAGCGCCCCCTCACGGTTACCAGCGCCCCCTCACATCAGCCATCGCGCCTCCATGCTAAACCTTGTATGCCGCCCTGATGAGATAGTGTCGGGGCGATGCACAGGGATAAGAAAATGAAGGGTGGGTCGTGTCAGACGAACAC
This sequence comes from Homarus gammarus, assembly GCA_958450375.1. Lineage (NCBI taxonomy): Eukaryota > Metazoa > Arthropoda > Malacostraca > Decapoda > Nephropidae > Homarus > Homarus gammarus. Next base: position 1,064,127 of record CAUDMG010004108.1, read on the forward strand.
CCGTAAATATCACCCTCAGAGGCTAAACTTGTTTCTTGCTGTCGCTCCCTGCAACTAATACCATCCCTCCCTTCCCTGCCTCGCTATCTTTCTCTCTTCACTTCTTATCTCTTCTTCTTTTCCTTTCTTCATTTTCAGTTTCATTTATATCTTCCTTTCTTCTTCTCCTCCTCCTTCCCGTTTTTCTCCTCCCTCCCTTCCTTCCTTCCCTCTTGCTCTGCGTCTCTCCCACTTCACCCACGGCCGCCCAGACCGGGAGTGTCTCAGAGCGCCCCTCCCGCTTCTTGTTCAACCTGTTGCTACACGGGCTGGCGGGACCTTCGCTGCAGCTGACTCTCTTCTTACTGCTGCTGTTATTGACTCGTGCTGTCATCTTTGCCCTCCCTCATCTGTTGCTAACTTTTCTTCGTTTTGCTCTATATCATCTGCTTCTTCTTCTCGCGCTTCCTGTTGTGTAGTGTTTCCTGTTGTATTGCTTCCTGTTTTGTGTTGCTTTAATTTATTTCCATTTCTTCACAACTAAGGGAGATGCATCGGATCACCTGAAGAATCTGCATCCCAATTTATTTCACCGAAAGATTAACCACCCTAATACACCACTCGCTCACTCACTCACTCACTCACTCACCTACACACCAGGTAGCATCTCTCCTTTACTCCCCTTCACCTTCCCCTACAATCCCTCCCTCCCCCAAAACACACACACACACACACATTCAACGATTTAAAATGGGCAGAACAAACTTGGATCTAATTACCTTTCATCGCCAGACTTTAATAATTCAGAAAATATAGGAGGCAGCAGTTCCGGTTTCACCTATCCCCTCCCCTCCCCCCTCCCCTCCCCTCCCCCCCCCCCGTCCGTCCGTCCGTCCGCCCAAAAAAGGCACAACAATAAAGAAAAATAACTCGGTAATCAACATAAACGGAAAATATCGCCACCCGTTTAAAGCCGGGTTGTGTTTAAGCTATTACTCTGAAGTGGATTTTTTTGGGGTCGATTATAATTTGCCAGTGTTTTTTTTTTTTTCGTATTTTTTTTATTTTATCTTTATTTTTTATTTTATTTTATATATTTAATTTTTTTTGGGAGGGGGACAAATTGTCGTTTAATATTCACGAGAGTTGATTCAATGGCCTATACCGTATACCTGCTCTCTCTCTCTCTCTCTCTCTCTCTCTCTCTCTCTCTCTCTCTCTCTTGTTGATTTATTTTGCTGGTATCTTACTCGTGGTTCATTTAGGCAGTCCATTTGGTTGGTTCGTGGGTCTAAATGGTTCGTTGTCTATATGGTTGGTTCGTTCAGGTGGTTGCTGGTCAAATTGGTTGTTCGTATCGGTGGGTAAGTATGGGTAGTTAAGTAGGCTCGTGAAATGGGTCATGCAAGTGATTCAAATTGGTGTATTTCGTGGTTGTTCTGGTTCCATTTATGCTGGTGAGTTGTATTGGTGGTTCATTTTAGCTTTGGAAACAGGAACTTCATACAGGTGGATCATGCACGAGCTTCAGAGAGGTGATTTTTAATGACTTTTGAATCACACAGAGGTGATTTAATGACTTGAATCACACAGAGAGGTGATTTATGACTTTTGAATCACACACAGAGAGGTGATTTATGACTTTTAAATCACACAGAGAGGTGATTTATGACTTTTAAATCACACAGAGGTGATTTATGACTTTTAAATCACACAGAGGTGATTTATGACTTTTAAATCACACAGAGGTGATTTATGACTTTTAAATCACACAGAGAGGTGATTTATGACTTTTAAATCACACAGAGGTGATTTATGACTTTTGAATCACACAGGTGGTTTATAAAGCCCTTGTGAACCCCGTATCACATAGAGGATTCATGACACCGGCACCGTACGGTAAGTTCATGAACCAATTGTCGTATATCGTTGTTGTTGAACGATACATCTCGTTAATGGTTCGGAAACGATATGTTGCTACCGGATATAGTTATGGGTGCTGCTGCCTGGATGTTCTGTAAGGCGTACACACACACCCACCCACACACACACACACACACACCACACACACACACACACACACCACACACACACACACACACACACCACACACACACACACACCACACACACACAGTGAATGTTTTGAAGTACTGCTGTGGCCTTACATGGGTACAGACATATATAAACTACTCATACACGTCTGTAGATAAAAGTATATGTATCGATCTCTGATGATTCTTTCTGCGCATTTAACGGTAAAATATTTGTGGTGGCTGAGTGGATACAATTCCCATCTCCTGTCCTAAGGATCCTTGGTTCGATCTTGGTACCTTCACAGCCCACCCAGTTGACGAAATAGAGGGTGTAGTTCCGGCCCCGTTGTGTTCTAGTGTACCTGAAGGCTTGGTATTCGGTCGTTAATTTAGCCTCAGGTGGTTCAAGAGGCCATAACTGTGGACGCTGACGACGGCCTCATTATCTGCCCTGTGAGTGATGTACCCTAGTGCCTGTGTTGCTCTACCTGGCTGGTCTGTTTATGTCCCAGTGTTATGTGAACTTCCCCTCATATGACCTCCCCCTGATATGACCTCTCCTGACATGACTTCCCTCCTGACATAACCTCTCCTCACGTGACCTCCCCTTCACATGACCTTCCCCCTCACATGACCTTCCTCTCACATGACCTCCCCCCTCACATGATCTCCCCCCTCACATGACCTTCCCCTCATTTGACCTCCCCCTCACATGACCTCCCCCTCACATGACCTCCCCCTCACATGACCTCCCCCTCACATGACCTCCCCCCTCACATGACCTTCCCCTCACATGACCTCCCCCTCACATGACCTTCCCCTCACATGACCTTCCCCTCACATGACCTCCCCCTCACATGACCTTCCCATCACATGACCTCCCCCTCAGGTGATCTTCCCTCACTTACCAGATGAAACAGTCGAAATAGTCAACAGTTAAGATAGTTAAAAAAAGGCTATTAAAATAGTAAAAAAAATAGTTTAAAAAGTAGCAGAAAAATCTTAACGTGATCGTCAACTATTGGATTCTGGGAGGGGGGGGGGATACTCGATCAAATTGAACTAAAATAGTCAACAATTGAACCGGGAGAAACTGGTGTGGGGTAATAGGGTTAACTAGGTAATTCCTGGGCCCCGCTGAGCCCTTCCTCTCGCTGTGTCCAATCCCGGTCGGTAATGGAGTTCCGGCGGCCTGAGATGACCTGGCTTGACCTAGTTTCTTACTGGGTCATATACCTGGCCTGGGTTAGGTTAGGTTAGCCTTCGGATCTGAAAAAATGAAACGACTCCCATGACACTAATAATAAATACATAAATAATAATATCCTGCACTCGACTGCTATTCATACGAGTTATATTTTCAAGTGAATGGGTATGATGTTGTATAATATTTCCTGCTGATCAATTATTCATGAACGATACAGACCATGTTGATTCGGTAAATACAACACTCACGGTGGCACAGCTCGGAACAACAAGCTTTTTAGATTATGATGAAAAGTTGGATCTGATGAAGTGCTTTTAATAGGTCAGGTCAGGGCAGGGCAGGGATCTGTGGTGTAATGGTCAGCATGCTCGCCTCGCAACATAGCGGACCCAGGTTCGATCCCCGGGCAGGTGAGACAAATTTCTTTACGCCATTTGCCTCTGTCTACCCAGCAGTAATTGGGGACCTGGATGTTAATCGATTTATGGATCGGGTTAATGGTTGGCCAGTGCAGTTGGCAAGTTGTCCGGTTTTCTCGGACTATTCCTTGACACTGGGTCATGGAGCTCGTTAACTCAGGGTGTGGTTGTTGTGTTGGCGACAGCTTCTACACCGTAAACAATTTCACGCCTAGGTGGCCCTTGGGCCGGCCATCCTCGTTACACGAGGGACAACCATTATATTATAGGGCAGTGTAGGGTAAGGCAGGGCAGGTTAGGTGCAACGGTTTGGAGTGGAGTTGGTACGATGTGTGTGTGTGTGATGATAATAATAATGATAATTAACAGTTTATTGAAGAGCATGGCGTCCTGAAGGCTGAAAATATACAGTTACATAATTGGGGAACGGGTCTCTTGATTGACAAATAATATACAAGTTACATAAGTGATACAAATATGATATATAATAACAAGGTGGGGAGAAGGTCATACTACAGGGCATTTCAACATAGTGACGGTGCCAAAAGGTAAGATTGACTGGGAGTTAATACACTGGTTGATTACAAGTTGTTGATAATTTTTACAATGGTTGGGACTGGGCTGTTCTTATAGCGATCAGTAGGTGCTCGTATGGGCTGGATGCGGTTGAGGTGTCGAACAGCAATTCGCGGACGAGGGATCTCGGGTGGGAACAAGAGCCGGTGTCGAGGAAGGTGCAGAAACTTCTTCCCGGATTTACAGATGAGGTCATTGTGTGTGTGTGTGTGTGTGTGTGTGTGTGCGTGCGCGTGTTCAGGAGTTCAAAGCCAACACAATACTAATTTTCAGCCCCAAAGAGAGAGAGAGAGAGAGAGAGAGAGAGAGAGAGAGAGAGAGAGAGAGAGAGAGAGAGAGAGAGAGAGAGAGAGAGAGGCCCTCACATGACTTCTCGAAACAAAACGTGACATTAAATTGTATCTTATAATATTTACTCTTAAGTTACACACGTGAAACAAATAAAACGGGGAGAAGGTTTATGAGGGAGAAGGTGTATCAGGGAGAAGGTGTATCAGGGAGAAGGTGTATCGGGGAGAAGGTGTATCGGGGAGAAGGTTTATCAGGGTGAAGGTGTATCGGGGAGAAGGTGTATCGGGGAGAAGGTTTATCAGGGTGAAGGTGTATCGGGGAGAAGGTTTATCAGGGAGACGTCGTGTTAGCTGGCCAGAGGAAGACTGAGAAGTTCCTCCAATAATTAAGGAACATTAACCTGACTGCCACTACCCTGGGGACGAGGAGGAGGAGGGGGGAGAGAGGAGGGGAAGAGAGGAGGAGGGAGGAGGGGAAGAGAGGAGGAGGGGGGAGGGGAAGAGAGGAGGAGGGGGGAGGGGAAGAGAGGAGGATGGTGGAGAGAGAGAGAGAGAGAGTGAGTAAGGAGTGTGTGGGGGTGGCGTGGTGGAGTATAAGGGGCGTGTGCTGGCACCTACCTGGCCAACAAGGTAAGGTACGTCTGTCCACCTGTCTCCTTGTGGCACACACTACGTATCAAGGCCACGTCTGCCACCCAGGAGTTAAGAGTGGCAGAGAGGTAAATGAAGGTATAAACATATCCAACTGTTCCCTTAACCTACGACACACAAATGGAGCCCCCCTCCTCCCCTCCCCCTCCCCCCTCCCGCCTCCCCCTCCCCCTCCCCCCCCCTCCCCCCCCTCCCCCTCCCCACACACACCTAAAAAAATCATACGTTAAATTTTTTTTACATCCGATTCACCTAAGTTACGACATATAGATTCTCAGAGGTTCATAAATGTTATATCCCTCCATTTATATCAGGGTGTTGTAGTGCATCTAACTTTGTCTATATATTTCGGCACAAAGATGAATTCGCAAAAGTTGACGCGTTAACTTTTTTTTTTTAAACCTCTTGATTTGGGTTGTAAGAACGTATCTATTCAGAGAAATTCCTAAGATTAAAAAAAACAAAACATAATTGTGGTATATATCGAGGTGTGAGGCTGTCTGTCTGTCTTAAGTTGTGGCCCAGATGTGAATTCTCAATGTTGGAATTTTTCTTGTAAGTGAAAATATGAGAAAGTATCTTGTGTGTGTGTGTGTGTGTCCATCAGCTAACAATGTTTGGTTTCTCCGTCAGTAGTTTATCATACCCACATATTCACATCCTGAGAGGCAATGTCTGTTTGTCCGTCTGTCTGTCTATCTGTCCATTTCCCTCGGTATTTTTGGTTAGTAAATAGGGGAATTAGTTCACCCTGGAGCTGCTCTTAACATCCTTAACACTATACCTGGTCTTGACCTTAATGACCCACGCACCGCCAGGTATTCCAGGTACGAACACTGATTAAAGAAACGCGATCACCTTTATGGAAATGTTGTCATCCAGAACTCCGATACTTACAGAGGAAACTTATAAATATTTGTGGCTGTATGTATGAAAGGATATAGACACGTGTGTGTATGTGTGTGTGTGTGTGTGTAGAGGCATGTATACATTCCCGTGTGTCAAGGATGAGTGGATGTACGTGTGTGTATATAGATAAGTAATGTGTGCGTGTGTGTGTGTGTGTGTATAGAGGCATGTATACATTCCCGTGTGTCAAAGGACTGGTTGTTACTTTACTTCTTCCCTTCAACGTTCAAACAGTTTTACACGGTAGCATCTGTCAGCTGACTGGCCGCCGGCGAGGGTGGGTGCTTAGCTGGTTGACCGACTGACTGACTGACTGGTTGTTGGCTGACTGGATGACTGTCTGATTGAAACCCAGATCGTCCACCCAGCCACGGTGCGACACCTGGCCCCAGTATGGCGGCATAGACAAACAGTTACGTCACGACTTACAGGGTATATCCTCCCCTTGACCTACTGTGGGTCATGTGGGCCCCATCATTACCTAACCTAACCTCTTCCCCTTGACCTACTGTGGGTCATGTGGGCCCCATCATTACCTAACCTAACCTCTTCCCCTTGACCTACTGTGGGTCATGTGGGCCCCATCATTACCTAACCTAACCTCTTCCCCTTGACCTACTGTGGGTCATGTGGGCCCCATCATTACCTAACCTAACCTCTTCCCCTTGACCTACTGTGGGTCATGTGGGCCCCATCATTACCTAACCTAACCTCTTCCCCTTGACCTACTGTGGGTCATGTGGGCCCCATCATTACCTAACCTAACCTCTTCCCCTTGACCTACTGTGGGTCATGTGGGCCCCATCATTACCTAACCTAACCTCCTCCCCTTGACCTACTGTGGGTCATGTGGGCCCCATCATTACCTAACCTAACCTCCTCCCCTTGACCTACTGTGGGTCATGTGGGCCCCATCATTACCTAACCTAACCTCTTCCCCTTGACCTACTGTGGGTCATGTGGGCCCCATCATTACCTAACCTAACCTCTTCCCCTTGACCTACTGTGGGTCATGTGGGCCCCATCATTACCTAACCTAACCTCTTCCCCTTGACCTACTGTGGGTCATGTGGGCCCCATCATTACCTAACCTAACTGAGGCCAAATAGGATTGATGGTGGTACCGACTAGAACTCGGGACCCATTAGGACTGTGGGCTCCATTAGACCTGCGACCTGTTAAGAATATGGCTAATGGAGACGCAAGAACCCATTACGACTGGGAAACTACTTGTAATGCGTTAAATAAGGTTGGGGGCTTTTAGGAGTGGGGGGTCTATAAACAAGTAACCCCACCCCCCCCCCTCCTCCACCCTCCTCCTCCACCCCCTTCCCCACCCTCCCCCCCACATGACCTTGTTTCACCTACTGCGTCATTCTCCTTCACCTTCTTTTCCTCCTCCTCCTTCACCACCACCTCCTCACCTCCTCCTCCTCCTCCTTCACCTCCTCCTTCACCACCACCATCACCACCTCCTCCTTCACCTCCTCCTCCTTCACCACCACCACCTCCTCCTCCTTCACCACCACCCCCTCCTCCTCCTCCTCCTCCTCCTCCTCCTTCACCACCACCTCCTCCTTCACCACCTCCTCCTCCTCCTTCACCACCACCACCTCCTCCTCCTTCACCACCACCACCTCCTTCACCACCACCACCACCTCCTCCTTCCTTCAGGTACTGGTGTCTCGAGTCCTGTTGGTGGGATCGTTAAAGCGCCCAGTGTTCCGTATCGCTGTTTGGGAGGGTCAATTAAACCCCTCTCCCCTCCCCCTCTTCCTTCTCTCCCTTAGCATTGCCTCCCCTCTCCTTCCTTGCTTCCCCCTCTCCTTACTTCTCCTCCCCTTGCCTCCACTCCCCTTATCACCCTTAGTCTGCACTTCCCTCTCTCTTCTCCTCGACTGTACTTGACCTCTCCTTACTCTTCCCTTCAACACCCCCCCTTCCTTTACGATCCCACTCTTTCCTACTCACAGCACCCCCTCCCCTCTCATCCCTTACCCCCTCCCCTCAACACCTCACTCTCCCCAACCTACAACACCCTACCCCTCCTCTCTCCCGTCCCGATTTCATTCCGACCCGACCCGACCCGACCCGACCCGACCCGACCCGGTTCCCTATTACCAAAAATCGCTTACGGCTTCATTAAAAACCAGTTTAACTTGAGATAAAACAGTTTACCGGAAGCCTTGTTTACTCAGGATGGGGGAGAGTCCACGGGGGGGGGGGGGGTTGGTTGATGACAATATAAGTTTTCAGAGGGAAAAAAGTTTCTTGGGATAAAACCTTAGTTTATCTGGATAATAAAGGAAAAGTTTATCGGGGGCAAAAGTCGAAGTTTACCTGGATAACAACCCTTACCTGGATAACTCAAAATATAACCTGGATAATTTACCATAAGTATAACCTGGATAACAACCTAAAGTATAGCCTGGATAACTCAAAGTTTACCGAGGCTTGGGAAAGACTGACACCTCAAGTCAGTAAATCTTCGTCTTGACTGTCTTGATTTCGAGGCGCTGAGATGAACCCCTGACGTGAGCTGAGATATTGTGGCAACCCCTGAGAGAGGCTGTGGGAGGGAAGCAGTGGGTGAGAGGAGGGGTGTGGGGAGGGAGTGAGTGATGAGAGGAGTGGGGGTGTGAGTGGGGAGAGGCGTGGGGGGGTGAGAGGGTGTGTAAGAGTGTATTAACATGGGTGTAGGGTGTGTAAGAGTGTATTAACATGGGTGTAGGGTGTGTAAGAGTGTATTAACATGGGTGTAGGGTGTGTAAGAGTGTATTAACATGGGTGTAGGGTGTGTAAGAGTGTATTAACATGGGTGTAGGGTGTGTAAGAGTGTATTAACATGGGTGTAGGGTGTGTAAGAGTGTATTAACATGGGTGTAGGGTGTGTAAGAGTGTATTAACATGGGTGCAGGGTGTGTAAGAGTGTATTAACATGGGTGTAGGGTGTGTAAGAGTGTATTAACATGGGTGTAGGGTGTGTAAGAGTGTATTAACATGGGCGTAGGGTGTGTAAGAGTGTATTAACATGGGTGTAGGGTGTGTAAGAGTGTATTAACATGGGTGTAGGGTGTGTAAGAGTGTATTAACATGGGTGTAGGGTGTGTAAGAGTGTATTAACATGGGTGTAGGGTGTGTAAGAGTGTATTGTTACGAACCCCTCCACCGATTGTCTTCATCTACCTACCCAGCACCACGAGCAACGCCATCTAGGGACGAAACACGAGTATGGCTCGTCTTAGTTACCACTCCCGGGTTTCCCTTCTCCATATCCTGGTTGTTGCGTCACTTCCGCCTCAGTCTACTTTGTCAGCTCCAATTCGAGGAGAGGACACACTTCACTCTGGGAAGCGACCACAGGATCACCTATCCTGGAAACCTACGGCACAGTGACTATTTACCGTCTTCTACCATACTCAGCCTTGCCCGTCAGCCATCTCAGCTCCTCACTTAAGTATTTGTAATCTTGTATTGCCTCTCCCCACTCCACATTGCTTCACTATTGTTCTATGTTTTATTACTATGTATATACTGTTCGTGTTTAGGTTAAGTTTGGTTAAGGGTAGTTTATAAGCTGAATATTTTGTTAAGGAATTTATGGTACTTTATTATATACAACGAAAACTCGCATCCTTTGTCTACCCTTTTTTTAGTCCGATTGTCTTTGTTTTTTTTTTGTTGTTACCTGTTGGGATCTGGGTAGACGTATAACTATATTCTAAATCCCCAACTCGTAACAAATGGCGACCGTGACAGGACACGACCTTAAGTACCATATTCCTTCCTCCCTTGTTACTCAGTGTTAATTACCCCTCCCAGTCACTTCTGTTTACAATTGCTTTACGGTGGTTTAAAGTTTCCTTCATATGTGTGTGCATATATTGGTATTACCGTATAGTAAGAGTGACAGACGTAGGATAATAGGTTCCAAGTGTCATAAGGCTTACCTGTTATTACACGTGGCAGTCGTGTGGTAAGTCTTATCGAGTGTAGGGAAGAATCCGGATCTGTTTAATGCCGTACCCTCACTCCAGAGTAGGCTGTTCCATAGTTACTAGTTTAGAGTGAAGTGATATCTTGGGACGCCCCGCTCTACCAGGACCCCATAATTATAAAGCCTCCATTATTGTTCTTCTCATTATCTCATTCAGGGCTGTTAATCCGGATCTTTATATAAATGCCGTAATACGCCCTACCTCTTTCAAGTATATCAGGGTTGTTAATCCGGATCTTTATATTAATGCCGTAATACGCCCTACCTCTTTCAAGTATATCAGGGTTGTTAATCCGGATCTTTATATTAATGCCGTAATACGCCCTACCTCTTTCAAGTATATCAGGGTTGTTAATCCGGATCTTTATATTAATGCCGTAATACGCCCTACCTCTTTAAAGTCTCTTGTCCTTATCTAAGGATCTTCTCGGAAGAACAATAATCATAAGTGTAATTTCCCTAGGTATAACTTGGTTAGTTTCCGGGACTTTCTGGTTATCCACTGCCGTGATATTTTCTAGGGTTATCCACTTATCTTAGCTTTTGACCATTAGTTAATTTATCCTATTTTTATTAACAATGGCCACCTCAGGTTTTGATCTCCAGGATTTTATTGAAAATCCTTCCGTAGCTAAATTACGTGTTAATATCCTGAAGAAAGAATGGAAAGAAATAGCCAACTATTACAATATCCCATTTTCACAGCAACTGACTAAGGAAATGTTAAAAAATCATGTGATTGAAGTGTTGGTTCAACAAGAAGTTTTAAAAGAATCCGCTGTTGACAGATTAACGCCCATGTCCAAGAAACTTCAACCACTATCCACCACCCCTCCTCACTCAGAAGTTGCCTCAGGTCTGGCTAGCCCTCAAGAAGAAACACAACGAATAGACCCCTTAGAACTAGAACGAGCTAGGTTCGAGTTCCAAATCAAAATGAAAGAACTCGAGTTGGAACAGGCCAAGTTGGAGCAGGAGGAAAAGTTGGAGCAGGCCAAGTTGGAGCAGGTGGCCAAGTTGGACCCTGAAGAAAGGATGGAACAGGCCAAGTTGGACCATGAAGAAAGGATGGAACAGGCCAAGTTGGAACAGGCCAAGTTGGAGGCCAAGTTGGAGCATGAGGAAAGGATGGAACAGGCCAAGTTGGTGCAGGCGGTTAAACTGAAAGAACTACAGGTGAGAGAGACAGAAGTCACTTTAACATCGGAGTTTAAATCAAAAGAAGTGGCATTAAGAGAGAAACTCGCTGCTTTTAACCCTGCTACTGCTTCTTCCCTTGTTCCCGGGTTTGATGAATCCGATATGGACGGGTCATTTAGGACTTTTGAGAAAATAGCCGCGAAGAATGAGTGGCCAAAGGACCAGTGGGTGTCAGTGTTAGTTCCTAAATTATATGGTAAGGCTCGTAGAGTTTATAACTGTTTAGACCAGACTGATGACTATGATAACGTAAAAAAGAATATCCTCACCTCTTATGCTATCACGCCAGATGGATACCGGCAGAAGTTTCGTAAACTAACCAAACCATTTTCACACACATTTGTTGAGTTTGCTCAAGAAAAGCTTAGGTTTTTTAAGAAGTGGTTAGAGGCTACAGAGACCTCCACATTTCAGGATTTGTTAAATTTGGTAGTCCTGGAGGAGTGGAAAAGCAAGATTCCATTTCACATCTTGAAGCATGTGGAGGAGCGTGGAGAGGTTAATTTAGGGCGTGCTGCTGAGCTGGCTGATGCGTATGCTTTGTTGGTGGAGTCACTGGGCAGTAGAGAACGTGGTACTTCCCGACATGTTAGGTCCTCCTCTGATGATAACCTTGGGAACGTGAGTGGTAGGTCGAAAGGTCCCACACCTACTCCCCCCGATGCAACCAAGCTTACTTGTTCTTACTGTAAAATCCCAGGCCATACGATCCAGACTTGTAAACACCCAAAGTGTCGAATTGCTAAAAGTAGTTCCCTGGATCCCAAATCCAAACCAATAGCAAATGCCAATGTGGCAAGGCCCCATCAGGATCTCTTCTCTTCATTCACCTATGAGGGAAAAATTTCAATCATAGAAGGGTCTCGTTCTTTCCCTATTCGTATACTACGTGATACGGGCGCAGCACAATCTATCCTCCTGTTTAACGTCATTCCTGATATATCTACCGCATTTACAAATGAGAGTGTTCTAATTTCAGATCTCTCGTCCCATTCTTCCTATCCTTTAGCTAAAGTGCACCTCCAATGTCCCTTGATTACTGGGGAAGTGCAAATAGCCATAAGGAAAGACCCAATGCCTGTGTGTGGCATTCATTTATTATTGGGTAATGACTTGGTAGGAGATCTAGTGGTTCCTAACATAAAGACAGTCGACTCTCCCTTACCTGTCAACTCCACCACTGACCTTAAAGAAACTATTCCTCATCTTTTCCCATCTTGTGCTGTCACCCGGTCACAGAGTGTGCGAAATGGGCCCTCTTCATCTAAAACCACCTCCAATATCTTCCTACCCACAGAAGATCTGTACAATAAGACGATAAGTAAGGAGGAGCTCATTAAAGCCCAACAATCTGATCCATCTTTGAATAAACTTCATCATGCAGCAGTTGAAGGTAAAGATTTTAACACCCTTCCGTGTTTTTATTATCATGAAGGGGTTTTGATGAGGGCCTATAGGCCCCCTGAGCTTGCCCATCTAGACACGTGGTCTGAAATACATCAAGTGGTAATTCCAGCTTCAGTCAGACCAGCATTAATTGCCCTTGCCCATGATGGTATTTCAGGACATTTGGGAATCCTGAAAACATATAAAAAGCTCCTCCAACACTATTACTGGCCTGGACTTAGGAAGGATGTGTCACAATACCTAAAATCTTGTCATATTTGTCAAATGGTAGGAAAACCAAATGAAAGTATACCAGCAGCTCCCATTAAGCCCATCCCAGTATTTTCTACCCCATTTGAAAAGATTGTTGTGGATTGTGTGGGCCCATTACCAAAGACTAAGAAGGGAAATCAATTCCTGCTCACAGTTATGGATACCAGTACACGTTATCCTGAGGCTTTTCCCCTTAAAAGCATCACTTCAAAAAACGTAATCAAACATCTTTTGCATCTTTTCACTTCAGTGGGCATTCCTAAAGAGATCCAATCTGATCAGGGCACCAATTTTACGAGCAATCTTTTCGAACAGGTGATGAAAGACCTCAGTGTGGACCATTGTACATCTTCGGCTTACCACCCACAATCCCAAGGTTGCTTGGAACGGTTCCATCAAACTTTCAAATCAATGATCAAAAAATACTGTATAGAACACCAAAAGGAATGGGATGAAGGCATAGACTTGTTACTCTTTGCCATCAGGGAATGTCCCCAGGAGTCATTGGGATTCTCCCCGTTCGAGTTACTATATGGGAGACAAATTAGGGGACCCCTTAAAATAGTAAAGGAGCAGTGGTTTGACACTCCCTCTATTAAGCCCGCAACAGTTTCCCAATACATTGACACTTTACGGGACAAATTAACTGAAGTCCGAACCATTGCTCAGTCAAACTTAAAAAAAGTCCAAGAGAAAATGGTGAAGTCCCAACCTAAATTAGTTAAAAGATCATTTTCTCCAGGTGACAAAGTGTTACTCTTTCTACCCATTCCAGGCTCTCCCCTTAAAAGCAAGTTTACTGGTCCCTATATAGTTGCTAATAAACTATCTCCTCTCAACTATATAGTCCATACTCCTGATCGCAGAAAAGATTCACAACTTGTTCACATTAATCTCATGAAACTTTACCATTCCAGGCAGTCAGAGGAAGACATCCCCGAGGCTGTAAGCCTACCTGTATTGCATACGGTTTTGTCAGGGCCGGAGCCGGAGACAGATGACATGGACCTATTGGAGAATTTAGACTTCCCTCTACCTAAAGAGAACCCTGCTAACAGTCACATACTCAACAATTTGGATGAGTATTTTTCTGTTCTGAATCCATCTCAAGCAAAAGATCTCACTAAGTTATTATCAACATTTCCTAAAGTCACGTCAGACCTCCCAGGGTTTTGCAATATACTTAAACATGATATTAAGCTAATCTCAGATGATGTACAACCCATTAGGCAATCAGCATATCGACTAAATCCACAAAAAAAAGAGATCATGAAAAAGGAGGTAGATTTTTTGTTAAAGCATAACTTAGCTGAGCCTAGTACCTCCCCCTGGGCTTCACCTTGCCTTCTCATTCCAAAACCCGATGGCACCTTTCGTTTCTGTACAGATTATCGTAAAGTGAACCAGGTCACTGTCTCTGACTCCTACCCTTTACCTTTGATTGAAGATATAATAGACAGCATAGGCTGTGCCCAATTTATCAGTACCATAGACCTGTTGAAAGGATATTATCAAGTAGGACTCACGGATAGGGCAAAAATAATCTCGGCATTTATAACTCCATTTGGTCTTTTTCAATATTTAGTTATGGCGTTTGGCTTTTCTAATGCTCCGGCCACATTCCAGAGGGCCATAAACTACCTTATTCAAGACCTAGGTGGGACGTTCGCCTACCTGGATGACCTGGTGGTGGTGTCGGACAGCTGGGACGAACATCTGGTGCGTTTGGAGATACTGTTTGCACGACTGCAAGAGACTGGATTCACCATAAACCTGGCTAAATCTGCTTTTGGCCGGGCCTCGGTGACTTACCTGGGACATATCGTTGGGCATGGTATGGTGAGACCCAAGGACGCAAACGTTGAAGCCATCTTGTCCTTCCCCACTCCAAGGACGAGGAAGGAACTCATGCGCTTCCTGGGGATGTGCGGCTACTACCGTCGGTTCTGCAGTAACTTCTCCAGCGTGGCCGGACCCCTCACAGACCTTACCAGTTCTGCGGTCCCTTACATCTGGAACCAGAATTGCGACCAGTCTTTCCACCGCCTCAAAGCCTTCCTTGCCTCTAAGCCTGTAGTCCACCCCCCTGACTACACCTTGCCCTTCCATCTGCAAATCGACGCTAGTGGTGTCGGAGTGGGGGCTGTGCTCCTACAACCCGACCCAACCACTGATGTCCTTCACCCTGTGGCATATTACTCTGCCAAGTTGAAAAAACATCAGACCAACTACTCGACCATAGAGAAGGAGGCCCTGGCTCTGGTGTTGGCAATAAAGAAGTTTGAATGTTACCTCCAGTCTTGCCCACAAACAACCCTGGTCTTCACCGACCATAACCCACTCACGTTCATCCAAACCAACAAGACCTCCAACCAGCGAATCCTCCGCTGGGCTCTCCTCACCCAGCCCTATAATCTACAAGTCCGGCACATAAAGGGGGTGGAAAACCTGATTGCAGACTCCTTATCCCGAGCTCCAGTGGAAATGTAGCAGCTACTCTCCAGACGCACCAGGTGATCACCTCCTTCGCGCCCGCGCTACGAAGGTCTTTGGAGGGGGGGTGTGTTACGAACCCCTCCACCGATTGTCTTCATCTACCTACCCAGCACCACGAGCAACGCCATCTAGGGACGAAACACGAGTATGGCTCGTCTTAGTTACCACTCCCGGGTTTCCCTTCTCCATATCCTGGTTGTTGCGTCACTTCCGCCTCAGTCTACTTTGTCAGCTCCAATTCGAGGAGAGGACACACTTCACTCTGGGAAGCGACCACAGGATCACCTATCCTGGAAACCTACGGCACAGTGACTTTTTACCGTCTTCTACCATACTCAGCCTTGCCCGTCAGCCATCTCAGCTCCTCACTTAAGTATTTGTAATCTTGTATTGCCTCTCCCCACTCCACATTGCTTCACTATTGTTCTATGTTTTATTACTATGTATATACTGTTCGTGTTTAGGTTAAGTTTGGTTAAGGGTAGTTTATAAGCTGAATATTTTGTTAAGGAATTTATGGTACTTTATTATATACAACGAAAACTCGCATCCTTTGTCTACCCTTTTTTTAGTCCGATTGTCTTTGTTTTTTTTTGTTGTTACCTGTTGGGATCTGGGTAGACGTATAACTATATTCTAAATCCCCAACTCGTAACAGTATTAACATGGGTGTAGGGTGTGTAAGAGAGTGTATTAACATGGGTGTAGGGTGTGTAAGAGTGTATTACCTCCAACACGGCGGGTGAGTACAGCCGACCTGGTCCAATAATGGTGTGTCAGCGGACCAGATTACCCTCACTGATTTCTGGGCCAAATATTTCACTCGCCATTTCTTGAACGTAATTGCCCTCTCAAGGTGTTGTCTTCGCCCGGCTCACTCTTACCTGTTGATTTAAGGAATGACTGACTCTTCCGCCAGAACACCTTTGCTGACACACTTACTGATGCATCTACTGACATACTTGCTGACACACCTTCTGACACACTTACTGATGCATCTACTGACATACTTGCTGACACACCTACTGACACACTTACTGATGCATCTACTGACATACTTGCTGACACACCTTCTGACACACTTACTGATGCATCTACTGACATACTTGCTGACACACCTACTGACACACTTACTGATGCATCTACTGACATACTTGCTGACACACCTTCTGACACACTTACTGATGCATCTACTGACATACTTGCTGACACACCTTCTGACACACTTACTGATGCATCTACTGACATACTTGCTGACACACCTTCTGACACACTTACTGATGCATCTACTGACATACTTGCTGACACACCTACTGACGCACTTACTGATGTGAGGCTTATATCTTTTGGACATGCGAGGAAGAATAATAACAACCTTGGACGTGATAGTCAATCTTGGGCCTGACCATCCTCCCTCCTCCTCCCCCCTTACCCCCCTCCCCCTCTCCCCCTTCTCCTCTCCCCCCTCCTTCCCCCGTTTGTCTATCACCATGGCAATAGAACTAAACTCACCAACACCAAAATGAGGTAACAAGTTTCTTCTCCTCCTCACACTCGGGGTCAATGTCGGCACTCAGGATCAAACGCTCTCATTGGGCGTTTATCGTGTCCAGAAGCAGTTAAAAATGTTACAATGGAAGTTTGGTTATCGAGTGAAAGGGGTCTGGTGGTGGTGGGTCTGGTGGTGGTGGGTCTGGTGAAGGGGGTCTGGTGGTGGTGGGTCTGGTGGTGGTGGGTCTGGTGAAGGGGGTCTGGTGGTGGTGGGTCTGGTGGTGGTGGTTTGGTGAAGGGGGTCTGGTGGTGGTGGGTCTGGTGGTGGCGTAAGATATTCATGGCCACACGTTCAAGGTTCACTTTTTACTCGATATTTGTACGTACAGTATACCTCCTGTCGGGTGGACCTTGTGCCCGTGTTGACCTGTCTGGCTACTACTGTTGAGTTCATTGATTTACGACTACTACTACCACCACTACTGTTGAGTGCATTGATTTACTACTACTACTACTACTACTACTACTACCTACTACTACTACTACTACCACATACTACCAGCACCATCATCACTAAAATAACAATAACTGCCAATGCTACCCGTTAGATCCTCCTACTACCACCATTACTACCACAACTACCACCATTTACAACCACCACTCGGCCACGTGGCATCATAATTGGAGAGGCAGCAGATGTTTGTGTCGTTAAGAAGAATTTACATAATATATTCTACCGTAACTCTCTCGCTACACCTAGGTAAACACCCCCTCCCTCTTCCTCCTCCTCCTCCTTCCCCCTCTCTTCTTCCTCTTCCTCCCCCTCTTCTTCCTCTTCCTCCCCCTTCTTCTACCTTCTCCTCGTCTTCCTCTCCTTCTCCTCCTCTTCCCTTGTTGTTGTTATTCTTTTTCTCCTCCTCCTCCTCCTCCTCTCCGTCCCCTCTTCTTCCTTCCTCTCCTTCTCCTCCCTTGTTGTTGTTATTCTTTTTCTTCCCCTCTTCTTCCTCCTCCTCTTCCTCTCCTTCTCCTTCTCTCCCCTTGTTGTTGTTATTCCTTCTTCTCTGCCTTTCCCTTTGTTGTTGTTGTTGTTCTTGTTCGTCTAGTTCTTGTTTTTTCCTTTTTCCTCCTCCTCCTCCTCCTCCTGACCCCCAACACACCTGACTGTGATTTATCTCTTACTGTTGTTGGTCTGTCTGTCTAACTGAGAGAGAGAGAGAGAGAGAGAGAGAGAGAGAGAGAGCCAGGAACCATCAGGTGGACAAATTGCTACAAACTCACTTTTTTTTTTCCTTCTTATTTTTCTTCTCTTTATAGTTTGTTGCCGTTTTCTTTACTTCGTGACGTCATGACATTTATTGACTCCAACCCTTTTTTTTTTGTCGACTTTTTTTTATTTAGAAGAATGTTGGAATGGTGTGTGTGTGTGTGTGTGTGTGTGTGTGTGTGGTTTATTATAACTCAAGAATAGACATCAAGTTTATACAATTTTTCCAGAATTTTATAATACATCTGAATAAAACATGAATAATACAAGATAAATACCAGTAAACAGGTCACCTTGGCTAAATAGGACTAACTGACCTTTGACCTATATGAACGGGGTCAACAGAATACCTCAGTGCCCCTCCATGCTGGTCCAATAAGCGATCCCGTGATATTAACATCCTCACACCTGTGGAGAATTATTTTTTAGAATTAATGCAAAAAATTACAAAAATAAGGAAAACTTTGGCTATAGAATTATCCTCTATGAAGTATTTTCTCAGAATTTAAACATTACAAAAAAATTCAATAAATTCACTAATTTTTTTTTTTCAGAGTAATTGTTGAAAATGGCCCCAAAAATACAGAAAAAAATATATTGTATTAGAAAATTGTGGCGATTAAAACACACTTAAGTTCTCCGGTGATTGTGAATTATTTATTGTACAGTGTGGTTAGGTTAGGTTACGTTAGGTTAGGCTAGGCTAGGTTAGGTTAGGTTTGGTTAGGTTAGGTTTCTAAAGATTCATTCACTCGTCCACTTTTGTCCACACTCGTCCACTTTTGTCCACACTCATCCACTTTTGTCCACACTCGTCCACTTTTGTCCACACTCGTCCACATTTTGTCCACACTCATCCACATTTTGTCCACACTCATCCACATTTTGTCCACACTCATCCACATTTTGTCCACACTCATCCACTTTTGTCCACACTCATCCACTTTTGTCCACACTCATCCACTTTTGTCCACACTCATCCACTTTTGTCCACACTCATCCACTTTTGTCCACACTCATCCACATTTTGTCGAAACGTGTTAAAACTTGTTGAGACTTGCAGCAGACAAGTCAGAGGCGGGAGGAAATTGTTCTTCCTCGGCAGCTCTTAAGATCACACCTGACTGACTGTTGACTTCTTGCTGACTGTATCTCTCCTCCATGACTGTCTCTATCTCTACCCCCTGAATATTGTAGTTTGTTTGGTGCTATTAGACTGCCTGCTGTGCTTTTAACTGTTTATATGGTGTGAGTGATTCTAGACTGTTTTTTTATTTGGTTGTTTGGCGGTACCATTTAGACAGGGAAGTTAAAACTGTTTTCACTTAGCTTCTTGCTGACTGTTTCCTCCCTAACTATTATTTGCGAGGTCCTCTTAAACTGGGTTCTCTGACTGTTTAGACGTCACTTATCCTTGACTGGTTTCTGACTGTTATATTTTCTGGTTCCTGTTTTCACTGACTGTTTCCACTAACTGCTACGTAAATTTGTCTCACATAAATTAATTAAAAAAAAAGAGTCACAAATATCGTCTGATAAGAACTTTCACACAAGGAGACGTTGGTGTCGGTGGTCAAGGCTGGTCAGTGGTGATCAGGGCTGGTCAGAGCTAGTCATTGGTGGTCAGAGCTGGTCATTGGTGATCAGGGCTGGTCAGTGCTCGTCAATGGTGATCAGAGCTGGTCGGTGTTGGTCAGAGCTGGTTATTGGTGGCCAGGGCTGCTCAGGGGTGGTCAGTTACACACCACAGGTACCTGACAGCTTCACGGGTCAGACCACAAAATATCGCCGGACACACCGACAGGAGAAATTGAAGATACTGCCCACTAAATATCTCCCAGAGTGGAAATATCTCCCGTATTTGGTATATTTGTAAAAGACTGACCACAAAATATCGCTCGACGCACCAACCTCGGAGCCTAATTGTTAAATATGGAAGGACCTGACTCCCTTCATCACCTGGCCAGGGTCCTCGGTGGGTGTGTAGGTGTGTGTGGGTGTGGGTGTGTGTGGGTGTGGGTGTGTGTGGGTGTGTGTGTGGGTGTAAATCAGTTCAATACTATTTTTGAAACTAAAAAAAAATGAATTCATGTGAGTTGGGAAAGCATGGATATATATCTCACCAATATATTTGAATTTTTTTTACATTTTTAAGGTGGTGTACCGCGGAATTTTAGTCCTGACATACAGTGTAAATGTCTTCTTTACACGCGTACACAAGATAAAACACACACACACACACACATATATGTCGGAGCTCCGGTGTAGCTTCCAGGGATCACCATATTGACCCTCCCCCCACCTCACCCCCCCCCCCCCCCCCCCCACTCCTCCCCCCCCACTCCTCCCCCCCCACCCCACCTCCTTCCCCCGTCTCTTCTTCACCAAAAAGGAGGGAAGGAAACATTACAGAGCAGTAGATAAGTGAGAGGTCAGTGTTACAGACGAGGGTCGGGGGCCAACATGAGGTTCACACTTGTCTTTGACTCCCTAGAGCCCTCCGTGACCTCTTCTTAAGCTCTGACTAATGTTAAGATAGTAATGTACTTTTCCTCGTAACGATACAATCTGAATAGTGACTCCAACTATCTCTTAACGTAACTAGATCACTAGTTTTTTCACTACTGGAAGATGCTGTTGAGTTTGCGAGTGTGTGAGAATCTGTACTCCTGGCCTGATGAGCCAAACCAATAAATAATTCCAGATTTATGGTTGGGGTGGTGGTGGTGGTGGCTGCCAGGGGTGGTGGTGGCTGCCAGGGGGGGTGGTGGCCAGGGGTGGTGGTGGCCAGGGGTGGTGGTTGTGGTGGCGGCCAGGGGTGGTGGTGGCTGCCAGGGGGGGTGGTGGCCAGTGGTGGTGGCTGCCAGGGGGGGTGGTGGCTGCCAGGGGGGGTGGTGGCTGCCAGGGGTGGTGGTGGCCAGGGGTGGTGGTGGCTGCCAGAGGTGGAGATATAAGGGTCAGGGCTGTGTTTATCGGCAGCCCCGGACGTGGAGGTGATGTCGGTAAATCAAGCTGGTGGTACGTGTGGTGGGTGACCTGCATTGTAACACTCACCCACCACCTGTTTGTTGTTGTGGCGGAGACAGACAGACAGACAGACAGACAGAGTTTGGTACACGGGTGAATAACTAAGAATACTTAACACAATATTATCTTCCTTTACTACAGAAATATATTTACTATCTGAACATTTAATTAAGAAAAAAAAAAATATAAACCTGTCCCATAAAAACTATTAAACCAGAATTTTAATTTAGGTTAGAATATTATTAAACCCGTATAGGAAAGAGGTGGTTTATTTCGTCTCGACTCAGCGTTATTAAAACACTTTAATATGGAAGAGTAACGCAGTGCTACATTATACTGTATACGCTGCCAACCTTGACCTATTTAATTTAGATCTTGAAGGTGGTGTGTGTAGTGGTGGTGTGTGTAGTGGTGTGGTGTGTGTAGTGGTGACATGTAGTACTGTCGGTGTAGGAGGAGAAGTACTAAGATGATGATGATAGGATAGGTATACGAGATAAAGGAGTTAGTATAGGAGGGAAGGACCTGGTGTGTGTGGGGGGAGGGGTTGCTACAGTAAACACACGCGTTACCATAGTGCGAGTGAATGGATGAACAGCGAGTGGAGGGGGAGCATTTTTGTTTGTTGTTCCTGCTTCCAGCTGTGTGTGAGGGAGGGAGGGGGGGAATTAATCTTCCTTACAAAACTCATAAATATTTACGTTACTCAAAGTCATATAGGGATCGTACAGTATTCTCATAAGGATTTTAAAGTACTCAAAAAAACTCATTCAGAGATTTTGCAATTTTCTCAGGAAGGGATTAAACTTTACTTTGAAAAAATATCTCACGTAATCTTACCGTATTATCATGAGGGATTTACAATACTTATAAGGATTTGCATCAGATCTTACGATACTCTCACAAGGATCTCAAGGGCGACTTAGCTCTCACAAGACCTTCACACAATCACACAAAGATCTGATAAATTTTTTGATGGGATTTAACTCACGTAGAGAGAGAGAGAGAGAGAGAGAGAGAGAGAGAGAGAGAGAGAGAGAGAGAGAGAGAGAGACTGTGTGTGTTGAGGAATATCTGAGAGACATTGGAAGAAGCAGGTGTGTACGAGCCTTGTGTTATGTTGGAGTACGTCACTAATTATCTCTCATTGTCTCTCTTGAGGTCTCGTGTTGATCTTCTCTTATGACTGACTTATTTACCTGGTCGTGATCATTAACCATGTGGGGGTAACGATGATGTTGATGGCGACCAGAGTACATAAATGACACGTGTCCACATATTAGAGCTCTTCATCACAACTGCATCACCTAATGACACACACACACACCTGCACTACGTAATACCTTGACACACACACACACACACACGCGCGCGCGCCTGCCCCTCACTTGCTGCGTATCAACAATTACAAAAATAATGGTGAAATAACGATGGTGTATCTCTCTCTCTCTCTCTCTCTCTCCGGTCATACGGACAGTCATGCAGACAGGCAGCGACAGACACAGTCCCCAACTCATCTGAAAGCCATTATACTCCGGCAAAATTCCGATAATTGACTGGCCAACAAACATGGCACTTTTACTGAGCCTCTCCCCAGTCCCCTCCTCGCCTATTTGTTGCCCCGTCTTGTTGCGATCCACTGGTAATTTTTTTACGTGTGTGTGTGTGTGTGTGTGTAATGGTAGGTGTGAAAGGGTAGGTGTGTGGGCGGGCGGCAACAGACGTGGGTGGAAGAGTAGTAAGATCTGTGTTGTTGGCAGTGAGTGTGGGCGGCCGCGAAGAGTGGGCTGACTGCTGGGAGGGTGTGGGGTAGGTTGGGTAGGGGAAGGTGTTGGCAGTGGGTGTCAAGTGTGTGTTTGTTCCCACAACACCCATCTCTCGCCGTACACTCTCCCTCACTCACCACTCCTCTCACTAAACACACACACACACACACACACATTTTTTCAATCACGACAGATAACTAAGCAAGCATCGCTTATCAAAAGTTGAAAGAACTTTATGAAATTAATAACATCCAAGGAAGCGTTTTGTTGACAGAACACAGTTGATCGCGCGCGCGCGTGCGTGTGTGTGTGTGTGTGTAAAAATAATAATGATAATTAATATTAGTAATAATAATGATTAACGGTTTATTGAAATAGCATGGCAGCCAGAAGGCTGAAAATATAGTTACAAATAATATACAAGTAACATAAGTAATACAAATATGGTATATAATAACAAGGTGGGGAGAATTTCATATTACAGGGCATTTCAACATAGTGACAGCACAAAAAGGTAAGATTGACGGGGAGTGAACTCACTGGTTGACTACGAGTTGATAATTTGTACAATGGTGGGGACTGCGCTATTGTGGTTGTGGTGTCGAACAGCAATTCGCGGACGGGTGGAAGCAGGAGCCGGTGTCGAAGATGGTGCAGAAGCTTTTCCCCGAATTTGCAGATGAGGTCGTGGTGATGGTCAGAGAGAGCCGAGAGGGTCAGTGTGTTGAGCGCTTCTTGATATGTGGAGTAGGAAGAGGAGAGAATAATCTTGCATGCCCTCTTTTGCACTTTTTCTAGGTGTTTATGTTGTGTGGCATTTAGGGAGGAAGACCAGGTAGGGGAGGCACATGTGTGCTGGGGAAGTATGAATAATGAGTAAGCACTGAGGAGCTCGGGGGCGGGAACTCAGAGGAACTTGAGTTGACGGAAGAGGTGGAGACGAAAACTGGAGGATTTTAAAATTGTACTGACGTGTTTTCCAATTTAGTTTACCTATAGTGACGCCGAGGAGCTTAGTGGAGTCCACAACCTGGAGTGTGTTGGGGCCTAATGTAATGGAGGGAGGTAGGACAAGGTCAGAGGAAAGGTTGATGTGCATAACCATGGTCTTGATATTGTTGATGGTGATATGGTTTTGTGAGAGAGAGAGAGAGAGAGAGAGAGAGAGAGAGAGAGAGAGTAGTAAGGAAAAACACCAGGAACAGATTAACACGCACTGCGGCACATGTAATGTTGACCCTCTCCCTCTCTCTCTCTCTCTCTCTCTCTCTCTCTCTCTCTCTCTCTCTCTCTCTCTCTCTCAGTCTTCCTCCATCCTCCTACTTTTTCATCCTCCTTCCACCTTTCCCCCCACACACGGTACAGAGGAAGAGGGAGCAGTCAGGTGTCAGACCAACAAACCCAGCAACAAACAAACCCCCTGAGAAGAGACATAAGCAAGGCAGAGTAAAACAAACAAACAAGTAAACAGCACCTAGCTGCCTAGGGGGGGGGGGGGTGGATCACTATAAACACTCATAAATATGTCAATAATTAACATATTGAATATTTACAGACAACGAGTGCAGGGCTGTGTGTGATAGATAGATAGATAGAACATAACGTAAGAATGGAGGAAACTGCAGCGGGCCTATTAGCCCATACTGGGCAGTCCCGTTTACACCCAACCTATGTTAGAAGCTATCCTTCGGATTCGAGCTAACGGTGATAATTGGTAACTTGTTCCATTCATCCACTACTCTATTTCCAAACCAGTGTTTACCTATCTCCTGCCTAAATCTAAATTTGTCTAAAAACCATTGCTACGAATTCGCTCCTGGTTGGATAGTTTGAGTACCTTTATGTCCCCTTTGTTTTGCCCTGACTTCCATTTATACACCTCGATCATATCGCCCCTCACTCTACGTCTCTCGAGGGATTGCAAATTAAGATGCTTTAACCTGTCTCTGTACTCAAGGTTCCTAATGCCCGGGATTAGTCTTGTCATTTTCTTTTGAATTCTTTCTAGGGATTCTATGTCCATTCTGTAGTACGGTGACCAGAACTGAACTGCGTAATCCAAGTGAAGTCTCACAAGCGCGAGATATAGTTTTGGGATGACCTCGCTAGTCTTGTGACTAACACTCCTTTGTATAAACCCAAGTACTTTATTAGCCTTGTTTCGAACAAATACACATTGTTTACTTGGTTTAAGATTCCTACTTATCATTACTCCTAAATCTTTCTCGCAGTCGGATTTATCTATAAGAACTTTGTTCATCTGGTATCTGGTTTCTCTGTTTACGTCTCCTAGAGACCTAGACTAAATACTTTACATTTGTGCAAATTAAATTTCATCTGCCATTTTTCAGAGCATTCGTAATTTTTTTTTACATCTTCCTGTAGTTTTGCCGAGCCCTCGTCAGATTTAATTATACGCCCTATTTTAATGTCATCAGCAAATTTACTTATGTTGCTGTCTACGCCTATATCTGTGTCATATATATATATATATATATATATATATATATATATATATATATATATATATATATATATATATATATATATATATATAGGGTGTATATACTGTATAATAATGGTCCAAGTACCGAGCCTTGGGGTACTCCACTAATGACGTTACCCCAATCGGATTTGGTGCCGTTAATGCTTCCTTGCCGTTCCCTGTCCTGTAACCACCCCTAATCCATTTTAGAATATCTCCTCCAATGCCATGACCTTTCACTTTTCGTATTAGTCTTTCGTGGGGGACTCTGTCGAAGGCTTTGCTATAGTCGAGATATACCACATCATAATCATGCCCGTCATCCACTGATCCGAAAACAGCTGGAAAGGATTTTAATAAATTAGTATGACATGAACGCCCGCTTGTGAAGCCATATTGGGAATCATTGATCAACTTGTGCTTTTCCGGGTGATTTCGAAGAGATTTGAAATTATTGCTTCCAGCAATTTGCCTACAATTGATGTTGAACTGATTGGACGGTAGTTAGAGGATAGTGATCTATCTCCCTTGTTGAAAATCCACTGCTGGTGTTGTGGAGGTAACACGTTGTTGTAGGCCGCCACACTGCTGGTGTTGTGGAGGTAACTCGTTGTTGTAGGCCGCCACGCTGCTGCTGTTGTGGAGGTAACACGTTGTTGTAGGCCGCCACACTGCTGGTGTTGTGGAGGTAACACGTTGTAGGCCGCCACACTGCTGGTGTTGTAGAGGTAACGCGTTGTTGTAGGCCGCCACACTGCTGGTGTTGTAGAGGTAACACGTTGTTGTAGGCCGCCACACTGCTGGTGTTGTAGAGGTAACACGTTGTTGTAGGCCGCCACACTGCTGGTGTTGTGGAGGTAACTCGTTGTTGTAGGCCGCCACACTGCTGGTGTTGTGGAGGTAACTCGTTGTTGTAGGCCGCCACACTGCTGGTGTTTTAGAGGTAACACGTTGTTGTAGGCCGCCACACTGCTGGTGTTGTGGAGGCAACACGTTGTTGTAGGCCGCCACACTGCTGGTGTTGTGGAGGCAACACGTTGTTGTAGGCCGCCACACTGCTGGTGTTGTGGAGGTAACACGTTGTTGTAGGCCGCCACACTGCTGGTGTTGTGGAGGTAACTCGTTGTTGTAGGCCGCCACACTGCTGGTGTTGTGGAGGTAACACGTTGTTGTAGGCCGCCACACTGCTGGTGTTGTGGAGGTAACACGTTGTTGTAGGCCGCCACACTGCTGGTGTTGTGGAGGTAACACGTTGTTGTAGGCCGCCACACTGCTGGTGTTGTGGAGGTAACTCGTTGTTGTAGGCCGCCACACTGCTGGTGTTGTGGAGGTAACTCGTTGTTGTAGGCCGCCACACTGCTGGTGTTGTGGAGGTAACTCGTTGTTGTAGGCCGCCACACTGCTGGTGTTGTGGAGGTAACTCGTTATTGTAGGCCGCCACACTGCTGGTGTTGTAGAGGTAACACGTTGTTGTAGGCCGCCACACTGCTGGTGTTGTAGAGGTAACACGTTGTTGTAGGCCGCCACACTGCTGGTGTTGTGGAGGCAACACGTTGTTGTAGGCCACCACACTGCTGGTGTTGTGGAGGCAACACGTTGTTGTAGGCCACCACACTGCTGGTGTTGTGGAGGCAGCTCGTTGTTGTAGGCCGCCACACTGCTGGTGTTGTGGAGGTAACACGTTGTTGTAGGCCGCCACACTGCTGGTGTTGTGGAGGCAACACGTTGTTGTAGGCCGCCACACTGCTGGTGTTGTGGAGGTAACTCGTTGTTGTAGGCCGCCACACTGCTGGTGTTGTGGAGGTAACTCGTTGTTGTAGGCCGCCACACTGCTGGTGTTGTGGAGGTAACTCGTTGTTGTAGGCCGCCACACTGCTGGTGTTGTGGAGGTAACACGTTGTTGTAGGCCGCCACACTGCTGGTGTTGTAGTGTGTGTGTGTGTGTGATGTACTGTAGCAGTATATGTGAATGAGTCAGCATATTACTCAACTCAACACAACACCACACAGCATTACACAGCTCCACACAGCATCACACAACACCACACAACATCTCACAGCTTTGCACAGCACCACACAGCATTACACAGCTCCACACAGCATCACACAACACCACACAACATCACACAACTTTATACAGCACCACACAGCATTACACAGCTCCACACAGCATCACACAACACCACACAGCTTTGCACAGCACCACACAGCATTACACAGCACCACACATCATTGTAATAATGCGTTTATTTTATTTTATTTTTTTCATATTTTTTAATTCTTTACTTATTTCTTTACTTTCTTTCATTCTCTTTATACTCTTGAGATAGAGGGGAGATGAGGCGGGAGAGAGAGAGAGAGAGAGAGAGGGAGGGGAGCGAGGTAGGTGGGAGATAACGGCAGGTTTGTGGATTAGACTAGCCCACACTGATTAGTCTTCAATTAGAATATGACTCCAATGTATGTGAACCACTGACCTATACAGTATACTCTGCTAATGAATATGATGTATTTCCTTCTTTGTGTACGAACCTCTGTCCTGCATGGCAGTGAACAGTGGCATTATCCACGTGAATCTGACCTACAGTATATATAGTGTCAATGAATATGATGTATTTCCTTCTTTGTGTACAAACCTCTGTCCTGCATGGCAGTGAACAGTGGCATTATCCACGTGAATCTGACCTATATATAGTGTCAATGAATATGATGTATTTCCTTCTTTGTGTACGAACCTCTGTCCTGCATGGCAGTGAACAGTGGCATTATCCACGTGAATCTGACCTATATATAGTGTCAATGAATATGATGTATTTCCTTCTTTGTGTACGAACCTCTGTCTTGTATGGCAGTGAAGAGTGACATTACCCACATGAATCTGACCCGTGATACGGGTAGTCCCCATTAGAGATTCACGGCGCCATAAGCTCGTTGAACAGGCTTTGTGTGAAATATAACAGAGTCTAGGCCTGCTCTTAGTATCCTGGTGGTCCAGCGGTTAGCGTTCCCCGGTCACAGTCATGGGCTCATGGGCCGTGGGTTCGAAATCCTGGCGGGTTGAGGTGTTGATTGTATATATATATATACAGTATATATATATACTGTTAATGAATATGATGCATCTCTTTGTGTACGAACCTCTGTCCTGCAGGACAGTGAGCAGTGACATTACTCACATGAATCTGACGTCTATACATATATAGCTGTTAATGAATGCGATGTATTTCTTTGTGTATGAGCCTCTGTCCTGCGTGGCAGTGAGACGTGATACCACCCTCAGTGTCAAGACCTGACTGAATTACTCAGAAAAGGCAAACTGTACTACAAGCTTTGCCAATAAATTTGTTAAACAAAAATTAAAACTTAGACCGGCCTCAACCCAAAGGGGAGAAGGACAGAGAAGGGAAGTAGGCGAGGATAACTGAGAATAAGGGTAACATGCGATAACTGAGAATAAAGGTAAATAACGATAATTGAGAATAAGGGTAACATGCAATAACTGAGACAACAGGTAATAATTATGTTGTTACTCATGGGGGTCACTGTACCACTAAGACACTACACAGGAATACTCTACTCCATATTCAGGGAAGGGACTTGAGAAATATTCTTGGAAAAGCTCTTCATTTATTAACGACGTTATTCAGAATGGACAGTTACACTTTCTAAACAATAAACTTATTCCCCTAGCTAGTTAAATAGGGGTTACATGCATCACAATATGAAACCTGCCGACCCACACTCACGTCGACACTTAACCAACTCTAACCAGACTGTCTTTGAAAATCGAGTTGGTCAGACATTCTATATTCCAGCCAATCAGCACAGGTAGGCCTATGACATACCCTCACAGGTCATTGTGATTTGTTCATGCCTCAGGTTTATCAGGCACTCATGGTTTTGGCGGGAAGACTGTCGTACAGGGCGTTATGGCGGGTAATCTTTGTTTAAACTGAATATTCATGTGTATTTCCTCTGAACATTACATAATTTACTCTAAAAAACATGGCATTGTTACAGCACCACACACCATTACACAGCTCCACACAGCACCACACGGCATTACACAGCACCACACGGCATTACACAGCACCACACAGCTCCACACTGCACCACACAGCTCCACACTGCACCACACAGCTCCACACTGCACCACACAGCTCCACACAGCACCTCACAGCATTACACAGCACCACATACCATTACACAGCACCACACAGCACCTCACAGCATTACACAGCACCACATACCATTACACAGCACCACACAGCACCTCACAGCATTACACAGCACCACACGGCACCACACAGCACCTCACAGCATTACACTGTACCACACAGCATCACACAGCACCACACAGCACCTCACAGCACCACACTGCACCACACGGCACCACACAGCATGGAGTGGGTGGCGACATACACCTCTCGTGCCAAAGTGTTGCTCATTTTTTCCCATTCCTTCATGCAGTCTGATATACCACACAGACCCCCGGGGTGTAAGGGGCGCAGGGGATGCTATTACAATAAGGTAAGAAAATCCCATTTTAAACCAATAGGATCATGCACCTTAATGTATAATGTGGGTTGTGACTGTCTCAAGCCCCCGGGATAGCCTAGGTTAGAGGCTCGCTAGGGGAACACAAGAGCGATGATTTTCTGTTATTTTTCAAGGGGCCGTCGACCTTATGTGCCAGGGTGGGTTATGCTAGTTATGCCCTCCAGTGTGTGATGGTGAGATGAACCTCCAGCCAAGACAATTAACATTAACATTGAAGAATTAACACAGATGCTTGGGCAGGTATGTCACACACCTTCCCGTCTCTCTCCCACATAACTCTCCTATTGTCCCCTCCCTCCCTCCCTCCCCCACTTCCTCTACTCTTTCTCTCTCTTTACCTTACCTCTTCTCCCCTTCCTTTTCCTAGTCTCCCCATTATTTTACTCCCTCAAAGTTTCTCCCCTTTCTCCCCTCCCTTAACCTGCACCCCCTCTCACCTAGCACCCCTTCCCCCCTCTCACCTAGCACTCCCCCCCCTCCTTCTTCCCTCCTGGCACTCCCTCCTTCCCTTCCTTCTTCACCCACCCTCTCCTCTTCACCCTCCCTCCCCTCCCTTCTCACCTCTAGCGGACAGGGGCAGGTGTGTGTGTGTGTGTGTGTGTGTGTGTCCTTATTTATATACGTGTGTCTGTGGAACGATAATGGCCGTGGCGTTTGTCTGTTTGCGTTCTATCTCATATTTGTCTGTGTTTTGTCTGTTTTCATATGTTTGGTTTTCTGTCTGTCTGTGTGTCTTTCTATACTCGTATGTCTTATATATGCATGTCTGTCTCTTTTTGTCTCAATTTTGGTCTCGCATCGTGGTCTCAAATTATCTCTTATCTCGCGTATCTTGGTCTCGTATTGTCTCTCACATCTTGGTTAGTCTCTCGTCCACAGAATCCTTATCTCTCTCATAATAGGTCAGGCATCGCGAATTCGCTCGACCGCGTTAACACTCCAATTTGGTGAAGTTTGGCGAATTGTGAGCGCGTGAGAGACTTGGTAGTTAGCTAGGGGGAAGAGGGGAGGGGAGGGGGAGGGGGAAGGGGAAGAGGGGAGGGGAAGAGGAGAGGGGGAGGGGAAGGGGGTTAACCTCTTGACTTATTAATGTTCTCTGTTGGGGAGTTTGTTGGGGGGGAGGGGGTTACTTTGGTTGAGATCGGCGTTTGGTTAAATGGGCCTTAAATCTAATAGGTCCCATTACCATTAGGCCTTGGTGGTCATTAGGCCCCAGTACTAATAGGACCCAAGTGCTAATAGGCCCCAGTACAAATGGGTCCCAGTGCTAATAGACCCCAGGACTAATAGGCCCCACTACTAATAGGACCAAGTGCTAATAGGCCCCAGTACAAATGGGTCCCAGAGCTAATAGGCCCTAGTGATGATATGCCCCAGTACTAATACACCCCAGTCCTAATTGACCTCAGTGCTAATAGGCCCCAATACTTAAAGGCCCCAGTACTTACAGGCCCCAGTGCTATTAAACCCCAGTGCTATTAGGCGCCAGCAATAATGAGAAGTACATCAGAAAGAAAAGAGTGTGTAATATTAGGGTTGTGTCATGTAATGCGTGTCATGTAAAGGAGGTGTCATAATGCGTGTCATGTAAAGGTGTCATGTAAAGGAGGTGTCATGTAATGCGTGTCATGTAAAGGAGGTGTCATAATGCGTGTCATGTAAAGGAGGTGTCATGTAATGCGTGTCATGTAAAGGAGGGTGTCATGTAACGCTTGTCATGTAAAGGATGTGTCATGTAAAGGAGGTGTCATGTAATGCGTGTCATGTGAAGGAGGTGTCATAATGCGTGTCATGTAAAGGAGGTGTCATAATGCGTGTCATGTAAAGGAGGTGTCATAGTGCGTGTCATGTAAAGGAGGTGTCATAATGCGTGTCATGTAAAGGAGGTGTCATGTAATGCGTGTCCTGTAAAGGAGGTGTCATGTAATGCGTGTCATGTAAAGGAGGTGTCATAATGCGTGTCATGTAAAGGTGTCATAATGCGTGTCATGTAAAGGAGGGTGTCATGTAGCGCTTGTCATGTAAAGGATGTGTCATGTAAAGGAGGTGTCATGTAATGCGTGTCATGTAAAGGAGGTGTCATAATGCTTGTCATGTAAAGGAGGTGTCATAATGCGTGTCATGTAAAGGAGGTGTCATAGTGCGTGTCATGTAAAGGAGGTGTCATGTAATGCGTGTCATGTAAAGGAGGTGTCATAATGCGTGTCATGTAAAGGTGTCATGTAATGCGTGTCATGTAAAGGAGGTGTCATAATGCGTGTCATGTAAAGGTGCCATAATGCTTGTCATGTAAAGGTGTCATAATGCTTGTCATGTAAAGGAGGTGTCATGTAATGCGTGTCATGTAAAGGAGGGTGTCATGTAACGCTTGTCATGTAAAGGAGGTGTCATAATGCGTGTCATGTAAAGGAGGTGTCATGTAATGCGTGTCCTGTAAAGGAGGTGTCATGTAATGCGTGTCATGTAAAGGAGGTGTCATAATGCGTGTCATGCAAAGGTGTCATAATGCGTGTCATGTAAAGGAGGTGTCATAATGCGTTTCATGTAAAGTAGGTGTCATGTAATGCGTGTCATGTAAAGGAGGTGTCATGTAATGCGTGTCATGTAAAGGTGTCATGTGTATCGTATGAGGGGAAGCAGCGTCATGGACTGTTATGTGTCATGCAAGGAATATGCCAAGTGAGGGATGTGTCATGCAAATGTGGTGTGGCTAAGTGAATCAAGTGTGTGGGCCGTGCATGAAGGCAGGGGTGTCATGAGTGGGTCCGATGAGTGTGGTAAAGTGTGCCGTGAATACTGACCATCTCTACCACACTACACCACTCCCACCTGACACACCACCACCACTCTACATCACCACAGTAAACCACCAGTAGGCAGCTATCAAACAGGGAGGTACTACCGCCCGGGAAGATATTGGAAGCATAATGTGTTGTCTAATGGTCGACCCTGCTGCCATAAGTGACCAAGTCCCAGGTTGATGATTTGACTTTCTGCCTCATTTACACGCAATTGCTGGGTCTCAATTGTTTCTCTTACTATTGACAAGACAACTTACATAAATCATTTCTCACTATTGATATGTTTTTTTTCGTATTTATTTATGGCTTATTATTATTATTATTATTATTATTATTATTATTATTTTCACCCCTCAGGCCTTGATGTAGGTCATAAAATGATCTGTGCCTGGGTGGGCTAATGCCTGTAAAAAAAAAATACTACACCCCACACCACATCACCTCCACATCACTACATTGCCACCACACCACACACCACATCATCTCCACATCACTACACCACCATCTCCACACCACACCGCACACCAAATCGCACAGCACCACCATCACACCACATCCCCACCACACCACATCCCCACCACACTACACCCCCACCACCACACTACACCCCCACCACCACACTACACCACCACCACCACACTACACCACCACCACACTACACCACCACCACCACCACACTACACCACCACCCCCACCACCACACTACACCCCCACCACCACACTACACCACCACCACCACCACACTACACCCCCACCACCACACTACACCCCCACCACCACACTAACTCCCTCAAACACACTGTATGGTTGAGACCTGATGGATAGCACTAATTGGTGTACTTGTGGCCGAGTTTAGTTTATCTGATGGTTGCTTGTAATAACAGAGTGATTAACCTGGGGGGGGGGGGGAACACATGACCTTGTTACCTGGAGGCTGAGGTAAACTGATAGTTGACCCTTATAGTGCTGAGAGAAATAATGAAGCTGTTGTATGGTGAGAGAGAGGGGTGTGTTTACAACTGATTGGTTAGGTTAGGGTTAGGTTATGGTTAGGTTAGGTTAGGTTATGGTTCTTGAAGGTTGTTAGGTTAGGTTATGGTTCTTGAAGGTTGTTAGGTTAGGTTAGGTTAGATTATGGTTCTCGAAGGTTGTTAGGTTTGGTTAGGTTATGCTTCTCGAAGGTTGTTAGGTTAGGTTAGGTTAGGTCTGGTCTGGTCTGGTGAGGTGTGATTAGGTTAGTTTAGGTTAGGTTTGGTGAGGTTGTTAGGTTTGGTCTGGTGAACCGATTAGGTTAGGTTAGGTTTCTTAGGTCAAGTTAGGTTAGGATAGTTAAGGTCGATGGTATGACGTAAGAAGAGAGTTCATTCCAGACGAAAAAAAAAGAAAAAAAAAAGAATGATGATGAAGTTTGAGTGTAGGGAACTTACTTGAGATAGGTGGCGGCAGGTGATAAATAAATACGTGTGTGTTTTGCCAGTGATTGTTATTTGAGTACAGTAACGTTGATATTATTGAGTACATTAATAGTCATGTTCTTATTGAGTACTGTGTCGTTGTTGTCGTTACTGAGTACAATATCGCTTTTGTCATTGACATGCCTATAGCTGAAGTGGCGACCCTTTTGTTATGTATATTTCCGATTTCTATTGTGTGGATGATATCTCTCTCTCTCTCTCTCTCTCTCTCTCTCTCTCTCTCTCTCTCTCTCTCCTTCCCCAATGCCTTCTGTTCCTTCTCTTCTTCTTCCTCCCTCTACAACTTCTACTCCTTCTCCGCCTCCTCCACCCCTACCTAGCTCCTCCTTCTCCTCCTCCACCCCTACCTAGCTCCTCCTTCTCCTCCTCCACCCCACCTAGCTCCTCCTCCTCCTCCACCCCTACCTAGCTCCTCCTTCTCCTCCTCCACCCCTACCTAGCTCCTCCTTCTCCTCCTCCACCCCTACCTAGCTCCTCCTTCTCCTCCTCCACCCCTACATAGCTCTTCCTTCTCCTCCTCCACCCCTACCTAGCTCCTCCTTCTCCTCCTCCTCCACCCCTACCTAGCTCCTCCTTCTCCTCCTCCACCCCTACCTAGCTCCTCCTCCTCCTCCACCCCTACCTAGCTCCTCCTCCTCCTCCTCCACCCCTACCCTCCTCCTCCTCACCTCCAACCGCTCTTGGTAATCACACTACACACCTGCCTGCCACCAGAGACCAGCTGGTTCTTCACCTTTAATTAACTTCTTACTCATAACAGAGGTTTGTTGACGAGTCTAGGTTGAGATATGACTTGTAGACGAGGATTAACACTGAGAACCTGGGGGGGGGGGGGTATGTGTCGAGGGTAGAGTGTGTGGGGTGTACTGTACTAGTAGGTGTGTGTGTGTGTGTGTGGGGTGTACTGTACTAGTATATGTGTGTGTGTGGGGTGTACTGTACTAGTATGTGTGTGTGTGGGGTGTACTGTACTAGTATATGTGTGTGTGTGGGGTGTACTGTACTAGTATGTGTGGGGTGTACTGTACTAGTATATGTGTGTGTGTGGGGTGTACTGTACTAGTATGTGTGGGGTGTACTGTACTAGTATGTGTGTGTGTGGGGTGTACTGTACTAGTATGTGTGTGTGGGGTGTACTGTAGTAGTATGTGTGTGTGTGTGTGGGGTGTACTGTACTAGTATGTGTGTGTGGGGTGTACTGTAGTAGTATGTGTGTGTGTGGGGTGTACTGTACTAGTATGTGTGGGGTGTACTGTACTAGTATGTGTGTGTGTGGGGTGTACTGTACTAGTATGTGTGTGTGTGTGGGGTGTACTGTACTAGTATGTGTGGGGTGTACTGTACTAGTATGTGTGTGTGGGGTGTACTGTACTAGTATGTGTGTGTGTGTGGGGTGTACTGTACTAGTATGTGTGTGTGTGTGGGGTGTACTGTACTAGTATGTGTGTGTGTGTGTGGGGTGTACTGTACTAGTATGTGTGTGTGGGGTGTACTGTACTAGTATATGTGTGTGTGGGGGGGTGTACTGTAGTATGTGTGTGTGTGGGGTGTACTGTACTAGTATGTGTGTGTGTGTGGGGTGTACTGTAGTATGTGTGTGTGTGGGTGTACTGTATAGTATGTGTGGGGTGTACTGTACTAGTATGTGTGGGGGTACTGTACTAGTATGTGTGTGTGTGGGGTGTACTGTACTAGTATGTGTGTGTGTGGGGTGTACTGTACTAGTATGTGTGTGTGTGTGGGGTGTACTGTACTAGTATGTGTGGGGTGTACTGTACTAGTATGTGTGGGGTGTACTGTACTAGTATGTGTGTGTGTGTGTGGGGTGTACTGTACTAGTATGTGTGTGTGTGGGGGTGTACTGTACTAGTATGTGTGTGTGTGGGGTGTACTGTACTAGTATGTGTGTGTGTGTGGGGTGTACTGTACTAGTATGTGTGTGTGTGTGGGGTGTACTGTACTAGTATGTGTGTGTGTGTGGGGTGTACTGTATGTATGTGTGTGTGTGGGGTGTACTGTACTAGTATGTGTGTGTGTGTGGGGTGTACTGTACTAGTATGTGTGTGTGTGTGTGTGGGGTGTACTGTACTAGTATGTGTGTGTGTGGGGTGTACTGTACTAGTATGTGTGTGTGTGGGGTGTACTGTACTAGTATGTGTGTGTGGGGTGTACTGTTCTAGTATGTGTGTGTGTGGGGTGTACTGTACTAGTATGTGTGTGTGTGGGGTGTACTGTAGTATGTGTGTGTGTGGGGTGTACTGTACTAGTATGTGTGTGTGTGGGGTGTACTGTACTAGTATGTGTGTGTGTGTGGGGTGTACTGTAGTATGTGTGTGTGTGTGTGTGGGGTGTACTGTACTAGTATGTGTGTGTGTGTGTGTGGGGTGTACTGTACTAGTATGTGTGTGTGTGTGTGGGGTGTACTGTACTAGTATGTGTGTGTGTGTGTGGGGTGTACTGTAGTAGTATGTGTGTGTGGGGTGTACTATAGTATGTGCGTGGGGGGGGGGTACTGTAGTATGTGTGTGTGTGGGGGTACTGTAGTATGTGTGTGTGTATGGGGTACTACAGTATGTGTGGGGGGAGTTACTGTAGTATGTGTGTGGGGGGGGGAGGTACTGTAGTATGTGTGTGTGTGGGGTACTATAGTATGTGTGGGGGGGGAGGTACTGTAGTATGTGTGTGTGTGGGTACTATAGTATGTGTGGGGGGGAGGTACTGTAGTATGTGTGTGTGTGGGGGGGTGTACTATAGTATGTGTGGGGGGGAGGTACTGTAGTATGTGTGTGTGTGGGGGTTACTATAGTATGTGTGGGGGGGGGAGGTACTGTAGTATGTGTGTGTGTGGGGTGTACTATAGTATGTGTGGGGGGGGGAGGTACTGTAGTATGTGTGTGTGTGGGGTGTACTATAGTATGTGTGGGGGGGGAGGGAGGGAATCCGGACAAAAGCCCCTTGGATTAAAACCTTCAGTTAAAGTGCAGAGTAGGATTAAAAACCCCGTTGCAGTGTTAGGTTAGGTTAGGTTAGGTTAGGTATTGCAGCCTTATGATATAATAAATGTAATATTTTACCTATCAGAGAAGTGTTCACGAACTAAATAATAAAGAATAAAAATAATTATTTAAAAAAGATTTATTTGTCCTAAGGGGCTTTGTCCTGCACTTGTGTATGTGGGTGTGTAGTGTGTTGGGGTTAGTGTGTGTGTGTTGGGGGTGTAGTGTGTTGGGGGTGTAGTGTGTGTGTGTGTGTGTGTGTGGGAGAGAGTAGTGTGTGTGGGGGTGTAGTGTGTTGGGGTTAGTGTGTGTGTGTTGGGGGTGTTGTGTGTTGGGGGTGTAGTGTGTGTGTGTGTGTGTGTGTGGGAGAGAGTAGTGTGTGTGTGGGGGTGTAGTGTGTTGGGGTTAGTGTGTGTGTGTTGGGGGTGTAGTGTGTTGGGGGTGTAGTGTGTGTGTGTGTGTGTGTGTGTGTGGGAGAGAGTAGTGTGTGTGTGGGGGTGTAGTGTGTGTGTGTGTGTGTGTGTGGGAGAGAGTAGTGTGGGGGTGTAGCGTGTTGGGGGTGTAGTGTGTTGGGGGTGTAGTGTGTTGGGGTGTAGTGTGTTGGGGGTGTAGTGTGTTGGGGGTGTAGTGTGTTGGGGGTGTAGTGTGTGTGTGTGTGTGGGAGAGAGTAGTGTGTGTGTGGGGGTGTAGTGTGTTGGGGGTGTAGTGTGTGTGTGTGTGTGTGTGTGTGGGAGAGAGTAGTGTGGGGGTGTAGCGTGTTGGGGGTGTAGTGTGTTGGGGGTGTAGTGTGTTGGGGGTGTAGTGTGTTGGGGTTAGTGTGTGTGTGTTGGGGGTGTAGTGTGTTGGGGGTGTAGTGTGGGAGAGAGTAGTGTGTGTGTGGGGGTGTAATGTGTTGGGGTTAGTGTAGTGTGTGTGTGGGGGTGTAGTGTGTCGGGGTTAGTGTGTGTGTGTGTGTGTGTGTGGATGGGAGAGAGTAGTGTGTGTGTGTGGGGGTGTAGTGTGTCGGGGTTAGTGTGTGTGTGTGTGGGAGAGAGTAGTGTGTGGGGTGTGTGTTGAGGAGGACAGGCGGCGCATGTAAGCGTGTTTATGGCGCGGGAGTAGCGTGATAAGGCGTGTGCAGGGCGTGGTAATTTGTTGGATAGGGCACCATTAGCAACACACAGGGTGCATATTGTGGACATGGCGTGTGTACAGTGAGGGCGTGCGGTGTGTTGGCTTGTTGTAAGGCGTGGTATAAGGCATGGAACAGAGGGAGGATACAAGGCGTGGGGAAGGGAGTACAGAACAAGGTATGGTACAAGGCGCGGGGGGGGGAGAAGACGTGGTACAAGGCGCGGAGGGGGGAGACGTGGTACAGGGCGCGGGGGGGGGGGAGAAAACGAGGTACAAGGCGCGGGGGAGGAAGGGGGGAGGCGTGTGTAGGGGGCGTGGAATGTCCCCTGCAGAGGCGCGGGTGAGTTGTCAACATACACACCCCACACACTTCCGGTCTCTCTTACTCGACCCGGATATTGGCACTCTCCCTCCCTCTCTCTCTCGTACATAACCCGGAGCTTGACACCCTCTCATTTACCGCCACTGTTTGGACAGCGTTTATGACACGACCCGGAACTAATGCCGAGATACAACCCAGAACTAATGCTTTAGGACACAACCCGGAACTAATGTTTTATAACACAACCCGGAACTAATGCTTTATGACACAACCCGGAACTAATGCTTTATGACACAACCCGGAACTAATGCTTTATGACACAACCCGGAACTAATGCTTTATGACACAACCCGGAACTAATGCTTTATGACACAACCCGGAACTAATGCTTTATGACACAACCCGGAACTAATGCTTTATGACACAACCCGGAACTAATGCTTTATGACACAACCCGGAACTAATGCTTTATGACACAATCTGGATCTTGTCTCTAAATGATTCAACGAAGATATTGAGTACACTGAATTTATGACAATTAAACAAACAAACAAGCACGCAAACAAACACGCAAGCACAGATACAAACAAACACACATACATAAGCACGGTAACAAACAAACACACACAAGCACAGAAACAAAGGGGTTAATGTTTTAGTCTGTCTTATATGCCCTTGTTATATTGAACTCGACCAATGGTGACTCAATGCATCAACTTTTATCAAGAGTTAAGAGCTGGCACCTTACTGTTGTGTGTGTGTGTGTGCGTGCGTGTGTGTTTAAATATCCAGGTGTGTTGGGAGGTATTCATAACCTGTATCTCCACTACATGCATCCTCCTCTTCCTCGTCTACCTCCCCCTCCTCTTCCTCCCCCTCCTCTTCCTCCCTCCATCATCCTCCTCTTCCTCCGCCACCTTTACCTCTCTCCTCCACGTTTCAGTTCATTTGGTAAGTCACTAATTTCATGGTCGAGAGAGAGAGAGAGAGAGAGAGAGAGAGAGAGAGAGAGAGAGAGAGAGAGAGCTACGCCACCCTGCCACAGTCTCTCAGTGTTGACAGTAAGATTTTATTGTGCAGGAAAACACAGTGTGGTGGCCGAGAGGGGCGTAGGGAATTCCACAGACAGTTCACCTGGAGATTAGAAACCCCTTTGATAGTTAGGTTCGGTTCGGTTAGCGTTAGGTTAGGTTCGGTTAGCGTTAGGTTAGGTTCGGTTAGCGTTAGGTTAGGTTCGGTTAGCATTAAATTAGGCTATGTTCGGTTAGGTTTCATTTCATTAGGTTAGGGTGGATAATCTTAAAGTGAATCGAGCGGTAATATCAAGGTTACACACTGTGAGGACCAAGTGACGAGTTCGTAAGAGAAGAAGGGTAACAGGAGGAGAAGCTGTACACCAAGACTCTATATATACCTGTGACGCGATCAGTGAGTTGAGGTGCCAGCGAGTGTTATAATAAGAATACTAGTGGAGCCATCAGTCACCAGGGGGCAGTGGTGATGGTGTTGACGTCGCCTGTCACACTGTATGACCCTGGCAGTTGTGATACGCAATATATGTGTGTGTGTGTGTGTCCATCAAGCAACAAATAAAAAAGTTTCTTGACTATTCAACGGTGTATTATTATTATTATTATTATTATATTATTATTATTATTACTATTACTACTATTACTATTAACATTATTATTATTATTAAAATTATTATCATCATCAAATAATAAATAACGACAATAATAAAAGAGTGAACAAAAGCAGACATAAATGAACTTGGGAGGAAGGAACCGTGAAGAAGAATGTGGGACCTGAGGGAAGGTGTGTAGGAGGTGACAATGGGGCGAGGTGTCCCCCTCTGTCACACTGTCATGGGTTAGAAATACTCCCTCCAGCCCCCCTCCAGTCCCCCTCCCAGCCCCCCTCCAGCCCCCCCTCCAGCCTCTCTCCAGTCCCCCTCCCAGCCCCCCTCCAGCCCCCCTCCAGCCCCCCTCCAGCCCCCCTCGTACTCACTGTGTCTCTCCTGTCACACATCACTGTTGTTTGTCCTGTTTTTTTTTCATTGCCTACCCTGGTTTTTTTTATGTCTGTCTGTGTCTGTCTCTCTTTCTTCCTGTCTCTTTCTGTCTGTTTGTATCTCTCTCTCTCTCTCTCTCTCTCTGATTTAAGAAGCACGTGGACATTAGACCCAGCCGAGTTTATTTCACCTGGTGATTGAATACCTTACTCTACCTTGGTGGTTTAGGTTAGGTCAGGTTAGATTAGGTTAGGTCAGGTTAGATTAGGTTAGGTCAGGTTAGATTAGGTTAGGTTCAAGTTATTTTAGGTTAGGTTAGCTTTAGGGTGGTTCATCTCAAGGTGAAATGAGCTTGGGGTGTGCAATGTTCAGGTGATCCTAGAGACACCAGAACATGGGCACTATCAAGACTCCCGCCGCCACACTAACATTCTCAGTCACGTCCTGGGTCGAGTCTGTTGCCTCCTAGAGTTAACGTTTACTATCAGTCACTGTTTTATTAATGCTCTGTGGACCCCTTGTTGGTGCTTAAGGTGACATTGGTTTTAGTCTTGGATCATCCGTTTAGGTTAGGTTAGGTTAGGTTAAGTGAGATTAGGTTAGGTTAAGTGAGATTAGGTTAGGTTAAGTGAGATTAGGTTAGGTTTAGTGAGATTAGGTTAGGTTTAGTGAGATTAGGTTAGGTTTAGTGAGATTAGGTTAGGTTAAGTGAGATTAGGTTAGGTTTAGTGAGATTAGGTTAGGTTTAGTGAGATTAGGTTAGGTTAAGTGAGATTAGGTTAGGTTTAGTGAGATTAGGTTAGGTTAAGCGAGATTAGGTTAGGTTTAGCGAGATTAGGTTAGGTTTAGTGAGATTAGGTTAGGTTAAGTGAGATTAGGTTAGGTTAAGTGAGATTAGATTAGGTTAGGTTTAGTGAGATTAGGTTAGGTTAAGTGAGATTAGGTTAGGTTTAGTGAGATTAGGTTAGGTTTAGTGAGATTAGGTTAGGTTTAGTGAGATTAGGTTAGGTTTAGGTGGGGGTTTTATATGACGAAATTTGGGTGAACAGAGATGATTCATTTTACGACTTTTAGTGCGTCAGAATTATTCATTTTACGAATTTTTTTGAGTCTTAATTTATCGTTTTATGGATTTGTGTAAGTCAAGATTTATTCATTTAAAAAAAAAATTGTCGAATTGGGATTTTATTCATCTCACAAGTTTTGGTGAATCGGCTCTCAGGAGGCGAGGTGTGGGAATGTGAACCCAGTCTTCTCCATGATGGATTTGTCCCAGTGGCCTCGTTGGCGGTCGATTGTGGAGGAGGTCGATGGCGTGGACCGTTTTGAGGTGTGTGTGTGTCCTGGTGTCTGAATATGTGATGTTTCTTTCTTTCTTTCTTTCTTTTTTTCTTTCTTTTTCTTTCTTTTTCTTTCTTTCTTTCTTTCCTGTTTCTCCTTTATCTCACCATCCTAAAAGTTTTTCTCTCTCCTTCTCTCCTTATCTTCCCCCCTCCTCCCCCCCTCCTTCCCCCGCTGCCTCACCAACCAACAACTGTCTCCGGCTCTTGTTAAAACCTGCCCGAGTTAAACACTATAACACGGTAAAGGCATTTGGGAGGTTATTGATATTAACTCTCCTTGGTATCATCTGCCCTGACTTCACTACCCT
The DNA here is from genome assembly GCA_958450375.1 of Homarus gammarus. Classification (NCBI taxonomy): domain Eukaryota; kingdom Metazoa; phylum Arthropoda; class Malacostraca; order Decapoda; family Nephropidae; genus Homarus; species Homarus gammarus. Next base: position 1,106,507 of record CAUDMG010004108.1, read on the forward strand.
GACCTGACCTCTACCCTGACCTGACCTCCCAACACCCGTCAAGCCTTGGACTGTAATTGTGAGATGACTGTAGGGGTTTTGGTGAGGGAAGAGGTGTGATGAGGCTTGTTGTGGTGATGATGATAATAATAAATATAATGACAAAAAAATAATAATGAACCTACAATAATAATGATAATAATAATGATAATAATAATAATAATTACTAATACTAAGTTTCGTAATAAAAATGATGGTGAATAAGTTAAATATTAACAAATAAATGCAAATTAGACAGACACTCGATCGTGACATATAAAGCAATATAACTTACCATAAGCTACAAGTAAAGTCAATATAAAATGAGCTGTATATTTACTGTTAATGAGCCGTCAACAGCTTAGTCGTGCGAGCCACAGTGACGTCACCCCCTCCCTGCTCCGTGAACTGCTACGATAATAATAAATAAACTCACGGGCAAGAAAAAGGAAAAGAATTACTTCTATGGCAGAAGGGACCTTTATGCTAGGGATGGGGTGCACCTGTCTAGGGATGGAGTAGCAACCCTGGCTGGGGCTCTAGAGGGGGCAGTTCAAAAGATATCGAAGTCTTTAAACTGCTAAGAGAACATAGGGGCATGGGGGTGGAGGAGACTGCAGTGGGAGCGGGTAAACAAGGCGAAAGATTACAGGGAAATAGTGTTAGGAATGATGACATAACTAAATTAGACAGGGAGTTTAAAACTAAACGCGGTAAGGGGAGGACTCAGAACACGACTAACTTAAATGTATATTACGCGAACAGTAGAAGTATGAGAAACAAAATGGATGATATTAGGGCCTTGGTATGTACCGAAGAAATCGATATAATTGCATTCACTGAAACATGGATCAACCTAGACACACGTGAATTACCAGTCGAATACCAAATTGCGGGTTACAAACTGTTCCATACCGATAGGCAGACCAGGAAAGGAGGCGGAGTAGCAATCTATGTTAGGGATAATCTGAAGTGTGAAATAAATAAGGAAATAAAAACTGAGAGGAATACAGAAACAATTTGGATAGAATTAAGCGACGGTCGGGAAAAATTAATCACAGGAGTAATATATAGACCCCCCAATCTTGATAGCGTCAATGAGCGACTTATCTGGGATGAAATGCGCAGGGCTTCCATACACAACAAAGTCTGTATAGTAGGCGACTTTAACCTTGGCCAAATAGATTGGACCGACCTTACGGGTAACTCAGAATCAGAGGATTTTCTCGAGACGATCCAGGACTGTTTCCTAAGTCAACATATAACCGAACCCACACGGGGTAATAATATATTGGATTTAGTTTTGTCAAACAGAGAAAACCTCATTAGCAATGTCGAGGTAGGGAACGAACTTGCAAACAGCGATCACAAAGAAATTCGATTCCAGTTAGATTTTCAGGGCAGACGTAAGGAAAATTCCACTAAAGTACCAGATTTCAGAAGGGCAAACTTTGACAGTTTAAAGAGGCAGCTGAGAGAGGGGGTGTCGCGCTTGGCCGTGAACCTGACAGATGACACCGACCTGATAACGAGATCTGAGACTGCCGAGTTCCACGACAATTTAAATAGTGAGTTACTTAATGCACAAAGGCAGAACATACCATACAAAAAACTCAGATCAGACAACAATGACCCTAAATGGATAAATAATTATTTAAAGAACATCATTGGCCAAAGGAAGGCTATAGGTAGAAGGATAAATCGTGGCGAAATTCACCTCCGGGACTATTATAGGGTATTGGCGAGTAGGGTTAAAACCGAGATAAGGAAAGCAAAGAGGAATAATGAGGTAAGGATAGCAAGGGAGGCAAAGACAAACCCCAAAGGATTCTACCAAATGTATCAAACTAAAACACGAGAAAAGATTGGACCAATACGGTCAGACTCCGGCGAGCTCACTGATAACGACGGAGAAATGAGCAATAATTTGAATAAATATTTTTCAACAGTTTTCACCACCGAAAATTTAAACATGATACCCGAGGCACCGACTCTATTCAGAGATAGTGAAGAAAACAAATTAAGTGAGATAGTAGTGACTAGTAACGATGTTAGTAAGCAAATAGACAAACTAAAGCCTAATAAGTCACCTGGTCCCGATGAGATATTTGCCAGAGTATTAAAGGAATGTAAGGAAGAGCTTAGTATGCCCTTAGCAAAGTTGTTTAACATGTCCTTAAAAACAGGTGTAGTACCAGAATCCTGGAGGATAGCGAATGTAATACCGATCTTCAAGAAGGGGGATAGATCACTATCCTCTAACTACCGCCCAATCAGTCTAACATCAATAGTAGGCAAATTACTGGAAGCAATCATTTCAAACTCTATTCGAAATCACCTGGAGAAGCACCAGATTGATCAATGATTCCCAGCATGGCTTCACAAGCGGACGTTCTTGCCTAACTAATCTATTAACATTCTTTTCATCAGTTTTCGAATCAGTGGACGAGGGGCACAATTATGATGTGGTATATCTCGACTTTAGCAAAGCCTTCGACAGAGTACCCCACGAAAGACTAATTAGAAAGGTAGAAGCTCATGGCATCAAAGGTGACATCCTTAAATGGATTAGGGCGTGGTTACAGGACAGGAAACAGCGAGTGAGCATTAACGGCACTAAGTCCCATTGGAGCAACGTCACAAGTGGAGTTCCCCAAGGCTCAGTACTTGGACCATTATTGTTTATTATATACATAAACGACATAGATATCGGCATAGACAGCAACATAAGTAAATTTGCTGATGATACTAAAATAGGACGTGTTATCAAATCTGACGAGGACTCGGCAAAACTACAGGAGGATCTAAACAAATTTTTCGAATGGTCTGAAAAATGGCAGATGAAATTCAACATCGACAAATGTAAAGTACTCAGTATAGGAAATGTAAACAGGGAAACCAGATACCAGATGAACAACGATGCCATAGAGAAATCCGACTGCGAGAGAGATTTAGGAGTAATGATAAGTAGGAACCTTAAGCCAAGTAAACAATGTGTTTTTGCTCGTAACAAGGCTAATAAGTACTTGGGTTCATACAAAGGAGTGTTAGTTACAAGACTAGCGAGGTCATCCTAAAACTGTATCTTGCTCTTGTGAGACCACACCTGGATTACGCAGTCCAGTTCTGGTCACCGTATTACAGAATGGATATAGAATCCTTGGAAAGAATTCAGAGGAGAATGACAAGACTAATCCCGGGTATCAGGAACCTTGAGTATAGAGACAGGTTAAAGCATCTTAATTTGCACTCCCTTGAGAGACGTAGAGCGAGGGGCGACCTGATAGAGGTGTATAAGTGGAAGGCAGGGCTAAACAAAGGGGACATTACAAAGGTACTCAAATTATCCAACCAGGAGCGAACTCGTAACAATGGTTTTAAATTGGACAAATTTAGATTTAGGCGTGAAATAGGTAAACACTGGTTTGGAAACAGAGTAGTGGATGAATGGAACAAGTTACCAAATATCATCATTAACTCGAATACGCTGAATTGCTTCAAACATAGGTTGGATGCTCATATGAGCAATAGGGGTTGGGTGTAAACGGGACTGCCCAGTATGGGCCACTAGGCCCGCTGCAGTTTCCTCCATTCTTATGTTCTTATGTTCTTAATTCCATAACGCCAGGCCAGGAATAGAATAAAACAAAACCCCCAATTGAATAATCCTTTTGGCCATTTAAAAGATAAGAATTTTGCGTTGGTGCACCGAGTAGGATAACCAATCAGGGGGTGAGTGGGCTTGGAGGGCCCAGTTGATGCAAGTTTCGCGCGCTCCCTCTTTCCCGCCAAATCTCAAGAAGTTACTGTTGTTCTTATTTTGGTTCCTTTTAAATGTCTCTCTGCTATTATTATTATTATTATTATTATTATTATTATTATTATTATTTACGAGGCCAGTTATTATAATCGTTACTATTATCATTATTTCCCCTTAAACAAACTTTCACCCAAGTTACCACTATTATTAAATATCTACTGATGAAACACATCGCCAACTATGTATGTGTTCATGCCTCGTATGTCCCAGCATATATCCTAGTATATATTTGGGTATTTTTTTATAATGTCACAATTTTATATACTGTATAGAAAACGCCAATGTAAAAATGACATGGTAAACGAATTAATTATAGTATATACACTTTGCAGGCTGTTCAGTTTTGCAATATAAATCTATATAAATTCCTGGGTTTTGTGGGATATCGAATACGTGGCGTCATAGTCAAGTAGTAACATGGTTTGATTGAAATTATTTATATAGATATTGAGTGTGAAAAATATTGGTAGTTTGTGAGGGTGGTGGTGGAAGTAGTAACAACCTGGGGGTTAAGAGGGAGGGTCAGGGAAAGTAATAGAAAAGGTCAGGGAGGACAGGGAACGGTAAGGGGGGGGTCGAGGCGGTTCAGGTAAGGTAAGGTTACACAATAGTTCCATTTACCGGATTACTGTTCCAGCGTCCAAGTTTTTGCTGAAATAATGTGTGTGTGTGTGTGTGTGTGTGTGTGTGTGTGTGTGTGTGTTTTCAGGTCTCGTTGGTATGTGACCTGAGCCGCAGTACAGTACACTAGTATGGGTGGGGGGGAGAGGGGGTTAATTCTTACGTGTGGTGTACAGTACAGTTGGTCGCCACTGCTCTGTTTGGGTGTATGTTCCACTTTAAGTCAGGGGGCCACCAAGGTATATACCCACCGAGGTGTATTTGTGTTATGTTTGTGTTGTGTCGAGCATGTGTGTGTGTGTGTGTGTGTGTGTGTGTGCATAATCAACACATTAGCTGCAGGGAGACACGTAACACTACATAGGTATGAACATTATAATACTCTCGTCAACAAGAGGACACGTGACGTTATAGTGAGTGAGTCCGTAATACGTGTACCTGTTAGTACCTGCTGCACCTATTAGTACCTGTTAGTACCTGTTAGTTCCTGTTGCACCTGTTAGTACCTGTTGCACCTGTTGGAAACTGTTGCACCTGATATTAATTTTCGCTGACTACTGTAAAATAAGACTGTGTAAAATATGTTTCATTGGCTAACCTTACCTAACCTAACCTAACAATTGAAGTTTTTAATGGTCTAAATTTATTGTATTTATAAAGAACACAATGTATCTGTCATATATATTTTATCTATAATTTGTAACTTTGTATTTGTGCTGTGTAATATAAGGTAATTAATTCATGAAGCCCTTTTATCATTTTTTTGGTAATACATACTGGCTTTAGGGTTTAAATGGGCTTGTATTTATATATTTATTTTTCCGTCTTTTTAGGTAATATTTTATAATTGGTAAAACACTGCATTTGATAAAAGTCGTTAATAACGCTAATTATTATTTTTCGAGGCAATATATTGTCTATTGTATGTAAATTGATGATTGAATAATAAACTAATATAATTTTCCTCGTGTTGCAGGTGCGTGGAGATGAGGGCGTGTTTCGGTTAATTAAATGTTAGACAAGGTAAGTTTCCTAATTATCTGGGGGCCTCATTAAAGGTAATTTACACTTAAGTGGGCGGCCAGGGATATCGTGGGCCTTATTTTCCACAGGTTCGGGTTCGTGAGTATGTACAGTCCCCTGCACTTATACCTGGTACAGTAGCTGGTGCATTTTGTGAGATGTGGCAGAGCTGTGTTTGTATACATAGTGTTAAAGCTCCTAGAATGGCCCCCAAGGAACCCCGCTTTAGTAACTAGACTAAGGATGCTAGATAAAGATACCACAGAGTTGCCACATCTCACACAATGCGTCAGGAACTGTACCAGGTATAAGTGCAGGCGACTGTTGCACTTACGTTTTATACAGTGTCAATCATGTCCAGTTAGGGAGCAAGAGAATATGTAGGACATCATGTGTTCTGATTAATGGCGGGAGAGGCCGATATTTATCTTCAGGTCAGATTTTACGGTGAGAGAGAGAGAGAGAGAGAGAGAGAGAGAGAGAGAGAGAGAGAATTGCAGGGTCACAGAAACAACTTGTTAGTTTGTAAAATGTTATTCCAAGTCCTGTTATTATTTTCACCACATAAAGTCAATTAGAAGTGGCAGAATGAAAACCACCAGATTGAAGACCATATTTCCAGGTCATACACTACATTATTGTCAACAGCATGGTTATTCATCTTCTAAAATATGCATTAAAATTGGAGAAAAAATAGAAAAGTAGACATTTCAGAATAGTAAAGTTATTACATGCGGTTGTTATTGTCGTGTCTACAAGAGAAAACGATAAATGTATAGAAAATGGAACGTAAATGAGCAGAGCAATGCATCTCCGGGTCAGACTCAAGTAAAAATAAAAAAAGACCGCTAATAACTACAGCATATTCTTAACTGGCTGTATATGACGTGAACCAAAACATCTTCCTTGACGTAATAAAAAAAAGGTGTGTGTGTGTGTGTGTGTGTGTGTGTGTGGAAGGAGCTCACTAACGCGATTATTTTTGTGTGTCAGGATATATGAGAGAGAGGTAAAGGGATTTTCGTCTAAGGCTGTTAACATGAGGCGAAGTTGAAGTGGGTGGAGGTGCTTGGAGGGTGTTGAGGTGCGTGGGGTGCTTAGAGGGTGTTGAGGTGCGTGGAGGGTGTTGAGGTGCGTGGGGTGCTTGGAGGGTGTTGAGGTGCTTGGAGGGTGTTGAGGTGCGTGGAGGGTGTTGAGGTGCGTGGGGTGCTTAGAGGGTGTTGAGGTGCGTGGAGGGTGTTGAGGTGCGTGGGGTGCTTAGAGGGTGTTGAGGTGCGTGGAGGGTGTTGAGGTGCGTGGGGTGCTTGGAGGGTGTTGAGGTGCGTGGGGTGCTTGGAGGGTGTTGAGGTGCGTGGGGTGCTTGGAGGGTGTTGAGGTGCGTGGGGTGCTTGGAGGGTGTTGAGGTGCGTGGGGTGCTTAGAAGGTGTTGAGGTGTGTGGAGGGTGTTGAGGTGCGTGGGGTGCTTGGAGGGTGTTGAGGTGCGTGGGGTGCTTGGAGGGTGTTGAGGTGCTTGGAGGGTGTTGAGGTGCATGGGGTGCTTGGAGGGTGTTGAGGTGCGTGGAGGTGCTTAGAGGGTGTTGAGGTGCGTGGGGTGCTTGGAGGGTGTTGAGGTGCATGGGGTGCTTGGAGGGTGTTGAGGTGCGCGGGGTGCTTGGAGGGTGTTGAGGTGCGTGGAGGTGCTTAGAGGGTGTTGAGGTGCTTGGAGGGTGTTGAGGTGCGTGGGGTGCTTGGAGGGTGTTGAGGTGCGTGGGGTGCTTGGAGGGTGTTGAGGTGCGTGGAGGGCGTTGAGGTGCGTGGGGTGCTTGGAGGGTGTTGAGGTGCGTGGGGTGCTTGGAGGGTGTTGAGGTGTTTGGAGGGTGTTGAGATGCGTGGGGTGCTTGGAGGGTGTTGAGGTGCGTGGGGTGCTTAGAGGGTGTTGAGGTGCTTGGAGGGCGTTGAGGTGCGTGGGGTGCTTGGAGGGTGTTGAGGTGCGTGGGGTGCTTGGAGGGTGTTGAGGTGCTTGGAGGGTGTTGAGGTGTTTGGAGGGTGTTGAGGTGCGTGAGGTGCTTGGAGGGCGTTGAGGTGCGTGGGGTGCTTGGAGGGTGTTGAGGTGCTTGGAGGGCGTTGAGGTGCGTGGGGTGCTTGGAGGGTGTTGAGGTGCTTGGAGGGTGTGGAGGTGCTTGGAGGGTGTTGAGGTGCGTGGCGGGTGTGGAGATGCTTGGAGGGTGTTGAGGTGCGTGGAGGGTGTTGAGGTGCTTGGAGGGCGTTGAGGTGCGTGGGGTGCTTGGAGGGTGTTGAGGTGCGTGGGGTGCTTGGAGGGTGTTGAGGTGCGTGGGGTGCTTGGAGGGTGTTGAGGTGCGTGGGGTGCTTGGAGGGTGTTGAGGTGCATGGAGGGTGTTGAGGTGCGTGGAGGGTGTTGAGGTGCGTGGGGTGCTTGGAGGGTGTTGAGGTGCGTGGAGGGTGTTGAGGTGCTTGGAGGGTGTTGAGGTGCGTGGGGTGACAGACACACTTCATGTTTGTAAGTTATTTTGCAAAATTACCAATATGCACGCCGGTCATTTTGCCCCCCCCCCCTCCCCTCTCCCCCCCTCCCTCCCCCCTCCCAAAAAAACATATTGACGTCATTATCTTTATCGTCCTCACCCGTTGACCAAATCCCATTGTTTTTATATGACGTCACCTCCAAACAGTTAACTAAAACCTGAGGCAGAACCTGATGGCCAACTTTCCTTTCCTGACAATCTAATTAAACTTTATACAATCGACTCATTTCTTGTGTCTGCCACCAACACAACACAGCACAACACAACACAGCACAACACAGCACACATTTACTGAGTTAACAAGTAATTCTCCTGTCATACACGGTCTGTTAGGGGTACCTGGTGTGTATACACGGTCTGTTAGGGGTACCTGGTGTGTATACAAGGTCTGTTAGGGGTACCTGGTGTGTATACACGGTCTGTTAGGGGTACCTGGTGTGTATACAAGGTCTGTTAGGGGTACCTGGTGTGTATACAAGGTCTGTTAGGGGTACCTGGTGTGTATACAAGGTCTGTTAGGGGTACCTGGTATGTATGCATATGTAATATTTTTTGCGAAATCGTTTTTTTTTTTACCGGCATACGTGTTGGTAATCTTGCAAATTACTTAAAAAATAGGCGAAAAAAAAATAGAATAGGACCACTTAACTGTATGTCAATCTACACGAGCCAACCTAAACTAACTTAACCATAAGGTAAGGTTAGTTTAGGTTGGCTGTTTGTAAGTTATCTTGCAAAATTACCAAAATTCATGCCGGTAATTTTGCAAAAAAAAAGATTTCGCAAAAAAACACCGTTTTATATATATATATATATATATATATATATATGCAAGTAAATCACTGTAGGTGCGCGTGATCTAGGTATATGCTGATAACCACCCCTGAAGATGTGAATTACACGAAAGCGCTTGGGAACTTCGTGTTTTCTTCTTTCCTGGTGGTTATCAGCATATATATATATATATATATATATATATATATATATATATATATTATATATATATATATATATATATATATATATATATTTTTTTTTTTTTTTTTTAATTTCCAGTACTGCACGTATATATTGCCTAGCGAAGCGCTTCCCTGCAGGATTAATTTAGTATTTTACATAATTATCATCATCATTTATTCAGTGGTACTGAACGCCACCGGGAAATTTACTCTCCAAAATGATAGCCCACATTTCCCCCCCAGCACTGCAGTGACTGTACCACTAGCGATCCCATTGTACCAGTGTTGTTACCACTGTCATTGTTGCTAGCCTTATATCAGTAGTATTACCGTTGGTACCATCTTGTAACTACGTGTTCCTCATAAAGAAGGAAACATGAGTTATATGTTTCTTAGTCGTCGTCTTATAAACAGTTAACAAGTGTGGCTCCTTGAGGTGTGACACAAAGTACCGTACACCCACACCTCTGTTATTGTGTTTTGTGTCGGCCTTTTAAATCATTATATCGGGTCAAAGGTCAGCCACATTCTTATTACAGGGGTCAGGAGTTACCGGATGCACAACTGTGGGTGTTTGGTCCACCAGGCAGGTCACGGGGGAGCGAGACATGATACTTGTGGCTGTTGGCTTCTTGTATTCATTATATTCACACGACTTTCATTATATTTTTGCCACTTTATTTTTAAGATTATTTTGAGAATTGTCTCCGTCAACAACACCGGCGTGGAAATATTTCAGACGTCAAAATATTAGCGTGAGGTGGAGCAGGTCAGTTTACACACGGCCAGGCGCTAACTTATTGCAACTGTTTATGTTGACTCGGCGCCCGGTCTGATCACCATCCTCTGAACCTCCTACCTTGAACTCTCTCCTGATAATACAACCCAGGTGAAGTCTGAGAGCGATTACAACATTATCATCTTAACCGTTGCATAAAGTTGTGCCGTTAAGCCAGTGGACCAGTTAGATAGATGCGTTTTCTCCTCAAATGTCCTTTAAAGGGGGACACTTAACCTGTTTTGAGAATGTGAAGTGAAGGCGGCGGACATATTGCTTGAGTCAGTTCGGGGAAGGATCAAAGGGGCGCCCGGCTTTGTTGTGCTCCAGTAATTAACAAGGTCAACACGATCTGTCAGTCGCTGGCCGCCGCACTGCTGATCCACACACTAGTTTTGTCGTACACTGACGTGCTGCTGGACGTGCGTCAATCTCCCAGTCTGTGTGTGTGTGATGATGGAATGTCACCGCTGCCACCGTCACCCCTCTACCCTCCCTCCCTCCCTCCCCTGCTAAAATTTAAAACCCCACGTATGTAAGGACATGATGTGTGCTGATGGACTCCTTGCCTTACCTTGACACGCTGTTATGATGGACTCCTTGCCTTACCTTGACACGCTGTTATGATGGACTCCTTGCCTTACCTTGACACGCTGTTATGATGGACTCCTTGCCTTACCTTGACACGCTGTTATGATGGACTCCTTGCCTTACCTTGACACGCTGTTATAATGGACTCCTTGCCTTACCTTGACACGCTGTTATGATGGACTCCTTGCCTTACCTTGACACGCTGTTATGATGGACTCCTTGCCTTACCTTGACACACTGTTATGATGGACTCCTTGCCTTACCTTGACACGCTGTTATGATGGACTCCTTGCCTTACCTTGACACGCTGTTATGATGGACTCCTTGCCTTACCTTGACACGCTGTTATGATGGACTCCTTGCCTTACCTTGACACGCTGTTATGATGGACTCCTTGCCTTACCTTGACACGCTGTTATGATGGACTCCTTGCCTTACCTTGACACGCTGTTATGATGGATTCCTTGCCTCACCTTGACACGCTGTTATTGGTCGTGGCTCCACTATGAAGCACTCCTATTGGTTGGGGCCCTACTAAGACGCGCTAGTATTGGTTCTTGTTCGTCATGACAGGTGTTGATTGGTGTTTAGTCCACTATGGCGCCTACTGGTGTTTCTTTCTCCAATATGTTTAGGTTATGGTGTAGTGGTTGGCTTCGTTGCCTTGTCCGTGAGAAGACGTGGGTTCGATGCTTCGGCAGAGTGAACATTTGGGAATGTTCCTTTCCTTCATTGGCCTCTTTGTCGACTCTGCGAATCGTTGTAATAGGTTGACCAGCGCGGTTGGCAAGTTGTCCGGTTTTCCTGGGCTCTCCTTTAACACTGGAGCTACACACCTTAACTGCTCAGGCTGTGGCGGCAGTTTATGCATTTTAAATTCACACGTCGTCCATTCTCACTCACGAGGGGGAACCATTGTCATTAGGTGTAATTTAATTGAAGTTGGTCCAGGTGAGTTAAACGTGAGTAGCAGGTAAAATTGAATGTGGAAGTTAAACCAAATAGTTCATCTGTGCATTTTGATACTGCGTCTCGCTGGATAATTTTTTTTTAATAATATGATATTAGCCATTCAGGTATGTTGACTTGACCTCTTGAGTACGATAACTTAACCTCTTGAGTACGATAACTTAACCTCTTGAGTACGATAACTTAACCTCTTGAGTACGATAACTTAACCTCTTGAGTACGATAACTTAACCTCTTGAGTACGATAACTTAACCTCTTGAGTACGATAACTTAACCTCTTGAATACGATAAAGTAACTCCAAAAAATATATCTTTACAGAGAGGTCCGATGAATTTAAAATGAGCACTGCAACTCCTATTGTCTTGGTAGGGTTGTCAAAATCCTTCATTCATTGTGTCACATTGTTTAACACACCATGGGTGAAGATACCTTTTTGGAGTGAGTCTTTACTGTCTAATTTATCTTGGCCGTCAGGTAAGGAAAAGTTTATCCTACGTATGTTTGATACTGCTGAGTCTGGCAACAATAACTGGATTGTCATTATATCCAGATTATGGAATATTGTAGCCTTATTAATCTCTGAGAATATTTGGTCAGTGTGGAGGCTCGTAATTCATCCAGAACCTTGTGTCCGTTAACGTCGCAATGTTTACTCAGCGTCAACGCCCACATTCCCCACCCTTGACATAATTATGACTGTAAGTGTCAATACAGTACTGAGGGCAACACTCTCTCTCTCTCTCTCTCTCTCTCTCTCTCTCTCTCTCTCTCTCTCTCTCTCTCTCTCTCTCTCTCTACGCGTGAGAACAGTCATTACGTATTTAAGTTACGACACAAATATTGGTAGACTGAATGGGATCGAAATCGCCCTGTGGCTACCTTAAGTGGCGAGTGAGGTAGAAACACGGCTTGAACACCAATAATCTGCCCTCTCATAACTCTCACACCTCTCATCCCCCTCTCACAAGCCTCTATCCCATTCATCTCCACTCGCAACTTCCCACGGCGACCTCACTCACCCCCACTTAACCCACTCTCGCCCCCCCACTCTCACCCCTATCTAACCCACTCACCCCCACATAACCCACTCTCACCCCCATTCATCTCACTATCACCCCACTTACCCCACTCGCTATTTATCTCACTTTCACCCCACTCATTTCACTCTCATCCCACTCACCCTATCTTCCCATGCATCCCACTCGGCCCTCTCACCCCACTACTTCCCTAATGCGTTTTTTCTCGTCTACTTGGGGGGGGGGGGGGGAATTTCTATGTATTTCAGATTAAGTTTGTAGTCGACTCGCCCTGAAATGGCTCTCTTCATAAAGTTTCAATCAGGCTAAGTGGCGCACCTCTAACTGCGCCACAAACACCTCTATTGGAGTACCTCGTCATGGGGAAAGGGGTGGTGGGGGGGTCGTTCTGGTTAGTGGCGCAGGTTTAGTGTTGTAGATAGTCAGGGGGGGGGGTCGGTGGGGTTAGATAGTGGTGTAGATGTACCAGCGCCACAAACACCATTATTGTCGTGGTAGTTACTCAGGTGGGGACGTATTCATAATGACACGCACCTCTAAACACGTAGGGAGTTAGTAAGTCGTTGATTCTCGTTAGTGGAGCATTTCAAGCCGCGCCACTAACACCTTTGTTGTGGAAGTTAGTCAGTTTCTAGTTAGTGGGGCAATTGTATCACTGAAGGTGGTGAGTGTGGTGGAGTTGCTGTTGGTGGTTGTGTGGTGGAGGTGCTGGGAGTGGTGGAGGTGCTGGGAGTGGTGGAGGTGGTGGGAGTGATGGAGGTGCTGGGGGTGATGGAGGTGCTGGGGGTGATGGAGGTGCTGGGAGTGGTGGAGATGGTGTGAGTGGTGGAGGTGGTGTGAGGTGCTGGGGGTGATTGGAGTGGTGGTGGTGTGGTGGAGGTGCTGGGAGTGGTGGAGGTGCTGGGAGTGGTGGAGGTGCTGGGAGTGGTGGGGGTGGTGGAGGTGCTGGGAGTGGTGGAGGTGCTGGGAGTGGTGGAGGTGCTGGGAGTGGTGGAGGTGCTGGGGGTGATGGAGGTGGTGTGAGTGTTGGAAGCTGTGTGAGTGGTGGGAGTGGTGGAGGTGCTGGGAGTGATGGAGGCGGTGTGAGTGGTGGAGGTGGTGTGAGTGGTGGAGGTGCTGGGAGTGGTGGAGGTGTTGGGAGTGGTGGAGGTGGTGGGAGTGGTGGGAGTGGTGGAGGTGGTGGGAGTGATGGAGGCGGTGTGAGTGGTGGAGGTGGTGTGAGTGGTGGGAGTGGTGTGAGTGGTGGAGGTGGTGTGAGTGATGGAGGTGGTGTGAGTGATGGAGGTGGTGTGAGTGATGGAGGTGGTGTGAGTGGTGGAGGTGGTGTGAGTGGTGGAGGTGGTGAGTGGTGGAGGTGGTGTGAGTGGTGGAGGTGGTGTGAGTAGTGGGAGTGCTGGGAGTGGTGTGAGTGGTGGAGGTGGTGCGAGTAGTGTGATTGGTGTAAGTGGTGTGAGTGGTGGAGGTGGTGTGAGTGGTGTGAGTGGTGGAGATGCTGGGAGTGATGGAGGTGGTGTGGGTGATGGAGGTGGTGTGAGTGGTGGAGGTGGTGTGAGTAGTGGGAGTGCTGGGAGTGGTGTGAGTGGTGGAGGTGGTGCGAGTAGTGTGATTGGTGTGAGTTCTGGGAGTGGTGGAGGTGGTGTGAGTGGTGGGGGGCGGTGGTCCGGACGCCTGCATGTGACGGGCCGTAATGTCCGAGATAATTATTTTTAACTCTTCTCCTTAATTGCTTCGTCTTTGATAACTGATAGAAATAGTAATTAATTAATCAGCTGTTAACACGCGTGGAGGCCACAGCCTTGCGTCCTATAAGAGCGGGGTTAGTGCGGATGTGAGGGCTGGTGATCGACCGTAAAGGTGATGTTGGTTAGCACTGTGTTGTGGAGTGACGTCATCCTCTGAACTTGGATTCTCAAAGGTTCTTAGTGCCTTTTTTCCCTTAAAGAGAGGCTTCACGTTATCTTAACCGAGTCACTTAAGCTACGATACGAAAACGGTTTGGCAAAGGTTCGGCTGTTCAACTTTTCCAAGAATTCATTTGCCACCTCACCTGTGTTCTTCCGGGAGGAGGTCGCCGGGCCCATGTGTCCAGGTGATGACATTATAATAGTTCTGGAACTTATTAACGTCACCTTGTGTTTACCGTAAAGCATTCTGGGAACAATCAGAGGTGGGGGAGGGGGGTCACCCCAGCCCAGGCCACCGTAACTCGTTAAGATATAATATTGTATCCGGAGTGGTTTACGTGTTCTGAGGACATGATATGGTACGGAACAGCAATTACACACACACACACACAAACACATACACATATGGCAACAGTTACTAAATTCAATATATTTCCAGACTTCTGAAATACGGAATATTAGCGGGAACGTTCCATCAGGTCTACCTCGTGTCAGTGGTCACAGTACTGCCAGGATGCATCACAATAAACCAAACATTATCAAGTGTTTGTTGTCTTGACTCTGTGACGTGAACCAGGTAACATCTTGTGTCTCTAATTAGGGGACAATATAATGTGAGAACCTTCAAGAGCCAAGGTCCTCCTCCTCTGAGATGTCGTGGGGTAGACCAGTTGGTGGTTGTGTACAGCTGGTGGTGAGGTAATTACAGCCAGCTGGGAGGGAGGAACACACTCACCCAGAAGCTCAGTGTGTGTGTGTGTGTGTTTGTGTGTGTAATAGCTGCTCCGTACCATATCATGTACGGATACCCACCTGTGGTCACGTGACTAAATAGGTGTGTGCACATATGTACAGTATATATCAGTTGGCTCAGCCATGTCAGTATTGTTATTATCGAGTCTGTATCTTTATTGTTGTGGCTAAATAAACTGTTTCATTATCAATGTGTAAGTCCACACACACACACACACACACACACACACACACGCACACACGTTATTAACCCCTTTATTAAATTCATGACAACAATTACCCACGTGAACCTTGGCCCAGATCGACACACACCCCTCATAAGACAACAAGAATGAACATCCACTTACCGTAAGCAGGTGTCGCCGCCCTTATACACTCTGTGGGATTTGTCTGTGTGACCCCGGAGGAGAGTCAGTAAGAAAGACCTTGACCTCACGTGTGGGTGTTGGGTTGGTCACTGACAAGGTTGTTTACTTGTGAGGCTTCTAACGACCCCCAGCGAGGTACAAGTTTTTTGAAATGGGAGAGGATGGGGGGGGGGGGGAGGAGGGGATGGGAGGGTAATAAAGGAGGAAGGATGGGGGGGGGGGGAGGAGGAGGGATAGTTACAAGGTTATGACAGTACCAGTAAGGGTTGATGACTCATAACTTGTGTGTCGCACCCAGTCCACGTCTTCCCAGATGTTGTGTGGTCACTGGGACATCCTTCCCTTCCACCCTCACCCCACCCTCACCCACCCTCTCTCTCAAACCTCCACCCATCCTTCATCCTCTCTCCCGTGTTCTACCCTCACTCCTCTCCCACCTTAATCCTTCACCCACCCTCCACCTTTACCTTAGCTCCTACCATCCTTCCACCCTTCATTCACCCACAGTGTGACAGAGGTAGACAAGGTGGGGAATATCTCTCTCTCTCCTCTCTCTCTCTCTCTCTCTCTCTCTCATATCCCGCAGCTTGGTAGGAAACTGGAGCCACTCTCTCTCTGTCTCTCTCATAGTTGTGTCAGTCAGACAGTCAGTTCCCCGGAGAGACTGTTATTTATACAACCTGTTCAGAGTCACCGTCACCGCCGCCTCCCGGAGTGACTGGCTGAGGAACGCGTAAGAAGTTGTCGCTCCTCCACTGTTAGATCGGCCCGCCCTCCCACCACAATGTAAACAAAGGGATCATCTGAACATTAGACACCCCAGCTTTTTTTTGGTTACCTGAAAGTTAACTATTCTAACTCTACCTTTGTGGGTTAGGGTAGGTCAGGTTAGTCTTGAATAAGTTAGGTAAGTTAATTTAGAATAAGTTAGGGGGGAAGGGGCGGTTTTCTCACCCCACCTTCACAACACACAAGTTTAGAGGCGGGAACTCATGGCTGCGAGTCTCTTAAAAGTTTGTGCATTAAATTTAACCCTTAACTGGAGATGTGAGAAGGCCTCTAACTGGTCCATTTGTGCCGCCACACAAAGGTGGGTCTCTCTCTTAACTTGAGGCATTCAATTTTTCCCTCAGTAAGTGGTGGTGAGGGAATACTTCTAACTACCGGCGGCGCCAAGTAGAAGTGTGGGTAGTGCATGACGTCACTATATATCCACGACTCGGCTTGGTTTTACAGTGATGGTGGTGCAGCGTGCGTCTCACACTCCCGTGTTCTGGGTACTCCTGCTACCTCCTGTATAGCAGTGTTCATGTTCTTGTGACTATTTTAGTGAGATATTAAACTCGCTCCCCCCAAAAAGTATCTCTTACGATCTTGTGTGAGACAATATGACACAGCGGATAAAGGAATCACAGGAATCACAGTGTTCATTTTGAAATTCATCAGACTTTTGGGGGCCTTTCAAAAGAGTTACGCCACTCAAAAGGCTCAACCATGTCGATACTGTTGTTGTTCACTTTGTATTTGTGTTTATTTTTGTTTTTTTTTACCGTTTGTTTCCATTACAGGGAGATTACAGTTTACCACTACGGCTGTAACTTACAGAGCCATCGTATATTTCGCTGTTAGAAAGAGGTCAGGTTCAGTAGGTGCTTGTTGTACACCTATATATGGTGATTATAGTTTGATGTGAAGTTTGTCTTTGTTGTTGTTGTCATAGCGAACTGTCTTATTTATTTGTTACTGGTAAAGAACAAGAAATAAATACAAAATACACAGGTGTATATGTAGTTACCATTTTTCATAATACTAGTTGTGTTTGTGATGTTTTCTGTCTTTTAGTATTTTTGAGGCAATTTTCTTTTACTATATACAGGGTGATCGAAAACTCCCTGTGCACCTACAATAATGAACACTATAATTGTTCTTTTGTTAAATCTTTATTGTTATATTTCTTGTTCTACATAGTGATTATTGGGAATGGTATCCACCTCTAGATATTTCCTCTGACCATTTCTAACATTTACTGTAGACAGAATAAACTAAATAATAATAAATGTATATCAAGGAACCATTGGTATTAATACAACACAGGTGCACAGTGACTTTTCGACCACCCTTCCATATCACAGCTGTATATGACTGGAGCTTTGAGGCCACTTTGTACTCGTGGATTAAATACATACAGATCTGGATTTTTTATTAATACTATATATTTCATTAACTGTTGAGTCTGTTAATATTCCTACCAATCAATGAGAGAGTGAAGAGCTTGCAACTAATCGTATTGCAAGTTGCAGGATACATATTGGCAAGGTTGAAATGAAATACTGAGACAACAAGACCCTTACATGATTCCCAGGTGAGTAAAGTTGATGATGACTGATGATGACTGGTGATGACTATACGTTGATGATGACTGGGGATGACTATAAGTTGATGATGACTGGTGATGACTATAAGTTGATGATGACTGGTGATGACTATAAGTTGATGATGACTGGTGATGACTATAAGTTGATGATGACCAGGGATCACTATAAGTTTATTTTGTCTGGTGATGACCAAGTTGATGATTGGTGATGACTCTTAAGTTGATGATGACTGGTGATGACTATAAGTTGATGATGACTGGTGATGACTATAAGCTGATGATGACTTGTGATGACTATAAGTTGATGACCAGGGATCACTGTAGGTTGATTGTCTTGTGATGACTATAAGTTGATGATGACTGGTGATGACTATAAGTTGATGATGACTGGTGATGACTATAAGTTTATGATGACTGGTGATGACTATAAGTTGATGATGACTGGTGATGACTATACATTGATGATGACTGGTGATGACTATAAGTTGATGATGACTGGTGATGACTATTTACAGTTTATTGTTAATGTGACCAGGTTACAGCGGCGGCCAGGTACTGTACAGTCTTAGGGGATTAATAAGTTTATTTTATTATTTGTACTGTGAACTGTATAATACTCTCTCTCTCTCTCTCTCTCTCTCTCTCTCTCTCTCTCTCTCTCTCTCTCTCTCTCTCTCAGTAGTATCTTTAAGGAGCGGACCAGTAAATTTCAAAATGAACACTGGGACTACTTTTTGTCTCAGTAGGGTTGTCATAATCCTTCGTCCGTTGAGTTACATTGTCTCATAAAACCGTATTGATACTTTTTGTACCTTAGTCTGTTACCCATTATCCATTATAGCGTTGTATTAGTTTTAGCTTTAAAGGAGGAAGCTATTGGTGACTAGTATACAAGAGACGCTCTACAATTTTATCCATAATAGGAATCTTTTTTAGTGAGTGTTGGATACAGAACATAACGCCTTATACTTATGTGTTTACTCTCACGGTCTCGGTAAATGATGTCATCTCACAGTAATATTGAGTTTATGGAGGAAAGTCCATTATATCGAGGGTCCGTTAGTAACCTCCCTCTTACGGACTATGTAGAAATGAATATCCGTTATATCTAGGGTCCGTTAGATGTGAAGCCTCCCTCTAACAGACTATGTAGAAATGAACATCCGGTATATCTAGGGTCCGTTAGATGTGAAGCCTCCCTCTAACGGACTATGTAGAAATGAACATCCGTTATATCTAGGGTCCGTTAGATGTGAAGCCTCCCTCTAACGGACTATGTAGAAATGAACATCCGGTATATCTAGGGTCCGTTAGATGTGAAGCCTCCCTCTAACGGACTATGTAGAAATGAACATCCGTTATATCTAGGGTCCGTTAGATGTGAAGCTTCCCTCTAACGGACTATGTAAAAATGAACATCCGTTATATCTAGGGTCCGTTAGATGTGAAGCCTCCCTCTAACGGATTACAGGGAGACAGTAGTTCATTATAAAGAGGTTTTGTCTGTATTGGCAATTCACAACGAAAATGTTATTCAGTTTCATTCACCGTAACTTACCTGAGATAATTAATGACCTTTTTCATTATTTACCTTCTAAAGAATAAAGTTAAAAAATACGACCCTTTGAGAATTAGTATTTTACGCCCGTAGCTTAATTGAGTCAGTTGGTAACCTTCTCCTGTTACCATTTAACGGGAAAGGAAAGTAAAGGAAGAGAGGGGAGGGAAGGAAAGTGAAGGAAGGGTGGAAAGGAAGGAAAGTCAAGGAAGGGAGGGAAGGAAAGTGAAGGAAGGGTGGAAAAGAAGGAAAGTCAAGGAAGGGAGGGGAGGGAAGGAAAGTGAAGGAAGAGTGGAAAGGAAGGGAGGGGAGGGAAGGACGGAAAGAGAATAAAAGTGAAAAAAAAAGAGAAGAAAATAGAATAATGAACGTAAGACTTTTTAAGAATATTGACCCAACTCTTAGTATAAAGGGAAAGTGAAAGGAGAGACCGGGAAGAAAGGTGAAGGGAAGGAGAGAAGAGATGGAATGGAAAAAAGTAGAAAGATTGTTATTCGTTATCACTCGTCTCAGATTTATTTTATTGGAGGAGGGAGGGAGGGAGGAGAGGAGGGAGGGGCATAAGACGAGAGGAAGGAAGGAAGAATGGAGGAAGGGGCATAGAACGAAAGGAAGGAAGGAAAGAGGGAAGGAGGGAGGGAGGGAGAGGTATAAGACGTGTGGAAGGGAGGGAGGGAAGGGAATAAAGGGATAGGAAGGTGATAAAACGGGAGGGAAGGAGGAAGGAAGAGAGAGTGATAATTTAGGAGGAAGGAAAGGAAGGAGGAGGGATGGAGAGGGAGGATTAGAATGAAGTAGAGAGATGAAAAAAATTGAACTTAAGGGGGGAGAGAAGGAGGGGTAGAAGGAGGGAAGGAGGGGGTAGAGGGAGGGAAGGAGGGGTTGAGGGAGAGAAGGAGGGGTAGAGGGTGGGAAGGAGGGGTAGAGGGAGGGAAGGAGGGGTAGAGGGAGAGAAGGAGGGGTAGAGGGAGGGAAGGAGGGGTAGAGGGAGGGAAGGAGGGGTAGAGGGAGGGAAGGAGGGGTTGAGGGAGAGAAGGAGGGGTAGAGGGAGGGAAGGAGGGGTAGAGGGAGGGAAGGAGGGGTAGAGGGAGAGAAGGAGGGGTTGAGGGAGAGAAGGAGGGGTTGAGGGAGGGAAGGAGGGGTTGAGGGAGAGGAGGGGGTAGAGGGAGGGAAGGAGGGGGTAGAGGGAGGGAAGGAGGGGTTGAGGGTGGGAAGGAGGGGTTGAGGGAGAGAAGGAGGGGTAGAGGGAGAGAAGGAGGGGTTGAGGGAGAGAAGGAGGGGTAGAGGGAGGGAAGATAATTTAATATAATCGTACCCAGTTGTTCGTAAACTTGGTCTACTGTACCACAAAAACAGCTGAGTCAAGATGTAACAGCTGCGGGCCACACTGTCTACCACAACGTATTTACCTTCATAAGCCCTGATAGTTTTAATGGAAATACTTAACCTAACGTGTTTTACAAGCCAAGATAATTTTAATATAAATACTTCAATGTTTTAATTTATTTTCCAGTTTCCATCACATAGCTAGTTAGTTTTCACCAATAAACAAAGTTATTATGCCAGTACAGCTAAAAGGTAAATACTAATAATAATAATAATAATGATAATGATATTGATAACAAGACAGTAATAATGAGAATAATAATCATCATCATCATCATAACTTGTATAATAATAATAATGTTCGCTGTAAGTTATATAAAAGTGTGACCGCCACTCAAACTGCTTCGTTAAGGAATAAATTCTTGTTTAAGGACCTGAGATGACAACATGCCTTTGTTGAGTGTTGGGGAGGAGGGGTGATACCTTATCCCCCTCTCACTCCCACCCCACTCACCCCCGTACAATACTCCCTTCCCTCTCCCCTCCAACATCCCCCCCCCTTTTCCTCTTCTCTTTCCCCCTCCCATCATTCCCTTCCTCTCCCCCTACAATACTGTCTTCTTCTCACCCTCCAACACTCCCTCCCCCTAAAACAACCCTACTCCTTCCCCCTTACCTTTCCACCCTCCCCCTTCCCTCTCCACCTTTCTCTTCCCCCCTCCACCTCTCATTGTGACCTCTTGAACGACCTTTAAGAAATTGTAGGTCATTAAACAAAAAAAAAACAATAAGACGTTGACCTAATTCCCCCCCCCCCCCCCCCCCCCAAAAAAAAAAAAATATATTCTTTGTTTTATTATAAGCTTGGCCGCTCGTGTAGGGCGATCAGTGGTGTGTGTGTTTGTGTGTGTGTGTGTGTAACTCAAGTCAGTATTATCTGTGTCCACTTGTTTCCTTAAGTCGTGTTGCCAGAACCATTAATGACCCCCTATTATTGTCGCCCCAGAGTCACTCAATACTCCTTCGTAGATGCCGGTAAGCCAATAAGCCAATAATCGTCTAAAGCTAATCAACCAAATATATCGTCAATTAACAATCAAGCCAGGCAGAAATCCATATAGCCAGTCAGGAAGCCATAAAGCCATCCAGGAAGCCACCGAATCGGCTAGGAAGCCACCCAGCCATAAAACCTGCCAAGAAGCCATTCAGGAAGCCATAAAGCCAGCAAGGAAGCCACCAAAACAGCCAGGAAGACATAAAGCCAAACAGGAAGCCATTAAGTCGGCCAGGAAGCCATCAAGCCAGCCGTAATGCCACCAATCCAGCCAGCAAACCATCAAACCCAGACAGGGTACCATCACGTCAGCTTCAATAGGAAGCCAGCCAGGAAGCCATGAAACCAGCTACGCAATACCCGGGGTCCTCTTACGCGCCTCGTCATTATTGCGTAGAGAGAGAGAGAGAGAGAGAGAGAGAGAGAGAGAGAGAGAGAGAGCATCTTCTTGAAACACACCAGGGACGATATTGCAGCCGTGGTGTTGTGTGTCATTGAACCGCCACTGTCAACATCCACCCTTTACTGCCTCCCCACATGACACTCGTGCCTGTGTCATACTGCTTGTGTTATGCTGCCTGTGTCATACTGCTTGTGTCATACTGCTTGTGTTATGCTGCCTGTGTCATACTGCTTGTGTTATGCTGCCTCTGTCATACTGCTTGTGTTATGCTGCCTGTGTCATACTGCTTGTGTTATGCTGTCTGTGTCATACTACTTGTGTTATGCTGTCTGTGTCATACTGCTTGTGTTATGTTGCCTGTGTCATACTGCTTGTGTTATGCTGCCTGTGTCATACTGCTTGTGTTATGCTGCCTGTGTCATACTGCTTGTGTTATGCTGCCTGTGTCATACTGCTTGTGTTATGCTGCCTGTGTCATACTGCTTGTGTTATGCTGCCTGTGTCATACTGCTTGTGTTATGCTGCCTGTGTCATACTGCTTGTGTTATGCTGCCTGTGTCATACTGCTTGTGTTATGCTGCCTGTGTCATACTGATTGCGTGATGCTGCCTCTGTCATATCCGATTTCTCACGTTTTTTCATTGTCACTGATATATTTTCGTCATATCAGCGAGTAGTCAAACTTTTTATTATTATTATTATTATTATTATTATTATTATTATTATTATTATTAAACTACCTTTCGAAGTTATTGAGCTCAGACCATCTATAGAAATCCATTAATCTCTCTCTCTCTCTCTCTCTCTCTCTCTCTCTCTCTCTCTCTCTCTCTCTCCTGATACCAAACCTATATTTACGATTTCATTTCCTCAATATTTCCCCCCCCCAAAAAAAATTATAAACCAGCTGTATAAACCGTTTATTATCCCATTAAACCTCTAAAACAACATAAACCGGACTAATAAGTAGTGTTATTTTTGTACTGAATATTCCAGAAAAAAAAAATTACAATGTTTCTATTTATTTGTATGGGTGGATCATTGTGTATACTCCCCCTAACCTAACCCCTCCCCCCTAACCTAACCCTTCCCCCCTAACCTAACCCCTCCCCCTTAACCTAACCCCCTCTCCCACCTAACCCCTCCCCCTAACCTAACCCCTCCCCCTCTAACCTAACCCCTCCCCCTCTAACCTAACCCCTCCCCCCTAACCCCTCCCCCCTAAACTAACCCCTCCCCCTAACCTAACCCCTCCCCCCCTAACCTAACCCCTCCCCCTAACCTAACCCCTCCCCCTCTAACCTAACCCCTCCCCCTAACCTAACCCCTCCCCCTAACCTAATCCCTCCCCCTAACCTAACCCCTCCCCCCTAACCTAACCCCTCCCCCCTAACCTAACCTCCCCCCTCTAACC